>LPNX011060839.1:695274-774509 GCA_001517045.1 Pseudotsuga menziesii | reverse complement strand
ACCCATAGTATTACCCACTTAGACATTAATTCATTTATTTTTGTCTTATTTGCCTAGTTCATGAGTCCCACCATGTGCAAGTTGTTAATTGCCTATCCATAGAGTTCAAACTTGCCATATTTGACTCATGTAGCGCTTGGGAAAGCCTTAGGAATCAAATCTGCTTTATTCCTGGCCTCCTAGGTGCCCTTCTGCTTTTTCTGCTTTATTGACTGCTTTTTCAGTGTTTTAAGGCACATAGGAAAGCAAGACTAGGTGAGGTGAACTTGTTTTTTGCCCCTTTCATCCTCCACTCTTTACTCCATGCAAAAGCATGTATGAGCTACCATTCCACCACTCATTAGCTTGCCCATGCGCCCTTGCCAATTCGTGAGCCTCATGACAGATTTGGGATCAGCTTTTTACACCTATGGGGGATTTGCCTATTTTGGCTAAGCTTGCTTTATGCTAGTTTTGGATTCCTCATGCATTTGATCTCTTGATGTATTCTATATATTCAAAAACCTATGTTATTACAGGGTTGGCTATTGTACACTGATTTAATATAATTTTGTGTTACAGCTCCATATTCAGTCCCCATTGTTGACAATTTTGCATGATCAATTGTAATTTGTTGTGAGTGAAATTAATGTATTGCTGGTCAGAATTTCTACACCCTAGTGGTCCTAATGGTCCTGATCCTAGAAATCAACCCCCTATGGTGGATTTACCGGTAGTTCTTCATCACAACAAACTATCTTTCAGTCCACTTATGGTCCTACTGGTAATTATATGCCATATCAATATTACCAGTATGTGCAACCCAATCGACAGTTACCTTTCCTAGCAAATTTAGACTTACATGACTTGTCCAATTTTATTAATGACCCCATTCAACACAATCCCTCGTGGCCTCCCATTCCGGTAAAGTTACCATCAGATATCCCGAAGTTCAATGGGAAGCAGGGAGATGATCCGAAGAACCATGTTATGACATTCCATTTGTGGTGTTCTTCAAACTCCCTCATGGATGACTTCGTTCGGTTATGACTCTTCCAGTAAAATTTGACTAGTACAGCCATGAAGTGGTACATTGAACTCCCACAACATTCGTTTGTGGATTTTGGCTCGTTGGAAACTGTGTTTCTTACACACTTTTAGCTCCCTATTCGTTATGAAATGGGCACTGATCTTTTAAATTATCTGTGATAGAACACCTCCACCCACATATCCTATCATATTCACTAGTGGAGAAGGAGGAGAAGGCTTATTAAGGCCCCTATTCCGGATTAGTTATTAACTGATTGGTTTACCAAATTCTTGTTTCCTCCTATTTCCTGAGATGTGGATATGGGTGGTGCCGTTACTAAAGAGCAAGATATTAGTCGAGCCCAGTACCTACACTTGGTTTATTCCCAGTATGGAACCCTTTATGACTTTATTCCTCAAGCTCCTCTCCCAAGCACTGATCTCGCCAAGCCACCAACAGAAGTGCCTGTTGATGGGATTGTTGGTTCAATCTAGTCCCCGTCAGTAGTGAAACCTGCCAAGCAACCCCAAATTTCCACCCCTAATCCTTCGACTCCTAAGGTTTCCACCGAGGCCAACTCTATTCAAAGTACTCAAACCTCAGGTAATAATAAAAAGAAAGGTAAAAATAGAAATAAAAAACCTAGAAACCAACAAGAGACTCTAAGACCAACCAACAGTGATAACGATAAAGGGAAAAGAAAGGAAAAATAACCCTGTCTTCTATGCGGTGGCGAACATTTTTCAAAGGAGTGTCCTCGTCGAGATGAAATATCCCAGTTTTTGAAGTACAATCCCGCACCCGCAGTACTTACGGATCCTTTTCCCTCTCAACAAAAAATGATAGACCACATGTCTAATCAGGGTAACTCTAGTTCGTCAGAGGAAATTCATATGATGTCCTCAGATACCATCAATCTACAAACTCGAAGTCAGAATTATGAAAAACCCATAGATAAGAAAGAAGATTATTCTTCTTCAGGGAAAGCTCCCTCTACTAGTTCTTTGGATTCCTCATTTACTATTCCCTTATCTATCGAGAAGCCTACTCTTGACATGATTTTGCATCCACCTAAGAGTACTCTTCGGAAGGCAGAATTCAACCCTAATGCCCAAGCTGATCAATTTTATAATGTAGTTGAATATGTCTCTCAGGAACCTTGTGCAATGTCTACCTTAGAAGTACTCCAAAGTTTCCCTACACAGCACAAAAACTTGTTAACAGCATTAGGAGCTTTAGACCCAGGTAATACTAACTTGATTCATTTCAATGTTGAGAACTATAAGTCTAGGTTACCGCATAAAATTGCTTTTCATATCATTATGAAAGTAGTTGGAAAGAAGGTTTTTTGAATGGTACTAGATGAAGGAGCTTCAACTTGAGTTTTGTCTCTATTTTGTTGGAAGGCTCTCAATTCTCTTGAGCTTGTAACATCACCTACAACCCTTAAAGCCTTTGACGGACAAGGTTTCCAACCCCATGGTCTCATATCATCCCTAGTGATCGAGTTGGGAGGGGAAAACATTTCCATTCAAGTAGAAGTGGTAGATTCCCCCTTAGATTACAACCTCCTTCTAAGGAGAAATTGGTTCTATGCCATGACTGCTGTCGCCTCAACAGTATTCTGAATAGTCCAATTTCCGCATCTAGGGAGAATTGTTACTATTGATCAGCTTGATTTCTATACGCCATATGTTACTACCTCCATGACTAATAACATCCCCATGTTAGGCCAGTCCCCTCCTCCTTACCAGCTGATTGGGGTAGACATGTTGAAGGATTCATCCCTTATGGGGATTTTTTCACCCACTCCTCCTAGCACAGATACCGCGACAGTCCATTTGATCACCTCATTTGGTAATGAGCCTAAGGGTAAACATGTTGTTGAGTCCACCTCGTTGAGTTCACACAAAGCACTGTATGACTCTATTCAAACCTTGTTCGATGATCGCACTAATGACCTTCATCTAGTGGCTTCGGATCCTTACCATTTACCATACTAGTTAGAACCTTCTCTTTCTATTCTATATTATCTCTCTGAGACTTTTCCTTCCGATGAGTCCATTATGGAGATCATGAATACATATGAGTCCATTTGGGAGGATCACCATAATAGATCCATGTTCCTCCCCAACACCAATTCGGTAAGCCATGATTTTGCATCCTTGTTTCCTACTGATATTTTCAACGTACCCCAAAGTCCTATATTGTTGCAAGCTATAGATTTTGAAGGAAACCTTTGCAACATTACTCAGATGAATCTGATTGACATATCAGCCAAGCCTGATACTGTCAAGCATGTTCTTGTTGGGCATAACTACTCGGCATATGAATCTGAAGCCTATAAGGCACTTTTCAAAGAATTCCATGATATTTTTGCCTGGTCCTATGAAGAGATGTCAGGGATTGACCCATCCATTGTGGTCCATGAGATTAAAACCTATTCCACGCCTAAACCTGTCAGGCAAAAACTAAGGCAAGTCCATCCTTGAAAGGTCATAGCTATTAAAGTTGAAATTGAGAAACTTCTCAAAGTTGGGTTTATTTATCTTGTACCCCTGACGGAATGGGTATCGAACATTGTCCCTATCAATAAAAATCAGGGCACCATTAGAGTCTGTATCGACTTTAGGGATTTGAATAAAGCTTGTCCTAAGGAAAACTTTCCTACTCTGCACATCGATCAGATTATCGACAACTGTGCTGGAAGTGTCATCTTTTCATTCATGGATGGATTCTCTAGCTATAATCATATTGAGATATTACCCTTCGATCAGCACAAGACGGCATTCATTTTCCCATGGGGAACCTTTTCATATAATAATTTACCTTTTGGCTTGAAAAATGCTGGAGCCACGTTCCAGTGCACGATGTCCTATGCGTTTCACGATATTAAACATATTTTTGAACTGTACCTTGATGACCTCCCTGCTCATTCATAGTGATGGGAGGACCACCCTGGTCATCTTAGAGAGATATTCCTGAGATGCCGTCATTATAATATACATCTCAATCCGCATAAATGTGTTTTTTATGTTGATACGGGACGTCTGCTAGGTTTTGTGGTATCCAAAGATGGCATCCAGATCGATCCTTTGAAAATTGCTGCCATTCTAGATCCACCAGCCCCAACTAATCTCCTTCAAATCCAAATTTTGCAAGGGAAAACAAACTTTCTCCACCATTTCGTGTGCAATTTCGCAGATAAAACGCACGGTTATATGCGTCTCCTTAAGAAGAACACTCCATTCTTCTGAGATGAATAGGCCCAATGAGCCTTTGATAATATTAAGCATGCTCTGACTCATTCACCCATGATACACCCCCCAGATTATTCAAAGGACTTTATCTTGTATATTGTTGCCTCCGCTACTACCATCGCTATGGTTTTAGTGCAGGAAAATCTCCACGGTAAGGAGCATGTGATTTATTATGCTAGTAAGAATCTCATGGATTCTGAAACTTGCTATTCACATGTTGAAAAGTTAGCATTGGCCATGGTCATTGCTGTATAAAATTTTTGTCACTACATTCTACTCCGCACTACCACTGTATTGGCAGACTAGAACCCTATGTATTGCATCCTGAGTCATCAGGTGCTCAGGGGAAAGTACTCCCGCTGGATAGTCATACTTCAAGAGTTTGATCTGGAATTTTCCAAAGCCACATCAAAGAAATCCTTGGTATTTTCCGAGCTCATGTGTGATCTTCCATGTGCTTCGACATAATTTGAGTCCAGTGATTCATTCCCGGATGAATTCCTGTTCCTGATTAGCACTACCGATCCTTGGTATGGATATTTGCTTATTTATCTCCAAACACAATGATTTTAGCCGCATTTATCCCATGATGATCGCTGTCATATCCGTCACCACGCGAAGTACTACCTCATCCTGAATGATACCTTGTATAGACGTGGGATTGACTCTATTCTCCAGTGATGCCTCATCTATGAGGAGGCTGAGCATGTGTTGAATGATTGCCACTCTAGATCATGTGGCGGTCATTTATCTAGGATGGCTATAGCCCAGAAAATATTTTGCACTCGCTATTTTTGGCCTTCTATCTTCAAAGACTGTCATGAGGCTATTAAGAAATTCCCACCTTGTCAACACTTTTACCCTAAAAAGCGCACCCATCCCGCTCCGCTACACCCCATCATTGTCATTGGCCCATTGGCCAAATGGGGGATTGACTTCATGCATTGTAAGAATACCTCAACTAGGGGGCATGGTTACATCAATGTAACCGTTGATTATTTCACAAAATGGGCTGAGGCCATGTCTACATATGCAGAAGATGGTAAGACTGGTGCTCTCTTCTTGTTTAATCATATCATAGCTAGATTTGGAGTCCTGCAGTCCATCATTACTGATCACGGATCCCATTTCTGTAATCAAATGATGGAGGAACTAAGTGCCAAGCTAGGTTTTCACCATGAAAACTCTATGCCGTATTATCCATAAGCTAATGGTCAGGTAGAGGCCATTAAAGTAGTTTTGAAAACTATGCTTCGTTGAATGGTTGGAGATCATAAATCCAACTGGAACCACGTTCTTTCCTTCACTCTTTGGGCTTATTGGACTTCAGTGAAAACAACCACTGGTTTCACGCCATTCCATCTTGTCTATGGACTCAAAGTTGTCTTATCGATTCAATGTCATATTCCATCTTTACAACTTGTCATTGAACTTCTCCTAGACACTTCTGCAGAGGAAGAAAGATTTTTGTACTTGAATAACCTTGACGAGACTCAAAGAGATGCTACCTTGGCTAATGAGGCACATAAGAAACGCGTCAAGGCATAATATGATAAATCCATCCAACCTCGTGTCTTTAACGAGGGTGACCTAGTTTTGACTTATGATCAAAGATATGACAAACTATGGAAGGGTAAGCTCAATTCCATGTGGTATGTACCTTTCGTCATTTCTAAGGTTTTAGAGAAAGGAGCCTACGAGCTCGTTGATTATGATGGAATCCCTTTGGGACAACCTCGTAATGGGTTGTACCTGAAAAGGTACTATGCCTAGGTCTTTCTTGGATAGTATCTTGTATATATGTATATTGATTGACTTTCAGTGTGCTCTTAGTATTTTCAATATGGTTTTGAGTTTAGTGTCCCCATCTATTTATACCATGTTTTGGTCATGCAGATGGCTTTCTACAGCTTCACTGATGGTGCTTGCCACCACACCTTGAATCTCACCTCAGCTGCTTGGGTCCTCTATTCCCCAGTTGAAGATTTGGTCAGTTCATGAGTGGTTTTTATAGGTCCTGCTACTAATAACATCGTCGAGTATGAAGCAGTAATTGGTCTTCTGACTGAAGCTTCCTCCCAAGATGTTCATGATCTAGTAGTCCTGATGGACTCACAACTCGTGGTTTTCCATTTAAACCATGTTTACACCATTAGAAACCTTGTGCTCCACTACCTCGTTCGGAGAGTACGTTTTCTAGAAAGATCATTTGAAACCATCACTTATAGGCATATCCCTAGGGAACATAATGTAGTTGCTGACTCATTAGCTAATTACATCCTAGATTGGCATATTTCCCATTCATGACATTGAAATCAAACATGGTACATTGTAAATAAACATTCAAAGATACATAAAAATCATATAAAATACATTTACCATTTGAGACATATAAACACCAGGTAAAAGTTTGTATATATATATATACGAAAAGTTTACAAAAAATAGGTCCCGAGATCTCATCTGAAGCACATAGGCTTTCAGGAAAAACTACCATACAAAATCTTGAAGCTGTCAGCTTTCAGTACATATCTCATACACTAGTGATGCTCGTGGTAGCACATTACTGCTCGAGCTACTCTACATAGCAGCCTACAAAATCAACCCGGTACTCCCACTGTGGATCTCTGATATCTCATCGGGAGGTAATCAATGGCAGCATCTGGGATATCCAAGGTCAACCTCTCTAGGTTTTCCTCTAGCTCCTCAGTGATATCATCACCCCATGGTACAAAGAGGGCTCCAGCTCACCTATCCAATGGAGAAGATCCTACAGGTCGTGCTACTCCAACATCTGCATGAGAATATACAGGTCTCATCACTTAACATAAAAGGTATAAAACATTAAAAAACATAAAAAAATTTCATCCATTTTAGAGTTTCTTGCTTCTTATCGATGTTGCTCTACTGTCGTCTAGGTGGGAGTGGTAGGTTAGGATCTCCAGTGAAGTCTGTACCTGCGTAAGCATAATCCTCAACCATGAGGATATGATCTCAAAGCCATCTGAAGAATGGGTCACTGAACTTCACCTTTCCCCTACCTACTCCTGTATGAGCCATGATTTGGACCCACCTTAGCATACGGGAGTCCCATGCTCTCAAGCTCCTAAAGACCACCTGAGGTGTCATATATGGAACCCACTCAAAGAAGAAGCAGGCTAAAATGGAGCCAAAGAAAACCTGCTTTAGCTCTCCCTGTCGAAACTTAGTCAGCTGGTCTTTGAATATCAAAAGCATGGATTCCACCCAGTTGAATACCATGGGTGCCATAGCCTCTATGGCATATAACATGTGTGCCCTAGAATCCTGGTGCACGCCCTGACTCCCGGCCACCCTCTGCATGGTAAATAGGATGGTCTGTAGGGGCCCATCCGTCACTGCTCTGATGGGGATATTCTTCCCTGATGTCCTCATCGCTGGAGCACAGTGACGATCTATAAGCTCTTGAGTGGGAATATCCCCTCCACGAGAACCTGTCAGTGAAATGGGGGCACCCCGTCTCGAGAGACTAGTCAAGAAGTAGATGTCTTCTACTTCCACTGTAAGAATATGGCCCCCCACCTCGAAGTACTGTTGTTCCAGATTCCACATCCGTAGTATATGCTCTTGTAACCGCTCATGTGACACCATGCTTGGGGTTCAGAAGAACTTCAAGAGCCCACAGTCTCGTAATGCAGCAATACAACCCACATTTCTCTCAGCGAAAGCATCATCAATGTCATGTTGTCTTTCTTTCCATATCACCATGTTTTGAGTAACCAAGACTTGCCAAAAACAATCATAGCATGCATTAGAATCATCTCTAATCATTAAAAATAAAAAGAATGACTTATTATTGCTCATACTATTAGTTTATAATCTCCACAGCTGGCACCGCTTGTGCACCATTAGAGACAGGTGGTGGCACTACTTGTCAACTATGTTATAGGCGCAGTTCTCGGGAGGTACCACGTATCCCACAAGGGGTATGCGCGGTGCCTGCTTTTAAGGTTTTAGGGCTTGCCATATGAGCCCAAAACCCCATCAAAACTCAAAATAAATGCTATGAAATGAAAGAGTAGGATTTTAGCTGTTACCTGCAACTAATAGTGCTCAAAACGGACGGTGGGAACTCTCGGTATCAGCTGCTGAAGATCTAGCTAAGAAAGTGCTCCAAATGCTCTCCGCTATGGGTAAATAGTGAAATAATTTGATTTTTTACTATTTACATGAATTATATAGGCATTTTTGGGTCTGATATACTATAGTTTTGATATAAAATCATATTTTAGTCAAAATTTATCTGTCATAATCCCTTAATGCTAGTTATAAATGCATTTAACACTTGTTTTTGAGTCGATTGCAGGATAAGAGAACTATAGAAAGAATCTTTGGAAGTTTGTTTATGGCTTTTTTGCACTTTCATAAAACGGAAAAGGTCGATGAGCGTTTATTATGACAGTTTTGTCACGCTCTTTAAACCCAGTATCAAAGGTCCAAGTCCATTTTAGTTTCTTTCCAGGATCGTAAAAAATTGACATTATGTAAAGAAGCGTCATGGAGTCTTCTTTTCACCTTCTTTTTAGGCTCCTTAAACACGAAAATATCGTTGAGTCTGTTTCCGATTCTTTCTAGGCTCGTAAAAAGTGACATTGTGTAAAGAAACCTCATGGAGTTCTCTTTAAACTCTTTTCAGGATCCCTAAATACGAAAAGATCGTCTAGTGATCTTGTATTCTTCACGCTCATTAAAGTATTTGAAGAGCCGTCTGTTCGACGGTAGGTTATTTCTTTTTCAGTTCGGATAGGACTATTTACGAAAAAGGAACACTCTAGCAAATCATGACTGGAGGAGTTCCCTAAGGTATGATTTTATACTTTTTCAAGCCTTAGGGACTAAATAATATGAAAAAGGACCCCTGTGGAGTCTTCTTCTGTATTCGTTCAGACTCTCTAAAGATGAACGATACAGAGTTTTCTTTCAGTGGACTTGTTAAATTAAACATTGAGAGGTCCGTTTTGGGAACGAACCCCTCCTCTCTCAGGTTCATAAAACATATGAGTTTGGACTTGTCTTCCGACAAGCTATATCGAGTGTTTGTTACCCTCTTTGAACTCGTAAAAACGAAAAGAGGCACTCATCGATCATGATAGGGGAAATGGGAAGGGAATCATTTTGCAAATAATGGTAGTTGTTTGTCATTACCTTTGAACATGGCACTTGTTTGCACATCATGTCAATCAATTGGGTGTTTAGCTGATCTCCTCAATGATCCACTTTCATGAGTCATGTCACTCCTTTGAGTCTTTCAGAAGAATGCATTGTCCACTGTCGCATTGTGTGTTTGTCCCATTCAGTCATGCTGCCAAGTATTTTTGTCATGCCACCCGATGTTCAAAGGGGATTTGAAGAAGTTTTACCTATGTAGTCTACACAGTATTTTGTGTCAGTATTTTTGAGTCAGTCTTATGGTTACTACATTCACATCATTCCAGAACTATGTTCTGAGTTTCATGTCGTCAATGTGGGACTCATCATGGCCCTCATTCGATAAGATTTTTCCCATCGACATTAGTTCATTATCCGAGAAATAGTCTTAGAAACAATATTTGGTACCTTGAGATCTGTATGCCTTAATGACAGATTCTCTCGCTCTCGACATAGGTTCACATCATTGACCTTTGATCGATATAATTGACTAGGTGTTTGACATGAGGACATCTATTCACACTCAGTAGATTGTACTAGAGTACCTTGGGAATCATTGACATTAATGGTGATCTCCCTCACACTTGTTAACGGTTCACATCATTGGCCAGTAATCAAGTGGTTTCTACCATGTTCGACTTCAGATGATTGTAATCACATGGATAGAATCGTACTTTGTGGAAGACGAGACGAAGACCCTGGGTATTTGTTTAAAGTGCTCATTGCTTTTCCCAGGGTTGTGATGGATTTTTGTATATCTAGCATGGATCCACATTTGTATGGTCATGGCTATGCTCAAATTTGTATCTGTATGACATAGATATACATTGTATGTCTGGTAGCTATGTCCAAGTTTGAGTCCTCTATCACATGGATCTATGTTGTATTCTAGTATCCATGCTTGTTTATTCCTCTCATGGATCTGCCTTGTATTGGTCTACAGCCATGAGTTGGTTACTTGTGTCTATGAGTCAACATACTGATGTACTACAGATGCCTACTTGACAACGTGCTTCGATCGAGCCAACATTTTCACTTCATAGCAATGACTTGTTCTCTCAAATCTCTTGTTTATCATATCCCTCTAAGACTCATGCTTTGGGGGGCATCCTGTTATACCAAAATGCCATCATCATCATGTGATAAGACCTTTGACATACCTACTTTCCCTTAATCCCAACATTTGGAGTGGAAACCCATGTTGTCTGTCAATTCTACATAAAAATGCTCAGCACCGCGCTTTCCCTGTTAGCCATGAGCAGTTCCTTGCTCGCATCGCCTTTCTACTATTTTCCATAAGCGGTGCCACTGCCTGTTGCCCTTGGTCCATAAGGGGTTCTTGGTCCATAAGTGGTTATTACCTGAACCGCTCTTTCATAAGAGGAGAAACGTGGTACCCTGGGTAAAAGGGGAAAAAGAGAGGATTCTCGAGGCTTCTAGATCATGAGCCTCATGTCCTCCCTTATCCCTATCATTGTGGGTCAGTTGAGCTTGAGATCCCCCATCATAGGATCTTAGAGGCCACCTCATCCACAAATCTCTCAACCATTCCTATCCATTGAGCCTTATAAATATGAGCTCATGTCCATGGTTCAGGGGGGAACTCTTAAGGTATTGTTATGTTGTTGGATTGATCACTTGGCCCAAGCCATGGGAGAGCATAGAGAGCAAATTTGGAGCTTATGGGGATGCAATTTTTGGTTTCATGGAGATGCATGTCAACACTAAGGCTTAATTGGTTTTAAAATTATCCATTTTTATCTTAATGCAAAACTGATTTTCGTCCCACATTACTGTTGTTGTTTGATTCCACATGTATATGTTGTTAGATTCCTTAGTCACTAACATGGATCAATATATTATATTCTGGCATCTTTGATGTGTTTGCATGTTTGATTTTATTGCAGGTACACAGGGTTACTATCAAAGCATCACATTCCAGGTATCTATGGCGTCCAGGGAGGGTCTTCAACCTTTGTCATTCGTTTTTTCTGGATTTGAACCATTCAGACTAGTGGAACACTTTACTGTCCGTAGAAGGTGAAATATTCTTGCTAAAAAAAATTCATCATTCAAGGAGGAAATAAACAACAACAAGCTAATATAGAACTGAATCATGAAATTTAGATAAACTAGGGATCAAACGCATCTCAATAAGCCAGAAACATTACACATGAAATACTAATACCACCTACAGGCTACAAGCATTTACATGAATAAAAATTTAAACAGGAAATGAAATTGTAGACTGAGCAAACAACCAGACCAGAAATGAAAAAGAATGACAATTAAAAGGGATTATTAGTTTATATATAATCAATAACAGTCATCCACTTACATAAGAGTTATAAATGCTAGCTTGAGAAATCAAAGCTCCAAAAGCCTCTCCTTGAGTGAAAAATCCCACCCCAAAACTGTATGTTTGTCTTCCTTTTATCATTACAAAAGTAAATTAGTTCCATGACTATCTTCTAGGTCGAAATTTGAAACAGTTACATCAATTAGTTACATGATAACTCAAAATATTTAAAAACAATTAACCCAAAAATAACAAATCGAATTTGGGGAAATTTGTTGAATTTCTGAAAATTTGGGTCTCAAATATGCCTTCATATCTCTCTATCCAAGACACATGTGCAAAAACCTAGAGAGGTTTTTTTAAATGAGTATGTTATTAACAAAAACCTCTCTTGTTTTTTCAAAATTCCTCTTTCATTGATCTGAATACGTGCTGACAATTTGTGAGTAAAACATAAAATTATTAAATAATTCAAACCCTGAAAATAGGCCACAAAGATGAATTTGAATCTATCAAAGGATAATAGCTGTTGCAAAACTGAGAGAGGTTTTTGTGAATGATTTTGTTTTGGACAAAAAAATTTGTTTCTTTTCCTAAATTCGTCTCCATATCCTCGTAATCTGCTCCCAATGACAATGACAAAAACATGAAAAATAGAGCTGCTATAGGAATCTCCTCATGAAAATATTTGACAAAGGACTAAAAAATGAGAGTTAAATTATAAATCAAAACTTGGAATAAACTTTTATTATAAGTTTTTGAAAGCTTAAAGATGTACATATTAACCAATAAGCCCAAAAGACAAACCTTAAAACTAAAATAATGAAATAATTCAACCATTAAAAGCATTAAATCCAACCAAAATTATTGATTGTCCAAAATTATTAAAATCAACATAAAATGTAAAATCATTTTAAACCAATGGTTGAAAATTAGGACAAAAATAACAAATAAACTAAGAACAAGATCTAGTTATAACATCTGGCTCCTGCTGCGGGATGAAGTCCTCCTTGTGAGGCTTCAAGAACCTGTAGACCTTGTGCCTTATTCATTGGGTGATGGAGTCATTTACCAAATCTCTGCAACTTTCTCAAACTATGAACACATACCGTTGAAATGACAAAATACTACTACAAACCAGCATACTGAAAAGAATCTACATGCTCGTATAACGAGCCTATTCTGCTATTTACTCCTACTTCTAATCGGAGGAAACAACCCAATCAAGTGTAATCATACTTCCAGTGAAGCCAAGAAACCATTTGACTGAGAATCATAATTCCATGCATGCTACTATTTGAGAAAACCCATAAAAGATGTGATAAATGCAATAAAGAGTCTATAAGCATCTGATACTTATGACTGGAAATAGGAAGTATGTCAAAATATGTAGCATTAGAAACCTTTGAAAAATACAACTCCATCCAAGAAGCCACGGGATCATGAAATTTCTGATTTAAAACTTCAATGTCTTCATTATATTCATCATAAAGTGAAGCATTCTCTTCCTCTCCATTGCTGTTCTTTTTAAACTTTGGATCAAGAATGGAAACCAAGGGCTTTTCAAACTGCTTCTCGACCTTTAAATAAAACCCTTGATCAAAACTTGAACAAATAAAATTTTGAAAGTGACCATAAGTCAAGAATGGAAATTTATTTCTTATATCAATAGTAAGAGGTTGAAGAGCAGCAACTTCTTCTTCATAACATGATAATCTCATAGCAAGAACTAAGAAATTTCTACTATAATCCACTGAAAGTATATTATCATCGAAAAAGTCAGGAAACTGATATGAAGAATCAACACAAGCGTCATTTATATCCTTGTTCATATGAAAATCTAAAAATGATGAAGAAAATTGTCTTAAATATGAATGATACCTACATTCCTCTTCCTGTTCATAAGCTTGTATATCTTCAACATGAGCCTGATCTCGAAGCATTTTGCAAGCTCGGATGTTCTCCCCCACTTCTTTTGCATCCTCAAACAATTGTCTTAAAGATGATGATTTCCTTTCTAACATGAAAAAGACAAGATCTGAATATTGAGCCATAACATAATATACCATAGCAAGTTTTTCTGAAGGTCTGATCTCCGAAGGCATACTGATATAAAAAATTTGAAACCCCCAATTAAATTTAGTAATTGGCTCATCATTCTCTCTTTTCAAACTATAAAATTCGGAAATAAATTGAGCATAAGATTTATTCTTACCCCAATACTTTAATAAGACGTCATGTAACTCTTCCCATGATCCAATTTAATCAGCTTTTAAATTTCGAAACCAAAACCCGCATCTCCAGCAAGGACTTCAAAAATAACCTCATGACAACATCCTCATGCTTATAAATACTTCTCTACTGTAATATGGTCTTTTCCAGTAAAATGGGGAAGATATTCAACAAAGTAGGAAGGGTAAGGATGTAAGAGAGATGGCAGCCTAAGAGGTTTAAACATCTTCTGTCTAAGTCTAGACTGGAAATCTATGAGTTGAAAATGAGGTTCAACACGATGTTCGCAAGTTTTAGCAGTGATGGTAGAAGGTAATAGATTAGCTTTATTCTCTACAAGATGACTAGAATAATCAGCTTCAAGAGATATGGGTATATGTATATCATGTTGCACATGTATTTCAAATGAAGGAATAGGATCAACATCAATAAAACAAGAAGAATGCATATTTTCTTCTTCCAAAGAGGGATATGTACTTGAAGGTTTATGATCATTGAAATAGACAAAACAAAAAATAATTCTTTTGACATGCAATGGGAAAGATAGGAAAGAACTGATGAATAAGAACAAAACCTCACAGAGTAAAGTAACAAGATGATACCCAGTCTTTCCATTTGGCTTCTTCATTTTTCTATCAACAAAATTCTCCTTGCAGTGGAATCTTTAATCGTGGAGTTGTCGGTGAAAAATTGTAGTCTAAAAGATTTTCTGACTTTGTTCACCTCTCAAAATCAGATGAATAATGATATCCCAGGGAAGATATACTTCAGCTTCGTCCCCGTCAATGGTGCCAAAGATGTTAGTGCCAAAAATTATTCTCAGACTACTAGAAGAACAAGCCAACACAATCTCAAATAAAAATAAAATAAAATTGGTTTTAAGGGTTTTGGTTGAAAACTTCATCATTCAAGGAGGAAATAAACAACAACAAGCTAATACATAACTGAATCATGCAAGTTAGATAAACTAGGGATCAAACACATCTCAATAAGCCATAAACATTACACATGAAATACTAATTCCACCCACAGGTTACAAGCATTTACATGAATAAATATTTAAACAAGAAATGAAATTGTAGACTGTTGTAATCTCACAGATCACATAAGGTTATCAATAATACATACTAAAACATACATAAATATAAAGCAGAGACAAGAGACAAGAACATATAGGATAAACATATTATATTATTATAGTGAGTTCATATAAGGCTGAGAATTGAACCGAGTTCTCATTTGGCTCAACAGCCTAATATATACAATTTACAAATAGTTACAAAATAACTACCTGTCGGTTCGGTGAACCGACATGACTTTTAGTTAGCCTACCTAATATTCTAGTTTAGTGGGCCGACCGACTTAGTCGGCTGATCGACTAAGTCGGCCCATCGACTTAGTCGGTTGATCGACTAAGTCGGTCTTCGTTCAAGTCGACTTATCAACTTGCTCCTTCTACATCTCCCCCACGGACAAAACGTTTCTTTGTCCCGAAGAAACAGGGAGGTACAAAAATATGTGTTTGTCGGACCCTTCCAAAATGCTATTGTGGCGGACTGTGCAGACGAATGGTCGGTCTTTTCTGGACACAAACCTCAACAATGGCTGGAGCTGTGATGGAGAGGTTATGTTGAAAGTCTGTCCAGCTCTGCAAAGCTTTCTAGATGTCGATCTGCAAAGCTTAGTAGTTCTTCCAGAGGATAGGTCATATCTGAATAGTGTCTTATGAATTTTCTATAATAGCCTGTATGGCCAAGTAACACCCTGACTTGTTTAGGGTTTACTGGTGGTTTCAAGTCGAGAATAATTTTAATCTTTGCAAAGTCTACCTTGATACCATCTTTATAGACAATATGCCCTAAGAGTATTCCTATGGGAGTCATAAAGATACATTTCTTAATGTTTAGGGAGAGTTGAATCTATCGACATCTCTCCAGCATCAGTCTGAGCCATGTGCAGTGATATTTTAAGGTGGAGTATATTGTCCAGTCGTCGAAGTAGACTGCCATGGTCTTATATATATACTCTTGAAATGTCTTGAAAACAATTCAGGAAAACACTGCAGGTGCATTCTTTAACCCAAAAGGCATAACTCCGTAAGCAAAGGAACCAAATTCACACACAAATGTTGTTTTCTTTTGATATTCCTTTGCTATTGGTACCTGGTTATAGCCTGAGAATCCATCTATGAATGAATAGCATTCGTGTCCTGCAACTTCATTCAGGATTTCATCAGCATAAGGGGTAGGGAATGGGTCGGTCAGTGTACTTTGTTGAGCTCCCTAAAGTCGACACAGATTCTTAACCTTGTCGGGTCATGTTTCTTGGGCTGTACGACCATGGGACTTGCCCATTCCGACTGGTCGATGGGGTAAATGATTCCCACTGCTAACATGTTGTCAATTTCCTTTTTAACTATCTCCTTGTAATTGTGGGCTAGTTTATAAGGTCTTTTCTTAACAGGTCGGACATCAGGTTTAGTATCGATTTTCATTTCACCCATTTCTTGTACTAAGCCTTTTAAGTCTTTGTAGTCCCTGGCAAAGACATCTTGGAACTCTCTGAGTAAGTTCATGATTTCGGTGGTCTGTTGTTCGTTCCAGTAGTCACCAATCTTTGCTATTTTTGGTCGATCGTCGTTTGAGATGTCGACCTCTTTAGTTTTCACTTTGGAATCCAGCCATTCTGGTGCTTTAGCTTCATTGATCGACCAATTTCCTTCTTTGAAATGTGAGAATGTGGCAGGGAAGTCAGCTGCAGTCATTCGGTCAATGTCTAGTTTGTTAGATGTCGCGACTTTCAGGATCGAGTGGATGGGTTTTGTTGTTTCAACGTGGTTGGATTTCCATCTGAAGCTCTTTCCTTCTGTGTGTTCATTTTCTAATTGTAAATGGGTTGACTGGGTTCTCGACTTTGTTTGTATATTTTTACAGTCTCTGGTCTGTCGATGGTTTTGGGAGGGTTGCTTGTCGGTCGGTTGGATAAAATGTTTGATTTGATGTGCTGGTTCAGCCAAGTTTTCCTGTTGAGGTGTGAAGATGAAGTCTTTAATAAAAATTTCCCTGAGTTCGTGCCAAAAGAAGGTTTCACCCTTGGCTTCCTCCATCTTATACCATTTGTTTGGCAAGTCGGCTAGGGTTGAAGGGAACAAGTGTGGCCAGGCTCGCTCATCCTTATATCCAAGTATTCTCCACTCTGTTTCACAAGTCTTGATATGTTCCTCTGGGTTTTGACCTTGGGTAAAGATAGGGATCTGGGATTTCTAGGTTAACTTCTTGCCACCAAACCTCTCGACAAAGTAAGTCAAAGCAGTTGTCTAGGTCTATAGTTTTGTCTGATGGGTATCCCACCATCTAGCTGCTTGACCTGTAAATGTTTCAACTAAGCTTTGAAGTCATCCCTGTTCACCAATATTTTTAGATACTTGTTCGACGTGCATGACTGGGGATTCCCTCTCCTGATACCTTGATAGTGGTGTAGTTTTTAAGTTGGTTGGTTGTAAGGTAGGGCGTTCCCTGATTTTCTTTCCAAATATTTTGGGGATAATTGAAACTATGAAGCACTGTCGGGTGGGTTTTTTCTGTACTTTTTGTATAGTCCAGCACCCTCTTGCTTGTGTTTTGTAATTTCCAATCTCTCAGTCATATAATTCAGCATCTGAGTTATAACCAATTGAGTCCTGGATACCTAAGTTAAGTTCTCCATGGATGTTTGGTTCTGTGTAGTCTGTATTGTTGTGGATCTGGTAGAGTTGTCTGACATCGACTTCCTCATCAATCAGTTCAGTCCAAGGCTCTCCTTGGGATGGATGAATGGGTAAAATGAATTTTTGACCATTTCCTTTTAACTTGATTTGTTCCTTGTCCAAGGATATGGATGCTTTCATCTTTCGACCCCAAGTTCGTCCGACGAGCGCTGAGAAGAAACTAGATCCTTCCTTTGGGTCAATGATTTCAAAATCAACCTTTGTCGAAATGCCTTTGATGGTCATGTCGAGGTTTTTCCAAACCCCAATGGGTTCAATCAGGCCTTGTTCGACGAGTTTTAGGTAAATGCCTGACTCGTAGAGTTGAGGTCTTCCCATCTGTTCCCAAGTGTCTCGGGTCATGATATTTACCTGTGACCTGAAGTCAAGCACTACTTGTTGGACGTGGTACCCTTCGATTTCCAGGTCGACAAGTGGGTCGGCATCACTTTTGTCACTTTGGTTCAAGCTGCAGATGTTTTTGGTTTGTTTTTCAGGGTTGGTGTCTTTTATTTCATGTAACAAATCTATAAACTAAGATACTGATTTATCTGTTTGAGCGAGTTGGATTAATCGGTGTATTGTGTTGGTTCGACTGTTGTCGAGGTCTTCTTGTCGTGCAATGTTTTGAAAAACATGTGTGGCTTCCTTATATGTTTGTTTTTTGTGCCGTGGGTTAGGATAAACGTTTGTTTCTTTAATCTTACTGATTTGAGGGTTATTAGATCCTGTTTTTGTGCCTTGTCGAGTGACAATATGTAGATTTTTAGTATTTATTACATCATGCTTTTGCACACAAGACAAGACATTAACATTTTTCTTGGTATTAATTTTCTCTAACATAGTAGGACAATCCTCAAGCGAGTGATCACCTACTCTACAGTGTGTACATAATTTGAGATCAGTCCTGTCCTTGTATGGACAGTCTACATACCGGTGTGTTGCAGCTGCAACAATTTCCCAAAATTCTAAAATTTTTTAGGACCCTCCTTTGCTTGAGTCAGTTGGATTTTCTTCTTGAGATTGGTCTAAGAACTTTCAGAAAGACTTTGCTTATGCTTGGATTGAGCTACCCATTGTTTGATTCCTCCTCTGATGCCTTAAGTAATCAACTTTTTTATCAAGTTCTATCGCTACCCTTTAGCGCATTTGAAAACATGCTGGAATCGGAAGATGATTTGTTTTGATTTTCCACCATTGCGGGTGGATCTTAGCTTTGGTATTCCGCAGTTGCGGATGGTTTTTGTTTTGCGGAAAGAAAAACCTTCTGAATTCCGACCCATTGGGTTTTTCAAGTTGGAATCTTTTTTGTTTCGCATCGAAAGCTTTTATGATCTTTTCTTCCGCCGTTGCAGATGGGTTTTCGATTTTTGACTTTTGGTTTTCTCCCGATCCGAGTGATTTTTTCGACTGCTTTTGAGTTTTGAGTCGGAACCTTTTATCATGTCAGTTTTCCCCATTGCGGAAAGTTTTAAACTTTCGTCTCCCGATCTAAAACCTTCTGACGTCCGATCTCTCAACCGCTACCCGATGTGTATAACCAGAACGGAAGGCTTGGCGCTTTGATCATCCGCCGTAGTGGAAGAACGTTCGCTTTCATCCTCCGATTTGAAAACCTTCTGACATTCGATCGTATGATTTTGTTTTCTGCCATGTGTGTCTCCACAGCTGGGTCTACATTTTGGCCATCCGCCGTTGCGGAAGGGAGATTACTTCCAACCTCCGATGCAAAATCTCACCGATGTTCGATATTTTCTCCTCGCACGTGTGAGAAAACATATATATACGGGGACAGTGTATTGTTATTCCATTTTTATTTTAACTGCCAAGCACTGTCACCATCAAGCTGTCATTTTCTTGAGGTAGCGAAGGTCCCCACTGTCAGTGTACCTACATCCAGATGGTAGCTGGGGAATCTTGACCGTCATCAACCCGCCATACTCACCGTATTGCCAGGAAGAATTCGAATCCACCATGTCCCAGAGGCAGAAGAAGAAGGCCCCTATGGTCGAAGAAGAACCAGAAGTAGAGGTTGTCACGAAGACCGAATACATATATGAAGACACTCAATGTGTTTCTGGTGTTGAACCCAAGTACAAATGGGGTGAAATATATAGATTTATTTCCCACAGGGAGGTTCCTGACATGGGCCTCGAAGAAGAATTCATCTATGCTAACATAGAGAAATATTCTCTCATGAAAGTTGCCACCAGGCCAGAGTTGTTCCCATGCTCTGAGGTAATTGGCTAGATTCTGCCCCGGGTAGATACAACCACGATGATTCTGGAAAATGTTGACAGACAGGGCTATGCTACATTTAGCCCTGGATATGTGGCGTTGGCTTATCACCTGCCAGAAGCCCAAGTATTCTTATCTGACGACTGGCTGAATAGCGTTAGAATGGACCTGGTAGAGACTCTTAAGAGAATGCTATTGTAGGGAAAACATTACCGGTACAGACCGACAAGTGAATATGATATGGCGAGCTTGAGGGTTCCCTACAGATTTATACGTCTGATGGTTAATAGGGTCTTTGGGATAGCTCATGGAAGACTCTTCAAGCTAGAGTGGATATCCATCATTTTCCATGTGGCCACCAAAGGGACAATCTTCAATTGGGCCAGCCTGGTATCCAACAGTATTTCTTCTTGCTTGACCTTAGCCTTGGAAGGAGAATCCCGGAAAAGGTCTGAATTTTACATGAGTTCAATACTCATAGACTGTATATTGTGCAACTAGCCCTTCCTTGGTCTCAGGTGCATCTGGGCCTGGGAAATAATGCCTGTATATGCTGCTTATAGACCACTGTGGGCATACCAGTACCACAGCCACTACGGAGAAGTCTGTGAGCACTTCATTATGCCACTATACACACTCATTTTCCAGAAAGAGTGTGACTATATGTTAGAGGAGGCCATACGAGTAATAGTGGATCACGCAGACTACTTTTTGACCGAACATGGCATGTACTTCAGGATGTTCGCAGGCTCTAGAGCGCCTTCCCTATTGCCAAAATATGCAACTGACTACATTGTCCATAAGGAGGCGGTCAGACAAGTGTTCCTGGATGGAATAGATAGTTTCCTATTCAAACACAAGAAGACTGCTTATCCTCCATTGCCTTTCCGACTAGGAAGCTACAAGTTAACTAAGGTAAAACAAGCTGGTGAATTCGTAGAGGAGCTGGAGAGATTCCACTTTGGTGAGATGCCCTATCACAGAAATGAATCCCATGGTAAAGTTGCGGAGCATTGTAAAGAAAAAAAGGTGCATTTCAAATATACCCACCATTTTGATAGGGAGGAATCTGTCTTCCGGAATGCCCCGAATATGACTGCACTGAAGAGAAGATTCACGAAGAAAATCACCACCAAAGGTGGAAAAGGGGATGAACAGGCTAAGGCCGAGGAGGAAGCCAAAAGGAGGGATGAAGAAGCCTAGAGGTTGGTGAAAGAAGCTGCAGAAAGGCTACATACAGAAGAAGAAAAAAGAGCTGCTCAGGAAGCAGCAGAGAAAGCAAAGGAAGCAGCCAAAGAAATAGAGGAAGAAAAGAGAAAGCTCGATGAGGAGCTCCAAAAGCAAGAAGCTAAAAGAATAAAGTTGACACAGCAGTCAGCTTCTGAAACAGTAGCAGGGTAGGCTCAGGAGGTGGAGAACCCCGAGGTTCAGACCCCTCAAGTACCTGCTACCAGCATACCCATGGTCCCCACACTCAAGCTGGTCCCTTTTGTGCAGGAAAAGGAAAAGGAAATCCCTGATTTCAACACTGTATATTATGATAGGGCAACGATGAGAATAATAAAGAGGACAGAGAGGAAATTTGAGGTGGAAGGTCTACCTGGTAAAATGATAACAGATACGGATGTTATGTTAGGAACTGACCAAGATCCAATATTTACCCTAAGAGCCGGGTCTGCATTCATCCAAGCTTCAGAAGATAATGTAGGCAAGATAATGATAGACTTAGAGCAATCCAAGAAATGTTCTGCTCAATTAAAGGATACATTGAGGAAAGAGAGGGAAGAAAGCAACAGGCTCAAAAGGAAATATGAAGATGTGCAACAGGAAATGAAGTCCTCAAGAGCTGAAGTACAGGCCCTCCACGTAGAAATGCAAGGAAAGGAAACAACATAGGAGGCCCTAGAGAAATTGCAGAAGGAATGCCAAGATATAAAGAGTGAGAAGGAACAGCTACTGGCAAAGGTGGAAGAGCTAGAAGAGCAGCAGAAGATCCTCTTGCAGGCCAATGATCTACACACCCAAGAACTGAGAAAGGAACATCAGGAGCAGATCTCTTCTTTGACCACTGCTTTGGAAGTGGCAAGAGAATAGCAGGTTAACCTCCAACCTTTCAAGGAGCATGTATTGACCCAGAAAACCAAGATGCTGTAGCTACAGACCGTTGTTGAAAAAGAAAGATGTAGAGTGCTACCAATCGACGACCGATTGGAGGAGATCCTGGAAACTGCATCCTACTTTGTGGATAGATCCCAGGACGTTCTAGAGGTCCTAACTGCATGAATGGCAAGGTTGGAGAACAACGAAGAAACCCCAGCAGAGCTACCGTTAAAATACCAACATGCCCTCAAACGGGACTATAACCTAGTGGATTTTGATATTAACACCACTGAATAATTCAAGAAGGCAGTAAAAAAGACAAAGGGATTATGCATCGAGTTTTTCAGAAGACTTCTCATTACATACAACCGGTGCCAGATAGAAGCTAAAGAGAGGCTGGAAGCTTTCCCAGATCATGATGCCTTTGTGGAGCTATTGCAGAAGAGATTCCAGGAGGAAGAAGCTAAGGTACAGGATATCAAATCCCTAGATGATCTGATCTTGAGAAGCGAAGTAGATCATCCAGCTGTCAGTGTACAGATTCTGGAAGATCAGCTCTGATTGAGTACATCCAGGGTCGAGGCTATCAAGAATCAAGCTGAGAAGTTTGAGATAAATATTCATTTTTTGGAGCCTTGTGCTTTTGAAGGCATCGCTATTGAAGCTGCAGCGTGGAAGAAGTTTCTAGATAGTCAAGCAGGCCCCTCCTCATGAAGGATCGGTCATTATTGTAATTTGTAACTATTTTGTGAAAAATTTAAGAAAAGTAGAATGTTGGGAGATGAGAGGTTGGGAAGCCCAAAGGTCACTTTGGGAAGCCCAACAGTCTGACCCTTTTGTATAAATGTAAAAGACTTAGAAGGGAAAAGGAATTTTTCCCAGTGAGAATGGTGAAGACATATTGTAAGAAGAACTATTTCCTTTTGCAATAAAAAATTACAGTTTTCCTATTGGAGAAAGCTTGGTGGAATATTCAAATGTTGTACTATGGATTTGTTGAAGAGGAACTATTTCATTTTCAGCTTTGTGTCCATTAACTGTGAGACCGTTCTAACTCATTGAACCTATGTTCTTGTATGAATGTTTTCCGGTTTATTTTATGAATATTTCCACTAGGAGTAATGAATGTTGTTCATAAACAATTGGCTATCTGGTTATGAAATATCTTTAATTGTTCATGCAATATGGGAATAAATATCAGCTAACTGTAGTTTCTCTTATGTTGCATGCACGCTTTCCATTACTCATAATTTAATTCAGTTTTCTCCCTGGGGATAGATAGATAGGTAGTTAGTTTATTTCATGACTGCATATGTGATTGGGAGGCTTGGGAGCCTAAGACGAGAGGTAAGAACCTGTGCATCACATTGTAGCACTCCTTGCAGCCTCACCACCCTGCATGGTTAATTAGGCATCTGCATTTCATACATTAAGTCAAAATAACAAAAAACTCGGTGGACCAGGCCGCAACCGATAAAACCTTTGTTTTGTTACTTGACCTACGGTGTTCGGACCGCAAACCGGACGGATTCCCTATACAAAACAGTCAATGGTCTAGTTGGGAAATTTGACCAGGGAGAATCCCTTTCTGTTGTTACCTGCGAATTTCCAGTCCTCAACAGTTCTAGCGCTAGAAGGAGGGCCGCCAATGAATGGCTGGCCGTGGAAAAATTAGTTTTCCCAAGATTACCTTATCAGCAGATATTTGAAGCTTTCAGCCTGACCCAAGTACTTATAGGTTTTGGTTATACCTTTGAAGTGAGAAATCCTTTTCTCACCCTACGTTGCTCTTCACTCAGATTTTGTTCTTTGGCCTATGCCTATGGCTGGCATAAATGCAAACCAGCCCAACCCATTGCCTGCATGGAGAGTTAGATCCCCTCTGAACCTTACACCTCCTTTGCATAACCTACCTCAGGCCTTTGACAAGCTGTTGCCTAGGTTTGAACCTGAAGAAAGGGCTGCTGTAGATGACCACCTGCAAAGCTTTTATCTAGCATTAGAAGGGCTAAGGGCTGGGGAGTATGAAGATGTGGTCTGTAGACTTTTCCCGCACACCCTGAAAGGAGCAGCAGCGTCCTGGTATTTCAGTCTCCCTGCAAATTCTATTCCTGACTGGAATACTTTTGAAAGAATATTTAGAAATAAATATGCAACTCAGAGAACTCATGCCTCATTAATGAAAGGTCTTGGTTTGTTAAGAAAAGAGAAGAATGAGAAGGTACATATTTTCACTCAACGATTTTCAATATACTAAAGAACTTCTCTAAAGCTGACAGACCCTCAGACAAGGTCTTAATTGAGTATTATACCTCAGCCCTAGGGACTGAGCTGGCCATGTTTGCCAATATGAAAGCCAAACCCACATTGGTAGAGACTTATGAAGAGGCCGAAAGAGTAGAGGCTGAGAGGGAAAGTGTAGAAGATTATCCTGATCTACCTGGAGAGAAAACTACAGAAAGAAGAGTTTTGGTGTTTTCCAAATCCAGAGAGGAGCACTCACATGATCTTGAGGGAATGATGAAAACGATGCAGAAGATTTCCAACCGAATAATAGATCTGGAAAAGGAAAGGGACATTCAGAAAACTTATAAGCCCTACTATCCGAAAAGAGAGGATAAAAACCAATGGAAAATTCCTTCCCCAAATTTAGCCTCAATAAATATAACAGAAATAGGGGGGGATAATTTCTGTACTTTTCACCAGCAACCTCACTCTGAGAAGAAGTGCCCTCAATGGTTGAATTCAATGTCTTTGGTAATGAATAAGTTGCTGAACTCCAAATTGACTAAAGACAGTGGTGAAGAAGGAGAAAAAGAACAGACCATAGAGGAGTAAGATGATGATACAATATTCTTATGGAATGGTGTTTCGTTGTTCAACACAAAAGAAAATACTCTCATGTCTCAATATACACCTACAACCACAAAAGATAAAAACCTGGCAATTAAGGACAATGCAATACTTCCAAAGGTTAAAGAGTTGCAAGAGAAAGTCAAGAGGCAGGTTGATGTGAAGGCTAAAGATGACACGCCTAAAGACACTACTTGCAAACAGGAAACAGAGCCACTCGTTGAACCTGCCAAACCTGTGGAAGATAATGAGGACAAAAAAGCTGACAAACTTAAAGAGGAGATGCCTACGAAAAATCAACCTATGGAAGAAAAGATCGAATTAACTAGGACAAGGAAAACTGGCGCTCCACCTTTCCTGGTGACTCTTGAAATTTTGAATCATAAGGTGCATAATTGTTTGGTGGACTCTGGATCATCGATGAATGTTATGCCTATGGAAGTTTGCAAAAAACTTAATGGGCAGCTAAAACCTACTATTTGGGATGTCACTCAACTTGACAAAACTAGTGTCAAAGTAGTAGGGGAGATGGAGAACATTCTGATTCGATTTTCTGCAAATAAAAGGATATGTCATTACATTGACATTGTAGTAGCAGGCATACCTGATGGTTATGGAATGATCCTGAACCGAGATTGGACAGCAAGGCTAAATGGGTACTTTGCTTCAGATTGGTCTCACTTGTGGTTACCTCAGAATGGCAGCCCAAACCTGATTAAGATATTAAGAGAGCCCTACATGAAGCACAATGTCACTAAGCTAGGAGAGGGAAACGAATCTATTGATTCTGTCCTGGGAAATTATCTGACTGAGTTAGAGTTAAGACATCTTACTCCAAGAAAGGCCAGTTCTATGACTGATATTCAGCTTGATCTCTTTCAACTTCCTCAGGCTGTAAGAGACGATTGTAGGATAGTAGACATGTGTTCAGTTTCAAAAACAGCACAGCTAGATCATGGTTAAACAACTCATCTATATTATTCATCCCACCCCTTAACTCCTCATGATTAAAGATTTTCAGGAGTGGGCAATAATTTTTCTTTCTTTTTGCTTTGTACATAAATAAATTGTTTTTGTTCTTTAATGCTTTGATGCTTTTTATTTTGATTATTTGATTTGATGATGTTTTATTTTATTACTTTGCTAGCATTTCTTTTGGTTTTGAATAAAGAGGCAAACTTTTGGTTGCAATGGAAACATCAGGGTTCTTTATTAACTGAAATCTTGAGCAAAAGACTGTGCTTTAAAGTATAGAATGTCTTCTAGAAGCAGTGTTCCTAATCGGCCATGCATTCATTGAAGTGTTACTTAATCCTGGTAAATAACTCAGAAGTAAAAGAGGTCTGAAATAATATTTCGAGGCCCCATCCATTTCACATCTTAAATATCCAAGGGGGTGACAGCAAAAGACCCACGGAAAGGAAGCAGAGTAAACAGTATATCATATATAAATAATCCCATGCCATAATTTCAGAAAAGATGAAAGCTATCAAGAGTCAAAACTCCTTAAAGAAAAACAATACGTATCAAAGCATGAAGTACTAAATGGCCACAAGATCCTCTCCATCCATGAACTGAAATATGAAGTACATTGTTCACACAAAAGGACACTATGGGATAGAGGATCCTGAATTGAAATTCAGTAAGAAAGGCCTGCAGGAGGACTCATATCAAAAGAACTAAAGTTCAAAAGGCACAAAAGTGCAGTTGGCATGGGAATGAGGAACAAAAAGATAATACTGTTTACTCTCTGTTACAATCCTGTGGTGTCCAAGTTGTAAACCACCTGAGGACAGGAAAAACAAACCTCACTTATTTGGCCTCAAAAGAGTTATTCAGACTTGCAATATTTCTGATGTTACCATTTCCCAAAGAATAGACTACTTATCAATGGTTTAAATGCTTAAGTTGGCTAGACCGAGGATAAAGACATCTAGAATATTTTGAATTTTATTCAGACGGTCTTGCACTGGGAAGGAGTTAATTTAGAAATCTGGGGTTCACTAGGTAGTTGCCAATTGTTGCAGCTGCAACAATTTCTCAAAATTCTAAAAAATTTTAGAACCCTCCTTTGCTTGAGTCAGTTGGATTTTCTTCTTGAGATTGGTCTAAGAAATTTCAGAAAGACTTTGCTAAGCTTGGATTGAGCTACCCATTATTTGATTCCTCCTCTGATGCCTTAAGTAATCCACTTTTTGATCAAGTTATATCGCTGCCCTTTAGCGCATTTGAAAACATGCTGGAATCGGAAGATGATTTGTTTTGATTTTCCACCATTGCGGGTGGATCTTAGCTTCGGTCTTCTGCAGTTGCGGATGGTTTTCGTTTTGCGGAAAGAAAAACCTTCCGACTTCCGACCGGTTGGGTTTTTCAAGTCGGACGCTTTTTTGTTTGGCATCGGAAGCTTTTATGATCTTTTCTTCCGCCGTTGCGGATGGGTTTTCGATTTTTGACTTTCGGTTTTCTCCCGATCCGAGTGATTTTTTTGAAAGATTTTGAGTTTTGATTAGGAACCTTTTATCATGTCATTTTTCCCCATTGTGGAAAGTTTTAAACTTTCGTCTCCCGATCTAAAACCTTCTGACATCCGATCTCTCAACCGCTACCCGATGTGTATAACTAGAACGGAAGGCTTGGCACTTTGATCGTCTGTCGTAGCGGAAGAATGTTCGCTTTCATCCTCCTATTCAAAACCTTCCGACGTCCGATCGTATGATTTTGTTTTCTGCCATGTGTGTCTCCGTGGCTGGGTCTATGTTTTGGCTGTCTGCCATTGCGGAAGGGAGATTACTTCCAACCTCCGATGCAAAAGATTGCGAATGTTCGATATTTTCTCCTCACATGTGTGAGAAAACATATATATACGGGGACGGTGTATTGTTATTCCATTGTTATTTTAACTGCCAAGCACTGTTGCCGTCGAGCTGTTGTTTTCTTGAGGTAGCGAAGGTCCTTGCTGTCGATGTACCTACATCTAGGTGGCAACTGTGGAAGCCTGACTGTCATCAACCCGCCATACTCACCATATTTCCAGGAAGAATTCGAATCCACCATGTCCAAGAGGCAGAAGAAGAAGGCCCCTGTGTTTGAAGAAGAACCAGAAGTAGAGGTTGTCACGAAGACCGAATACATATATGAAGACACTCAATGTGTTTCTGGTGTTGAACCCGAGTACAAATGGGGTGAAATATATAGATTGATTTCCCACAGGGAGGTTCCCGACATGGGCCTCGAAGAAGAATCCATCTATGCTAACATAGAGAAATCTTCTCTCATGAAAGTTGCCACCAGGCCAGAGCTGTTCCCATGCTTTGAGGTAATTGGCTGGATTCTACCCCGGGCAGATACAACCACGATGATTCTGGAAAATGTTGACAGACAAGGCTATGCTGCATTTAGCCCTGGATATGTGGCGTTGGCTTATCACCTGCCAAAAGCCCAAGTATTCTTATCTGATGACTGGCTGAATAGCATTAGAATGGACCTGGTAGAGACTCTTAAGAGAATGCTATTGCAGGGAAAACATTACCGATACAGACTGACAAGTGAATATGATACGGCGAGCTTGAGGGCTCCCTATAGATTTATAGCTCTGATGCTTAATAGGGTCTTTGGGAGAGCTCATGGCAGACTCTTCAAGCTAGAGTGGATACCCATCATTTTCCATATGGCCACCCAAGGGACAATCTTCAATTGGGCCATCTTGGTATCCACCATTCTTTATTCTTGCTTGACCTTAGGCTTGGAAGGAGAATCCCGGAAAAGGTCTAAATTTTACATGAGTTCAATACTCATAGACTGTATATTGTGCAACCAGCCTTTCCCTGGTGTCAGGTGCATCTGGGACCGGGAAAGAATGCCTGTATATGCTGCTTATAGACCACTGTGGGCACACCAGTACCACATCCACTACGGAGAATTCTGTGAGCACTTCATTATGCCACTATACACACTCATTTTCCGAAAAGAGTGTGACTGTATGTCGGAGGAGGCCATGTGAGTAATAGTGGATCACGCAGACTAATTTTTGATCGAACATGGCATGTACTTTAGGATGTTCGGAGGCTCTAGAGCGCCTTCCCTATTGCCAAAATATGCAACTTAATACATTGTCCATAAGGAGGCAGTCAGACAAGTGTTCCTAGATGGAATAGGTAGTTTCCTATTTGAACACAAGAAGACTGCTTATCCTCCCTTGCCTTTCCGACTAGGAAGCTACAAGTTCACTAAGGTAAAACAAGTTGGTGAATTCGTAGAGGAGCTGGAGAGATTCCACTTTGGCGAGATGCCCTATCACATAAATGAATCCCATGGTAAAGTTGCGGAGCATTGTAAAGAAAACAAGGTGCATTTTGAATATACCCACCATTTTGATAGGGAGGAATCTGTCTTCCGGAATGCCCCGAATATGACTGCACTGAAGAGAAGATTCACGAAGAAAATCACCACCAAAGGTGGAAAAGGGGATGAACAGGCTAAGGCCGAGGAGGAATCCAAAAGGAGGGATGAAGAATCCTAGAGGTTGGAAAAAGAAGCTGCATAAAGGCTACATATAGAAGAAGAAAAAAGAGCTGCCCAGGAAGCAGCAGAGAAAGCAAAGGAATCAGCCAAAGAAACAGAGGAAGAAAAGAGAAAGCTCGATGAGGAGCTCCAAAAGCAAGAAGCTGAAAGAATAAAGTTGACACAACAGTCAGCTTATAAAACAACAGCATGGTAGGATCAGGAGGTGGAGAACCCCGAGGTTCAGACCCCTCAAGTACCTGCTACCAGCATACCCATGGTCCCCACACTCAAGCTGGTCCCTTTTGTGCAGGAAAAGGGAAAGGAAATCCATGATTTCAACACTATATATTATGATAGGGCATTGAAGAGAATAATAAAGAGGACAGAGAGGAAATTTGAGGCGGAAGGTCTACCTGGTAAAATGATAATAGATACGGCTGTTATGTTAGGAACTGACCAGGATCCGATATTTACCCTAAGAGCCGGTTCTGCATTCATCCAAGCTTCAGAAGATAATGTAGGCAAGATAATGATAGACTTGGAGCAATCCAAGAAATATTCTGCGCAATTAAAGGATACATTGAGGAAAGAGAGGGAAGAAATCAACAGGCTCAAAAGGAAATATGAAGATGTGAAACGGGAAATGAAGTCCTCAAGAGCTGAAGTACAGGCCCTCCAAGTAGAAATGCAAGGCAAGGAAACAACACAAGAGGCCCTAGAGAAAGTGCAAAAGGAATGCCAAGATCTAAAGAGTGAGAAGGAACAGCTACTGGCAAAGGTGGAAGAGCTAGAAGAGCAGCAGAAGATCCTCTTGCAGGCCAATGATCTGCACACCCAAGAACTGAGAAAGGAACATCAGGAGCAGATCTCTTCTTTGACCACTGCTTTGGAAGTGGCAAGAGAACAATAGGCTAACCTCCAGCCTTTCAAGGAGCATGTATTGACCTAGAAAACCAAGATGCTGCAGCTACAGACCGCTGTTGAAAAAGAAATATGTAGAGTGCTGCAGATCGACGGCGGATTGGAGGAGATCCTGGAAACTGTATCCTACTTTGTGGATAGATCCCAGGACGTTCTAGAGGTCCTAACTGCACGAATGGCAAGGTTGGAGAAAAACAAAGAAACCCCAGCAGAGCTACCGTCAAAAGACCAACAGGCCCTCAAATGGGACTATAACCTAGTGGAGTTTGCTCTTAACACCGCTGAAGACTTCAAGAAGGTAGTAAAAAAGACAAAGGGATTATGCACCGAGTTTTTCAGAAGACTTCTCATTACATACAACCAGTGCCAGATAGAAGCTAAAGAGAGGCTGGAAGCTTTCCCAGATCATGATGCCTTTGTGGAGCTATTGCAGAAGAGATTCCAGGAGGAAGAAGCTAAGGTACAGGATATCAAAGCCATGGATGATCTGATCTTGAGAAGTGAAGTAGATCATCCAGCTATCAGTGTACAGATTCTGGAAGATCAGCTCTGATTTAGTACATCCAGGGTCGAGGCTATCAAGAATCAAGCTGAGAAGTTTGAGATAAATATTCAGTTTTTGGAGCCTTGTGCTTTTGAAGGCATCACTAATGAAGCTGCAGTGTGGAAGAAATTTCTAGATAGTCAAGTAGGCCCCTCCTCATGAAGGATCGGTCATTATTGTAATTTGTAACTATTTTGTGAAACATTTAAGAAAAGTAGAATGTTGGGAGACGAGAGGTTGGGAAGCCCAAAGGTCACTTTGGGCAACCCAACAGTCTGACCCTTTTGTATAAATGTAAAAGACTTAGAAGGGAAAAGGACTTTTTCCCAGTGAGACTGGTGAAGACATATTGTAAGAAGAACTATTTCCTTTTGCAATAAAAAATTACAGTTTTCCTGTTGGAGAAAGATTGGTGGAATATTCAAATGTTGTACTATGGATTTGTTGAAGAGGAACTATTTTGTTTTCAGCTTTGTGTCCATTAACTGTGAGACCGTTCTAACTCATTGAACCTATGTTCTTGTATGAATGTTTTCCGGTTTATTTTATGAAGATTTCCACTAGGAGTAATGAATGTTGTTCATAAACAATTGGCTATCTGGTTGTGAAATATCTTTAATTGTTCATGCGATATGGGAAGAAATATCAGCTAACTGTAGTTTCTCTTATGTTGCATGCATGCTTTCCATTACTCATAATTTAATTCAGTTTGCTCCCTGGGGATAGATAGATAGGTAGTTAGTTTATTTCATGACTGCATATGTGATTGGGAGGCTTGGGAGCCTAAGACGAGAGGTAAGAACCTACGCATCACATTGTGACACTCCTTGCAGCCTCACCACCCTACATGGTTAATTAGGCATCTGCATTTCATACATTAAGTCAAAATAACAAAAAACTCGGTGGACCGGGCCGCAACCGGTAAAACCTTTGTTTTGTTACTTTACCTACGGTGGCCGGACCGCAAATCGGATGGATTCCCTATACCAAACAGTCAACGGGCTAGTTGGGAACGTTGACCGGGGAGAATCCCTTTCTGTTGTTGCCTGAGAATTTCCAGGCCTCAACACGGTGACCTTCTTTGTATCATATGAAGCACTAGGTGGGTTGACGCGGGCGTATGTCGTGATTCCCAGGGAATCGACCTCTTCCTCCGTAACCTTGGCGTCAATTATCGTATCGGCACTCATATCGTCGGCCGTCGTATCTTTGTCCTTTCTGATTATTTGATGGATTTTTTTACTCGTTAGGTTGCGCCACTGCATTTGTTTGATACACTGTGTGATAGTTCTATCGGTTCTTTAGGTTTAACTGACAGTCGGCGGTGTTGTGACTTTTGGTTTCGTAGATGGTGCACCAGGAAGCCTTACCATTTTTCATATTAAATGGGCATTCTACTGTAGAGTGATCTCTGTGTTCCTGGAAAATGTCGTAAAATTATTTGGTCTGTACAAAGCGGACGTCTTGTCGGCTATATTCTTGTCGACACTTATCTTTCAAGTGGCCATTTTTTTAGCACTTAGTGCACCAGATCTCTTGATTCTTAAGGCTGAGCTCCTTCAGAGACTTCTGTACATTCTCTAGCTGCTATTCCAGTCTGTGGTCCATGGGGTACGTGGGTATATCTTCGTCCATTTCAACCCGAAGAGATTTTGTTAGCGCATCCTCATACGTTTTGAACGTTTCTAAACTAATATGTCGACGTACTTTTTGCGATAATCCTGCAAGAAACCATTGAATTAGTAACTGTTAATCAATAACATAATCCAATTGGCTTAGTAAATATTTCCATCGCTTGTCATAGTCGCGGACGAATTCTCCTGGCTTTTGTGAAGTGGTTTTGAGCTTCTTTGCGTCCAGGTGCTTGGCGTCTGGTGTTTTAAAGAATGATAGGAATTGCGCCTTAATCTCAGCTTTTGTCGCTCTGGGTTTTCATTCTGAAAAGGTCATGTACCACGTCAATTCCCTTTTCCTTAATTCTCCTGCGAACTGTGCCATTTGTCGATCTTCATCTGTAACCTGGTTGGCTTCCCAGGTTGACTCGCAAACGAACCAGTGTCATCTGGGGTCTTCGTCTCCCTCATAGAGAGGAATGTGAGTCGATCCGTGACCCATGTCTGAATCACTTTCACTGCTCTTAGAAGTTGGTGGCGGTGGAGGTGGGGGTGGTGGTGAAGATGGTGGGGTTATTGATGTAATCATGCCTGCGGAATTCTGGTTGACAGAACTTGCGCTCTTGTCGGTCGTCGTTTCGTCGACTTGCAGTCGGTTGATGTCGACTTCTGTCATCGATGGTCCACTGCAACTATTTGTTCATAGGTTTGAGTGTTCTATTTCTTCTAAAGTGGTATGTGGTGGGGGGGCGCTCCTTCATGTGTTGGTAAGATCAAGTGGATAGTTCGGAGGGAGGGTGCCACCTGAAACGTCACCCAGTCCCCTTCCAGCGGTTGATGGATAATAAGGTGTTGACCAGTGTACGTGTCATCACCTAATCAGCTCCATATAGTGAAGTCACTAGCTCATAGTCGGAGGTCATCTTCGACAATAGTCTGTATTTTTGTACACGGATTTAATGGGGAAAGGGTTGTTCCTTCACTGGGAGCTCTTGATTGGATAGCTTCTGGCTGCTCTATCCACACTTCTTTCTCCTCAGGGGACACCTCTTGTTCTACGCCCTCTTCATGTCGGTCATGACCTGACTCTGGCAGATTCTCTTCACGGTCATTCTCCCTAGGGTTTTTTCCTCTGTGCAGCCCTGCGGCTCTTTCATGTCTTGCTTCCCTTCTCTACTGCCTTTCATCCCTTTCTATTTTCTGGGTGTCCGACATACTTTCGTACACTACTATTCTCTTAGGGTCCTCTTCGGCCGAATTCTCATCACTGGTGACTGATATCGTAGTTGAGTCAACTAGGATCCACTATGCTCTATCTTCGACACATGACCAGCTACCCCCCCATAGCCTACCCGATGCTTTTAGAAAGCCCGGATAGTGCGATTTATTTGCTGAGGAAGTATTCCCACTCCCTTTCTACAATAAATTTCTCCCACTTCCTCTGTTTCTCTACCCAGTTAGAGTTTATTGGTTGTTCGTGAAGTGATGGACGAGGTTCGACAATATGTGCTACTCCTTTCTCAATCAAGAATTTGAACAACAAGGTTGGTATGGAACACAAAAATTGTTCGGTGAAATCTGTGAAAAATTTCTCTTTGACAGTTTCCACAGAAGTTCTATCTTCAACTGTTTTTTCCTCACAGAAGTCGTCGACGATTTTCTCAAACCACTCCGACAAATTTGTTCAACCTCCTCAAATCAGTTTTTCCAGCAACTGTTGTTCTTTAGTTGCGTCCAGCTTTCTCATCCAGAAGTTGCTTCAAGAGTTGGGGCACTGATTCGACAAACTTTTCATGTGTCTCTATGAAAAATATTTATTTTTCTTCAGCGACTGTTAATTTGTTCCTTCGTGCGTAATTTTGCAAATAGTTAGCAATTTTGCTTTCCCACCAATCCTTAATCTCCTGCTCTGGTATCATATGTGAGCATATATTTTAGTCGTGTACTACCGGCAACGGAACCAATGTTGTAATCTCACAGATCACATAAGGTTACCAATAATACATACTAAAACATACATAAATATAAAGTAGATACAAGAGACAAGAATAGATAGGATAAACAGATTATATTATTATAGTGAGTTCATATAAGGCTGAGAACTAAACTGAGTTCTCATTTGGCTCAACAGCCTAATATATACAATTTACAAATAGTTACAAAATAACTACCTGTCGGTTCGGTGAACCGACACGACTTTTAGTTATCCTACCTAATCTTCTAGTTTAGTGGGCCGACCGACTTAGTCAGCTGATCGACTAATTCGGCCCATCGACTTAGTTGGTTGATCGACTAAGTCAGTCTTTGTTCAAGTCGACTTATCGACTTGCTCCTTCTACATAGACTGAGCAATCAACCAAACCAGAAATGAAAAAGAATGACAGGTAAAAGGGATTATTATTTTATATATAATCAATAACAGTCATCCACTTATATAAGAGTTATAAATGCTAGCTTGAGAAATCAAAGCTCCAAAAGCCTCTCCTTGAGTGAAAAATCCCACCCCAAAATTGTATGTTTGTCTTCCTTTTATCATTACAAAAGTAAATTAGTTCCATAACTACCTTCTAATTCAAAATTTGAAAGAGTTACATAAATTAGTTACATGATAACTCAAAATCTTTAAATACAATTAACCCAAAAATAACAAATCGGATTTGGGGAAATTTGGCGAATTTCTGAAAATTTGTTTCTCAAATACGCCTTAATATCTCTTGATTCGGGAAACTTGTGAAAAAACTGAGAGAGGAATTTTTAAATGAGCATGTTATAAACAAAAACCTCTCTTGGTTTTTGAAAATTCCTCTTCAATTGATCGAAATACATGCTGAAAATTTGTGAGTAAAGGAGGAAATTATTAAATAATTCAAACCCTAAAAATAGGCCACAAAGATGAATTCGAATCTCTCAAACGATAATAGCTGTTGAAAAACTGAGAGAGGTTTTTGTGCATGATTCTATTTTAGACAAAAAACTATTTTTTTTCCTGAATTCATTTCCATATCCTCATAATCGGCTCCCAATGAGAATGACAAAAACAGGAAAAAAACAGAGCTGCTATAGGAATCTCCTCATGAAAATCTTTGACAAAGGACTAAAAAATGAGAGTTAGATTATAAATCAAAACTTGGAATAAGATTTTATTATAATTTTTTGAAAGCTTAAATATGTACATATTAACTAATAATCCCAAAATACAAACCTTAAAACTAAAATAATGAAATAGTTCAACCATTAAAGCATTAAATCCAACCAAAATTATTAATTGTCCAAAATGATTAAAATCAACATAAAATGTAAAATCATTTTAAACCAATGGTTGAAAATTCAGAAAAAAAGAACAGATAAACTAAGAATAAGATCTATTTATAACAACAACTACAGATTATGAGAGACAAGCAAAAAGAAGAAACTTTTGTGCTACTAACACAACAATACACAACATTTTTCGAAGCACATAAAGTATTGCAGGACCACTTAGAAAAGTCTATCACCACGGAAGAAGTACTATGGAGTTGGTACACACACAATGAACAAGTATTCCAGCAAGGTCGACAAACCCGTAAGAACATAAAAAAATAGAAAAACAACAAGGTCTAGAAGACACCATGAGAAGAACAATACAGGACCAGATCATATTAGAAACAACAAAATTAGAAAAACTAGAAAAACATACGCATCAGTGGATGACCCAAACACTTCCAAGCATCAACACACTCGACAAAATATGCCTACAGATGAGAAGATTGTTATATACACCAGATGAAAAGGCTTAGAAACTGGGAACTGACTTGGAAAACATTACAGATTGTTCAATTCAAGAGAAGATGTCGACTATGTCAAGCCTTACAACTTTGACCATCGATATCCAGAATGCTCTACACAGTTGGGCAGAGTTTCAACACCAACTAGCCATCAAAGAAAAATATATTGTATAATTTTGTGTTCAGAAATGACCGTCCATTCATTTACACAGTCCATGAAGACAAATCAAATGCAATAATGATTTTAGACATCATATTTTTCAGTACCTTCCCCATTTCTTCGACACAAAGAAAGATTTTGTTCTTGGGGAAGATGTTGGAGGAGCTAGTCAGTGAGCCAACTAGTTGAGTTAACCGACTAATTTGATATTAGGTCAACCTCCAAAGGTCATGTCGGTTGACCAAAACAATAAGTAGTTACTCATAACCATTTTGTAAATCATATATAATAGGCTCTTGAGCCAGTTAAGAACTTGGTTCAGTTTGATATATGGATGGACCCTCATGTGATTCTATAATATAAATCTATTATTCTCTTATCTGTTCTTGTCTCTATATGTTTATATGATTCTTATGTGTATTATTGGTAACCGTATGTGATCTGTGAGATTACAACAGGGCCACATAGTTGTTGTAAGGCTTTGGCCTTTTCCTTTCTCTATGCATTCCTTCTGGAGCGCCATAACGTTCTGCTTCTTGTATGAGATCTCATGCCCATGTTGGTTTCCTCTTATGGGATTCCTTCTTGAGAAGTGTCTCTACTGTCTCTTGTGGTTCTGCCATGTCATGATTCTAATGGTCTTCTAGAATTGCTTGCCTTACCATGTGTCTTTCTAATTCCATGTGGAATGTCTAAATAACATAATTAAATGCATTTTTGTTGATGAAGGTGATGTGACCTTTATGACATCTATGGATTGTTGGAAAATACTTGGCTCACCCATGTTGTCCAAATATATGACTATGTTGACCGTTTTTAATGGAAGTTCATTCAAACTGCACGAAATTATTACCTCCCTTCAAGTCTAGTTTGGGGGTAAGATCGTTCCGGTGGAAGTTGAGGTGGTTGATGCACCCATTGAGTACAATATTTTAAAAGGGAAATGACCCCTACCTGATTGACTAGTTACACATGTGAGGTAAACCAAGAGATATCATTTGTGGCAAGCAGTTATCAGTTTTACCTCAGCGGTGAAGTGAGGGGTACTGCCTCAATACACAATCCATTAGACAACATTGGTGTCTGAGTGAATCTCTTGAACCTTTAGGAAGTTGAATGTACCTAGGGTCCATACCCATTTCCAGTTGATAAAGCACAAATTTCCAGAACTTCCACAGATCATTTCCTCCATTTTTAGTTGATAAAGCACAACTTTCCAGAACTGCCACAGATCATTTCCTCCATTTCCATTTGATAAAGTGTAAATTTCTATAACCACCACATATCATTTTCTGCATTTCTAGTTTTCAAATCGCGGATTTCCTAAATTTCCATAGATCATTTCCACTGAACCGAAACAATAAAAATAAAAATAAAAATAATGATTTAGCTCTTCTTTGATTTAGCTCCATTTACCTTGAAAATTCACTCTAACCCCCATAATCCCATTCTGCATATTTCCTTTATTGAGGACCCTATCCCAAATTCTGCTTCCCAAAGCCTGAAATTCCACATTTGTCTATTTTTAGGGTTTTCTAGTGACTTTTATGGTTCTCACCCAATCGACTTCAAATTTTACCACTGTGTTCATTTCCCATTTCTTCTTCCTTGTCCCTCTCTGACAAATTTTCCCATTATTTCACCCCGCTTTTGAAATTCACATTTTCTACTTCCCTGTCCCTTAGAAAGTGTCCAAAACCCAATCAAATCCCAATTACCCACTCGACCTTTTCCCAACTAAAAACTTTCCTTTCCTAAATCCCTTTCCGTTTTTGTTTTTCCACCCATTTCCGTAAAAAAAAATTGATGGTTGTCACTCGTGTAGGAGAAAATAACCAAATGGATGAATAAATTGCTGCCATCAACACCAAACTCAAATATATGGATAAAAAATTTCTCGGCCTCCATATTCAGCATTCACCCATGAGTAACCGACGACAACTTGAGTCTTCTACAGACATAGGGTTCTCTTCCTCTATAAACTTTCATGGACCGAAGCTTGATTTTCATCGCTTCAATGGTGATTATCCGACTGGATGGATTTACAGGGAAGAACAATATTTCAGTATGCATAACAATTTTGATGTCAATAAAGTCCCACTTGCATCCTTTCATTTGGAACATGAATCCCTTCAATGGTTCCATTGGTACATCAAGGCTCATGCAGAGCCAAAATGGACATATTTTTGCCAACTCCTTTTGCAACGATTTAGCCCTAGTACTTTTGATGACTTCACGGGAGCACTCACCAAAATTTGCCAAACTGGAACTGTGAGGGAGTATGAGGTAGAATTTGAGAAATTGGCCTATCACACAAAAGGATTGCCTGATGCATTCTACATGAGTTGTTTTATCAGTGCTATGAAGGATGCAACCGATCTGAGGTTAATTTTTTTTCCAACACAATGATGGAATCCCTTGGGTTGGCTAATTTAGCATAGGAAAATATCATGGCTCACCAATACTCCAATTCCACTTCTATTCCATTCATAAATATGGTTCCCCAAAGACCTCAAATTTCACCAACTCCTAGAACCACTCCTATCAAGAATTTATCTGAAGGCGAGATGTGGGTACGTAGGGAAAAATGGATTTGTTATAATTGTGATGAGAAATTCACCTAGGGACATCGATGTGTTGAGAAAAATATCTATCTCTTGGATGTGGATTCTTCACCTACCCTTAAAATTTCTGATGACACTCAGGATCAAGTAGATGATGAGGGAGACTTTCAACAACTTCCTACTGACCCTCCTGCTCAGGAAAACCAGCCATATATATCTTTCCATACGTTAGCCAAAGTCACCACCCCACAAACCATGCAGGTCAAGGGTTTCTTCAAAAATATTCCTCTTACAATACTCATTGATTATGGCAGCACTCATAACTTCATTGACCCTAGGATCTCCAAACATGCTAATTGTTTTGTCCATCCTTGCTCCAACTTTGAAGTCATGATTACCAATGGGGGAACCTTACCTTGAAAAGGGAAATGTCGTAATGTGTGAATCTCTACTGGGGATTATAACTTATGCTCTCACATGTTTTCCTTTCCCTTAGGTGGATGCGATGTGTTTTTGGGCGCTCAATGGTTACGCACACTTAGACCCATTTTATGGGATTTTGCTGAACTATGGATGTAGTTTTTAGGAAATGGGAAAAAACATACATTGAAGGGATTACAACCAGGGTCTCTCAACATCATTAGTTAACATCACATGGGAAATCTCGTTAAGAATAATTCACGTGGTTTCATCGCTTAGCTAAATTTCATTCAGATGCAACCTTCAATGGTATCAACTACTCCCTTGGATATAACACAAATTTTGGATCAATATGCATGTGCTTTTGCTAATCCTGTGGGATTTCCACATTCAAGACTAGATGACCATCGTATTTCACTCCTTCCTAGAAGTGCCCCTCCCAACATCAGGCCCTATCGCTACCCATTTCACCATAAGACAAAGATTAATATGCTTGTTCGCGACTTATGGAAGCAAGGTATTATTCTCCCTAGTACCAGTTCCTTCTCTTCACCTGTTCTCCTTGTCCAAAAAAACTATGGATCATGGCACCTTTGCATTGACCTCTGCGCACTTAATCACATCACAATCAAGGATAAGTTTCCAATTCATGTTGTTGATGAGCTTTTGGATGAGCTTCATGGTGCTCATTTTTTCTCCAAGTTGGATCTTCGTTCGAGGTGTCACCAAATTTGGGTTCATGAGGATGAAATCCCTAAAAACAAATTCCACACACATGATGGCCACTATGAAATTTTGGTCATTCCATTTGGGCCAACGAATTCTCCTTCCACATTCCAGGAATTGATGAATAAAATATTCCAGCCCTACTTGTGAAACTTGATTTTGGTTTTCTTTGATGATATCCCCATCTATAGTAAAACATGGGCTAGGAATCTACAACATCTGGATCGTGTACTACAAATTTTCTGTGATCATCATCTCCATGCCAAATAGTCTAAATGTATTTTTGGGAAGAACTAAGTAGAGTATCTCGGGCATATTGTTTCAGCACAAGGGGTTTGCATAGATCCTGCCAAAATAGATACCATGAAAAATTGGTTACATCCTCAGACCTTGAAGAGCCTTCATGGGTTTTTGGGACTGACTGGATACTACCCCAAGTTTGTCAAGGATTATGGGAAGATTCCAGCTCCATTAACAACTCTACTGAAAAAAGGATGGTTTTACATGGACACATGTTGTTAAGTGTGCATTTGACAAACTGAAATAGGCTGTGTACCACACCTGTTCTAGCTATGCCCAAATTTTCCAATCCCTTCACTATTGATAGTGATGCTTGTGATAATGGACTTGGTTTTTTCCTCCTTCAATATTAACATCCCATTGCATTCACTAGCAATTCCCTTTCTAGTAATAATTTAGCCGCCTCTACATATGAGAAGGAAATGATGGCTATTTTGCATGCAGTAAGAAGTGGCGACCATACCTATTAGGGAATCATTTCTGCATTAACATTGATCACCGGAGTTTGAATTTTTTTTTGGAAAAATAGGTCTCATCCCCACACAATAGAAATGGGTTATCAAACTCATGGATTATGACTATGAGATCACTTACAAGAAGGGTAAGGACAATCTTGTGGTGGATTCTCTTTCTCGCACATTTGATGACCATGTTTCTCTTTGAGATATTTCTATGCCTATTCCAAATTGGTTAACTCTAATCAACAAGGCTATGTCAATGACTCTTCATTATCTGAAATCACCCAATAGTTGGCCAGTAACCCTTATGTTGTACCGTATTACTCTTGGTATGGTTCTTCTCTGAGATACAAGGGTCGTCTCATGCTTCCCCAAAGAACAGATCTTAAACATGCAGTCTTCTATGAAATCCATGCTTCTCCATCATCAGGGAACTATGGGTTCCTCAAAACGTATGAGTGGGAACTGCGTAACTTATTTTGGAATGGAATGAACGGAGAAATTCAAAAGATGGTTTCTGAATGTGCTACTTGTTAGTGCCAAAAGGGTGAAACTACACTCCTTCCTGTATTTCTCGAACCTTTTCCCATCCCTACAAGGATCTGGACATATATTTTGATGTATTTGATTGAAGGGATCCCTAAATCTAGAGGGAAGAATGTAATATTGGTTTTGGTTGACCGACTCTCCAAATATAGTATTTTTTGTTTTCTCAACCATCCATATACCTCCTCCATAGTCACACAAATTTTCATGGAACAAATATTCTATCTTCATGGAATCCCTTCTTCCATTGTCTTAGACTGTGATGCAACCTTCACTAGTCATTTTTGGACCGAACTATTTCACCTCACTGGAGCCAAACTGAATACGAGTTCAGGATATCACCCACAAAATAGATGGTCATATTGAAGTCATCAATAAATGTTTGAAAACTTATCTTTGTTGCTTCACCTCTGAAAAACAACATCAGTGGGAACAGTGGCTCCTTCTCGCTGAATGGTGGTACAATACTTCCCACCATACTACATCTAAAATGACTCCATATGAAGTAGTTTATGGTCAAGCACCTCCAGTACTGCTTCCATACACCCCTAATAGTTCACCAGTTTAGGAAGTTGACATGGTTCTTCAAAACCAAGATCAGATTCTTCACATTATGAAGGACAATCTTCACATGGTAAGAAACTGCATGAAACAACAGGTTAATCAGCACTGTTCTGAGTGCACTTTTCAAGTTGGTGATATGGTTTTTCTTCGTCTATAGCCTTACACACAATTCTCCTTGGAAATCAAAGGGAATCACAAGCTCATTCCAAATTTCTATGGGCCATATAAGGTTCTTCTAAAGATTTGTTTTGTTGCTTATAAATTGGAGCTTCCTCATTCTTTCATTCACCCAATATTTCATGTCTCTTGTCTTAAGAAAGTGATTGGCACCAACATCAAAGTGAAAAATATTTTACCAAAACTGGATAATGAAGGATCCATCATTTTGGAGCCATAGGCCATCCTCAATAAGCGCACTCGTCAGCCTCGCTCTTGGTCCATCATAGAGGTCTTAATTCAGTGGCATGGCATGCAACCAGAGGATGCTACATGGGAACCACTCCTTCAGATTCAACAATAGTTTCCACATCTAAATCTTTGAGGAAAAATATTTTCTAATATGGAGGAGATGTTAAAAACCTGTTAAGGCCTGGAAATTCGCAGGCAACAACAACAAGGGATTCTCCCCAGTCAACGTTCCCAACTAGCCCGTGACTGTTTGGTATAGGGAATCCGTCTGGTTTGCGGTCCAGCTATCGTAGGTCAAGTAAAAAAAATAAAAAGGATTTACCGGTTGCGTCCTGGCCCACCGTGTATATTTTTGTATTTTTTGACTTTAACTATGATATGCAAGTGCCTATCTAAAATGCAGATTGATTGAGAATGCAAGGAGTGTTCACAATGTGATGCGCAGGTTCTTACCTATCGTTTTAGACTCTCATGCATCTAAATCACACACACAACAAGGAATTAAAACTACCTAACCTATCCCTAGGGAGCAATATTATTACTTATTAATGAGTAATGTATTTTGTGCATGCATTATAAAAATAAATCACAGATAGATGATACTTCTTTCAAAACACATGAACACTTAAAGATATTTGAACTTCTAGGATGTCCTGCAATTTGTCAACAAAATAAGAAGAGGTTTCCAAAATCTCTTCCAGCTGATTTTCCACCTGCAATACCTTGCACTATTCTTCCTCTATGGCCACCTGCAGCTAGTGCATCTTGCTTCTCTGTGCCAGAACGTGCTCTTTGAAAGGATGGAGACTGACCTGCTGTTCCTTGGCCTCTTCCAGAGATGCTGTCAATGAGGTAATATGCTCTTTAATTTCTGCCTTCTGCCCTTGAGAGTGCTTCTCATATTTCTCCAAGGTAGCCTTCTATAGCTCCAACTCCCCTATCCTGCCTAGCAATTGCTCCTTTTCTGCCCTCAACTCTTGATATTCCTGCTGCACTTTCTCCAAACATTCTTGGGCGGTCTCCATAGATCTCTTCTCTATCTGGAGGGACTGGAGCTCAGCTTTTGAAGACTTTATTTCTCATTTTATGTCTTCAAACTTTATTTTCAACCTATTATTTTCCTCTCTTTTCTTTCTCAGGGTATCTTTTAGCTGAGAAGAGGACTTCTTTGATTGTTCAAGATCAGTCATTATTCGATCAACATTGTCCTCAGAAGCATGGATCAATGCAGCCCCCACTCTGATAGTGAACCTAGTGTCCTTGTCTATCCCATATACTACAGTTGTATCATTTATCATTTTACTAGAATGCCCTTCAGTATCGACCTTTCTCTCAGTCCTCTTCACTATCCTTTTCTTTTCCCTATCATAAAAGATAGTGTTGAAATTAGGTACCTCCTCCCCCTTCTTCTGTTCAAAAGGGATTAGCATAAGGGTGGGGACCATAGCCTATCTTGGTGTGCTGCCAGCAGCTGCCTCAGGATCTTGAATATCAGGGTTCCCCAAGTCCTAATCCTGACTGTCTGCTGTACCAGAAGTTGATTGCTCTGTCACTGTCTCTATTAGCTTTAGCATTTCTGCTTCCTACTTCTTCAACTCCTCATCCATCTTTCTTTTATTTTCTTCTTCCTCGCTCTTGGCAGCTTCTTCTTCCTTTCTAGCTGCTTCTTGTGCAGCTATTCTCTTTTATTCCTCCTATCCTTTGAGCCAGCCTTCGGCCTCTTGTGCTAATCTCCTAGCATCTTCATTTATTTTTCTAGTTTCTTCCTCCTCTTCCTTTGTTTGTTCATCCTGTCCTTTTCTGCCTTTGGTGGTGATTTTATTCTTAAACCTTCTTCTTAAGGATGTTATATTTTGTGCACCATGGAAAATGGATTCCTCTTTGTCCCAGTGGCTGGTGTATTCAAAATGTACATTCGCCTCTTTACAGTGCTCTGCCACCTTATTTCGGGAATCATTCCTGTGGAAATGCATTTCCCCAACTCTTCCACGAATTCGTCAGCTTTCTTCACCCTAGTAAACTTGTAGCTTCCCAATCTGAATGGCAAAGGAGGGTAAGAAGATTTCTTATGTTCAAACAGAAAGCTCCCTATGCCATCTAAAAAGACTTGTCTAACTGCCTCTTTGTGGACTACATAGTCAGTGGCATACTTAGGTAGTAGTGAGGGTGATCTGGAGCATCCAAACATTCTGAAATATAATCCATCCTCCGTTAAGTAATAGTCTGCATATTCCTCAATCACTTGAAATGCTTCCTCTAACATACAGTTGCACTCCTTTAAGAAGATCAATGTATATAGTGGCATAATGAAGTGTTCACACACTTCCCTATAGTGACTGTGGTATTTGTGGGCCCACAGTGGCTTGTATGCTGAGTAGACTGGTGTTCTTTCCCAATCCTAGATGCACCTCAGATTGGGGAAGGGTTGGTTGCATAGTATGCAATCAATCAGTATAGAGCTCATGTAGAACTCTGATCTCTTTTGGGACACCCCTCCTAATGCTAATGCAATGTAGGATGAAAGGCTGTTGGACACAATGTTTTCCCAGTTGAACACTGTCCCCAATGTTGCAACATAGAAAATGATAGGCACCCACTCCAATTTGAATCTTTTATCGTGGGCCCTCCCGAAAATCCTGTTCAGCATCAGGGCAATGAACCTGTAAGGGGTTCTTAGATTTGCAGTGTCATATTCCCCGGTCGGCCTATTTCTAAAGTTCTTGCCATGCATGAGCATCCTTTTCAGTGTCTCGACTAGGTCCATCTTAATGGCCTTCATCCAGTCTTCAATCAGGTATACTTGTGCTTCTGGTAAGTGGTAGGCCAGTGCTACATACCTAGGGCTATAAGCAGCATATCCCTGTTTATCAACATTCGCTAAAATCATGGTGGTTACATCTGCCCTGGGAAGAATCCACTCAATGACCTCCGAGCAGGGAAAAAGCTCAAGTTTGGTAGCAATTTTTATTAATGAAGACCTCTCTATATTGGCATAGATGGTTTCTTCTTCAAAACCTATGTCAGGTACTTCTCGGCGTGTAATTAATCTGTAAATTTCTCCCCATTGATATTCAGGTTCCACACCAACTATGCATTTGGTGTCCTCATAGGTGTATTCAACTTTAGTAATGATTTTGAATTAAGGTTTCTCTTCCACTACGGGATCCTTCTTCTTCTGATGTTTAGACATATTGGGTTCTGAGGAATTTCCCTGTCATATACAAAAACTTCTTTTAGGTTCTGTTGGATCATTTTTTGATAACATTCAAAATGGAGACAACTGTATAAGCATTTTACCTCATCTATGCTAAACATGAATGCAACTATGAGGAATAAACAACAATGCTCAAAAAACCATGTGTTCCCGCTTCAAAAACTAAAACCAACTTACGACCAACAATGGCAGAATTAACCTAGAAAATCATGGCCTTTCTAAAACGATGACAATCCTTTTCTTAATGCTGAATAGAAAATGGTTTCAAAAACCTCCTCTCAGCACTGTGGATTACAATGTTATGCGGTGCATAATATGAAGTGAGGACGCTGCAAGAGGCAGCGCACTAGAAGATAAGGGGAAGCTAGCTTGCTGTAAAAATGCTCACTTCACGGTCTGAATAGGTAATGCACTCGAAACCTAAAAATGGGCCGGGGTTCAGATTCGAGTGCAACAAATTCACCGCTGTGACCCTGGTTCATAAAAGTGAGGGCGACGATATAGTGGAAACAAACTTGACATCTCATAAGAAAGCCATGAAAGCCCTCCCCGGATGTCCAAACACAAACTGGGGGAAACTGGCATGGACATCGTAACGATCGTCTGCACCAGTTTCCCCAGAAATCGAGTGCAGGCTGAAAAACCATAACGGCTGCGAGAGAAAACATCAAGCAAAACCAAAAGCACCCCCCTCAACTGATGGTCATACCATTTACCTCAAAATATATACATGCCAGGATGGAAAAACCCAAGTAACCACTAACCACGAAGACAGCAAAAGTAGTTCGACCAATCAAACGGAACATAAAATGGGAATGAGGGCCTAATTGGCATTGTGCTACGCGATTGGTGGAGGAAAACCGGTGAACTTCCATGGCGGAGCCACCTAAGAGTGAAGGTACCGATAATGAAAAACTTGGTTTGTTCGAGCAAAAATGACAACACAAAGAAAAATCCAAAATAACAATAAAAAAATGAAACACCCCAAGCCCCACTATATATACTTCACGGTCAACATGAAATCGGCGGGAAAAATTAGATCATCAAGCGGAAAAAAGGCTATGGGATCGGTGACCAAGGTACTATCTCCTCTGTAACAGTGAATAAAGAAAATGTCAAAACGCCCGCAATGGCGTTGGCGGGAGAAAAAAAATAGCACTCGCATCGGAGTTCGCGAGACTAGGGTTTCGGGTCAAAAGATGATTAAAGAGCTGCAACGGCGAACCCGTAAAAGAAACAAGTTCCACAGACCAGGTAAATGGAGTAAGAATAAACATGAATCAAGTGAAAATATTGACCAAGTGGAACAAATAAATCAAACTATTGGAATCATAGTTCTTTCTAGAGCCGCAATGGCGAAAGTTGAAAAAACCAAGGACTGGCGAGACAAGATGGCGTGGATCGGAAGAGGATGAAACACCCTCGGACAACTTTGCAGAACCTTTTCCACAACAGTGGAAGATGTATAGAAAAAGGTTCCGACGGGGTTTCAAAACAACTGCCAATAAAGGAAATACATCGTAGACCAAATACAGTTGACTTCGGACTTGATGTCCGGTTCTTCTCTGCAACGGTGGATGCACAGATGACTAGACTCCCGACTCAAAAATCCAAAATACTTTCGATGGCGAGGCAAAATTAATTCAAACATTAAAACATTTCCCTAATAAAAGTAATCTTTATTCAACATCAAGCAAAACCAAAACTGTGCAAAACGAATTAAAGGAGGGTCCAAATTTTTTTTGAATTTTGGGAAATAGTTGCAGCTGCAACAGAACCCGTTCCAACCCTCCTCTTTATTTTGTTAGTATATTTTGTGGACCCATGTGCTTTCTAAGTCATCCTTTTAGTATGTTATATTGTCCCACATTCATGGGGAGTAATAGTTGTTAAGTTTTCTAGTTAGTATGTTTTATTATCCCACATTATGGGGAGTAATAGTTGTCTAGATTAGACTTAGTATATAAGTATGTGTTGAGGACAATGAAGGCATCCAAGAGTTATTTGTATTGAGCTTTCCCACTCAAAGTGGTATGTGATCAATAAAATCTCTTATGTGCTCTTATATTTCTGTTATATCGTGCATTTTCATTGTTTACTGCAGGAGGTTCCTCACATGCTGTCGGAATGTATCTATCATTGATGGGAAATTTTAATATTTCGGCACCAATTCTAGTTATTAGCTCTACTCCTAGTAGTGACCCGTCACTTTTGAGTTCGGTCCCATTTCACACTATGTATTTGGATTACCCTTGGAATTTTCCTTATCTGAGCACCTCAGATGAAGATGCTAGACCTACTTAGATGGAGATGTCGTTTCTGTAGCAGATACTGCATATCAAGTTGCTCATGATCTTACTGTAGACCCGAGCCCTTCCTCTTCACGAATGGAAGAGGAGGATCTCCTCACACTATCTGCTTATGCGGTTGTGTCTCCATGCTCGTATTATTTCCTTGATGGTATTTTTCCTTTATATGAAGTGATTCTCGATACCATCACTAGTCTAAAACATCCTTGGGAGGAGATGCATCATCGATATTACTTCCTCCCAGAGCTCGAACATACCGAGCGTGATGAATTTACAATGACCTTAAGTGAGAATGTTAGTCATCCCATGATCCCATTAGGCACTCAATGGAATATATGTCGAAAGGGACATGGAGAATATTTTTCCTACCATCAAGATAGATCTTTGAAAAAATCCCTCTATTGAATTATATTTATTTGAATAACCTCTTTTGGCACTCTTGGGAGAGAGTAGATCATCCATCCCAATATAGATTTGTGTATGAGAGACCAAATATTTTTTGCGATGGTAAAATATTGTCCGATCATTTATAGGTTGAGGCAATACTTCAGCTGCCTCCCTTGTGCATGAAATACTATGCTTGAATTTTCAGTCGAGGATGACATCTTGTATATTACTGTATAGTTTGCATTGTTTATTTTTGGTTCCCTTGTAGTGTTATCAGTTTGTTGACATGCTTCCATTTTGTGGTGGATTTTGATGAAATCTTTAGTCTATTTAAGATTAACTAATGGTTCCATTCGCCACACCCAGAGCCTAGCTTCAAGTGCCTAGGTTATCTATGCACCTGAGGGCCATTTGGTGTATTCGGGAGGTGTGTGTCTCTAGTAATCATCCAAGAATGTTTTTGGATATAGTATCATGATTGAACTATTGTGTGATACCATTTCCAATGGTATCCGATCTATTGAGGTTCACCGTGACTCGCAGTTAATCCTATCACAGTTAAATGGCTTGTATCGTATCAGGGATCCTACTTTGTTGCGAAGGTTCTTAAAGGTAAGATTGTTGGAGCAACAATTTGATTACATTACATACATTCATATACCTATACTTTATACTCATGTTGTTGATTCATATGAAAACAATGTTTTAGATTGGCACTAGTCACATCAATAAATAAGCATGAACAATTAAAAACATTCACATTTAAACACAAGTGTAAATATATCAATTGATCACTATAGGATTTTATTTCCAAATAAAGTCCAAAAATGGTGTCATAGTACAAAATGTCATAATACAAAAAATGGGTTTTAAGATACCAAGATATACATGGCCTATACAAAATGTCTATCTAGTAATTTATGATTGTGGGCCTGGGCGATGATCATGATAACACATTACTGCATTTTCCAATTGTGTGAACAACCTAACACATGGACGGGGTACCCCCACTACATGTATCTTATCACATACCCATAACCCATTATTATGCGGAATTAAAAATTTCATCGAGAACCTTTACTGTTCATCGAAACACATGTCATGGTCGCAAACCACTTCTCGACATTTCCAAGATTGTCACGATCCCGCTCATCTTCCATTGATCAGTTCAATGATCTGCAAGGAAATATCTTAGAGGATATCGAATGACGGAGAGAAAACACGATGGAAATAAGTGATGCCAAACAGTCTCGCAGATTAGAACCAAATCGACGGTTTAGAATCCACTTGCAAAACTCAACGGTGTGGAAATCCTAAGTTGCGGGATCGAAAGTTACGAAAATTTCCATCTCACTTCCTGCAACCCAATCCCGCATCCCACATCAGAAATAGATCAACGGCGGAAAATCATCCCGTGAAGATCGACAGTGCATAAAATTTGACTGGTGGGATTGGGAATGTGGAAATCATGACACTACGATTTCACATCTCGCATCCTGCATCGGAAATAGATCAACGGTGAAAAATCATCCCGCGAAGATCGACGGTGCGGAAAATTTTACTTGCAGGATTGGGAATGTGGAAATCGCGATACTGCGATTCCGCATCTTGCATCCCGCAAGTACTATTGCGGAACGAAGATTGTGAACAACCATAATTATCCAGAAATAAATCCTACATCTTGCATCTTGCAAGTTGCGGAAGGGAAAAAATTGTAGAAACCACGATTTGCGAACCGACATCCCGCATCCTGCATCCCACAGATTACGGAAAGGAATATTTCTAGGAGGAAACTCAACTTTTTAACTGAAGCCTTGGATCGATTTGATCATTCATGCCACTAATGATCTGGCCAGACTACCCTGCAACTTAGTTCAAATTCATTAAGGGGAAAACATACATAGATTCCTATAATTGCAGTTATTCAAAGGAATAATGCATCAATTCAACACAACAACATGTTCATCACATTCCATGAAGCAATTTACAACACAAGAAATACAATTGCAGAGAATAACATAGACAAGAACACTTATCTTGAATGAAACTTTTCCTATAACCAGCTATGTTTCTGCAACATTCCACCCAATGATAGGCTAGTGTGCTCTTTAATCTCTCAGCAACATTGGCACCCCCAAGCTGGGCATGATATTTCCCAAGGAATAAGGCACACTAGAAAACTTTCCCCATAGCCAAGGATGCAATAAAATTCAGTCAAGCCAACACAGTTGGGTTTATCATACTTATACAGGAAGTGGTTTACACTTAGCCAAATTCATGTCACATCCCCATGGCTCCAGCCGGCGAAGAGGACGCAACTACAAGCTTCAAACACATGAGTTGGGAGCCCATGAACATGTACATGGGTAAAAATGGCATAAACAGAATGCTGTAGGAAAATGCATTGCCATATAACATGCACAAATGTATCTATTTATCATACACAGCTAAAATTGTTTATCTGGCACAACGGAATCAACATGCATTCACACAAGCATTCATTTAACATGTTCATTACATTAATTAACAGAAATATAGTTGTCGAAGTAAAAATGGACAAGAGATCACTTATCTTATGAAAAATCCTTCCGCAAGCAGCTACGTCGCTGCAACATTCCACCCAACCATAGGCCAGCGTGCTCCTCAATCTATCAGCAACGCTACCACCCCCGAGCTGGGCATGATTCTCCAAGGAATAAGGAAACTAGTAGGCTTACACATAGCCAGGGATATACAAAACACAACCAAGCCAACACAGTTGGGTTTATCAAGCCATTAGGGAGCTGGAGAAGGTAAATTGCTAAGCTGGTGAGCCCATTACAGAGCCAAGAATGCCTACACCAGAACTAGCTTGACCTCTAAGACACCCAAACACACCCAACACAAGGAATCAGTCCCTTCTCTGCTACACAGTCCCTCAGGCCCTGCATTCCCTTCCAGTGCTATTCATAGGTGATGGAGAAGAAGGCCAGCCCTCTAGCTCTGTCTGTGTGGCTTCCAGCCACCAGGTTTATCAAGCAAATCTAAGCCAACATCCCTGCTCCTCTCACAGTCCGAAGACCAACCATTGCACACAAGCAATTAAGTCAGCTGCCACAGCTTAAACAGGGAAAAAAAAATCTGAGTCATTCTTGGCCCTATCGTGGCCAAAATGACTCTCAGGCAAATTTACAACAGTCTCCAACCTGTAAGGAAGACCACAACAACCACAGCCAACAACGTGGGAAAATACAGCCCGTCCTGGGCACGAGATTACCCAGAAAACGTGTACAGACCCCGCTAGGGAAGAAATTACCGTCTCCCAGCCTGTGGATGAGCGTGAACAACAATGCCGAACCCACAATCATCCCGTGAGGGAAGAATACAACTAAACCATTCGCAAATCCGTGGGAAAACGGTGTGGGTAAATCCAGGAAAACTCCTGTGCGTGAAGACGGAAAATGGCAAAAAATCCCTCTGCGTGGGAATGCACAACAATGGAGAGGACGCGAAAATACAAGTGCGTGAGTGCTTCAGCTCGTTGTGGAGCTAAGAAAATGTCTGCGTGAGACCAAAACTGCCCAGAGCCTGTGCATGAGGAGAGACAGACAAAATCGTGGTGAGAGTGGAATTTCCTACATGAGTGAAGTCAACAGGGGTGGAGTGTGTGTGTGGATGAGGACTGACAGTCCTGCCACCCCACTCCCAAAGCAATTAACTTCCTCAACCACCAGCAGCAATTCTTCCATGAAAGTGGTTGGGATAAACAAGGTAAGAAAAAACATGGATTTTGGCCCCATTGGCTAAAGTTGGACAATTCCCCCACATCCTTATCCTTGTGAAAATCATGCCCCTTTCTCATTTTATTTCCCGCGATCGTAGCTGGTCGGGTTCATTTAATTAATTATAGATGCATATTTACATGATGACCGTCATAATATATGCTGCATGCCCCGATATACCATCGGTGACAATTTAAATCCCAAAACATAGCATAACCGATCAATGGTGGGGCCTTGGCCTTTAGCTCCGCACCATGATCATTTACAATTTATACATCATATACATCTAATGTAATGGGGTGAAAACCGTGGGTGTGACAATTCACATGAGACACAGCCAAGCCAACAGATGGGTTTATCAGGCTACCATCCAAGACATCCTTCCAGTTGGGTTTACCAGGCTGCCAAGGTGGCAGAAAGACTGACTGCTAAGCTAGTGAGCTCAACCCTAGAGCTATGAACACCCACAATGGATCTATCCTGATTTCTAAACAATTACACACCCAACACAAGGAAGCATTCCCTTCTCTGCTACATAGTCCCTCAGGCCATGCCTTCCCTTCTAGTGCTATTCAGGACATGCAAAGAAGAAAACCATCCTTCTAGATTGGTCTGTGAGGTTCTTTCACACACTAGTTTTATCAAGCAAGTATAGCCTCTATTTCCATTCCTTCAATTAATTCAAAATACAAACATGGATGCGCACACAAGGATATCAGTCCTGGGATTTATCAAACGTAGCACATGCCATGGATTACATACACACACAAAAATTTACAAATTTTTGAACATTGTCAGTGCCAGATTGACTGCTGCGGAAATACCAAAATGAAAAATATTGATGGTATTTCAACACAAAGATACAAAATCAGATTCAGGGAAATCGTATTCAGGAAAACGACTATCAAACAGGAGAAACATGAAGAGAAACAATCCACACAGGGAAACCCAAAACGTGAAGGATTATTGGAGGATCAAGTCAGTAAGCCGACTAAGTCAATCAGCTATTATAGTTGATTTTACCACACCAGGTGAATCACACTTGTATGGCCTTCCCCTATCCCTCTCTAGACTCCTTAGACCCCTTGGACCATTTTTTTCCTTTGATGTTTCCTAGACCATCTCTATAAACATGTGAAAATTGCTAAACGTGACTTTTAAACCCCTTATCGCGTATATACGCGGGTCTGACCCCTAAAACCGTGTACATCGGGATGTGTACAAAATCCAAATCCTTTTGGAGTTTTCCTTGACATGGATCCGACTCACTTATCTCCTGGCCTTCCATATTCCTTGAGATCACTCAGATTCGACCTTTCATTACCTTATTGAAAAGATATATAAGGAACTCTTTGGATACATTGAAGGCATAAGATAATTAAGAGAAAAGAAACTATAGTCCATTATTTCCGGAACTTGTGCTTGAGCCTGCATCCCTTTGTCCCTTGGAGCACTTTGGTGTTCTTCCCAAGCTTGCCTTTTCCTTGTGAGCTTGCTATCGAGAGATGGAGGATTGAGGTGGTGGAGACCCAAGTGGGGGATTCAGTTTCTCCGATTCGGAGACGTGCCGACAGAGGTTGTATTCATTGTAAGCTCTGATTTTATATTAATAGAAATATCTTTTCCTGTCCAATAATGTATGTTTGAATGAATATTTTATCCATGGATGATTTCAAATGCTTATACGTTGTTGATTATATATGCTAGAGTATATCTAACACCAATATATAGTATTCTTGTCTTGTTTATTTGTTGTTGAGGAAGTGATTCATCAATTCAAGCTGAAGTTGGAAAGCTCAACAGGGATCTAATTCAACCGTATGGAATAAGGTACGAGGTTTGATCCTTTAGTGTTAGATATTTGACTTATCTTGCATATTGTAAAGGATTGATTTCTAGAGTCAAGCTGTTTGTTGTGGTACCCCAAGCCATAGGAATTTCTCTCCGTAACAAAATTGGTGACTCTGCTAGGGAGTTCCTAGTAGTTGTCCTTTGGGGGTTTTCTATCAGCATTCAATGAATTTGAATTGCTCTTTTTTCTCTATTTCTGTGTCAGGTCTGGGGGCATGTTTGCACCTTTCTTCTTGTATGCGAGTTTTTAACTCACAGTCGCATATATATGTGGGTTTCACTGCTATATCCGCGTACACACGTGGGTTTACTGCAAATAGTCATGTATGCCCTTAGTTTTTCCTTCTAGAGGAATATTGATTGTTGTTGGCTGAATTTGGATGATTGCTGAGTCTCCTTTGATACTGCTAGAGTCTGTATACACCTCTGTTTCTGAACAAAGATGTTTTTTTAGGGTAAAATTTCTTTTTTGAAGAATGTTCTTGTCATTGCATTTTTTATTTTTTGTTTTGGGATTAGTGCATTAGATTTATTTTACTTTAGTACTTTTCTTGAGTGCTTCTTGGGTGTGCTTGTAGAGTCTGGGGGTTGTAGAACCATTCTTTTGCTTTAGTATCTCATTTTTATTTCAAAAAATCCAAAAATATTTGATTATCATTATGCATTGCATCTTGCATTTTGCATAGTACTTGCACTAGATTTTCTTTGAAGTATTAGTCAGGATTTCATATAGGAAAGCTTGCATTTATCATTCGAACAAAATTGTGCATTTCACGTAGTAGCATACACTATTTTTCATGGACACAATGCATTTACATTGATTGTTAGGTGTGCATTTTGCTTCATGTTGTGTCACAACGCCATTAGTTGCATGACCATCTACCTCTTTTGAGTAATAAAGCCAATTAAAATCAATGCTTAATTAAAATGAACTACACTATTTTATTTGATAGGGTTCACCAACAAGATTAGGTTTTAGGGTCTTGGAATAGTTCATTGTGAGTAAATTCTCCAAGACCACTAAACAACAACATGTATGTGTATGTCTAGGTGAGTGTGTGAAATTCCTTGGTATAACCAGTGTTTCTCAGGATCCTCCTCTCAAAAGGGAGTTAAGCACGAGGTAGTGTGAGCGGTTATTGATTGGGATGATGTCTAGTCATAACTGAGTAGCACCAGAGATATTTCCAGGATTGTATTCGTATATGGGGGCTCTTTCGAGAGTTTTGGGCTTTGCTACCCTACCCATATGGTCAATTCTGCCTATGACCGTCTGCCTAAGCATTGATTATATTGAGGTGACCTTAGTTTCCTTACCTAGGATATCGAGGGGGTACTCTACAGGGGTTATTCTGCGGGTGTCCCGGCTAGGTTGGGGTCGGATAGCACAGTCGCTTTACGCGTTGAAGCTAAGGGCCACAATAATTGGTTACGTACCTCCGCTTGTTGTGTATGGGAGTCTCAAGCCTCTCCTAGGTGAGACATACCTTCTTCATTCGAGAGCTCATTTATCCTACCCTTGATTTCTTGTGTTTGGCTTTAGATTTTATTGGTGTATGCTCTGTGCACGTTAGCTTGCCTAGGGTTTGCGTAGTTAGAGAGTCTTTTTACATTTTTTGAGTCATTGTGGATTTGAGTACGGAGCCTCGCCATTCTCATCGTTTAGCAGGACTTCTGCCTTCTACATCTCCTCCTCCTTTGGGTGAGAGAGATAGATAGTCCAGGAAGACTAATTCACACATTGATTCACACATGATGGGAGACCATGAAGAAAGTATTCCTGAACCACCTTCTCCCATTCAAGTGGAAGATGGGGAGTTTACTCCTAACTATGATCCTTCACCTGATTTGACTCATTTAGGTCCTGTAATTTCTAAGATAGGTACTTTTCATGATAGACCTACTTACTCTAGTGTTGATCCCCCATTGATGCATCGCCGGTGTGGAATGCCGAAAGATGATGAGATTTATTTTGAACCCGCGAGCACTAGTTATGGTAGTTATGGTATGTCTGGTTTTCCCACACATGATTTGGCATTTCATGTCGAGTCTGAGTTTGAGCCTAACACTACGCCTAGGGGCACTCTCATTCCTTACCATGTGGAGAGGTTTGGGAGAACACGTCACATTGCACCTTCCATCTCGGTGGTGGAGGCTACATCACATATTCCTACTAGGCCTAGGGTTAGTGATCCTATTAGGATACCAGATCCAAGACAAGTGACTATAGGGAACAACACGTACATAATTTCATAGGTCCCTTCATCCTATGTCCCTAGTTCTTCAAATGTTCACCCTCCACCTCATTCACGTGGTCCTTGTTAACTTTTCATATGCTTAGCTAATACATCAGTATTTCATTTCATTTTCATAACAAAAGGATATAAGCAGGATCACTGAAAGAAACAGTATCACAAGAACAACACAGATTTATCCTGGGAAAACCCTAAAGGGAAAAACCCAGCAAAAGCTTCCTCAATATAGATGCCCAAAAAGATAAAAGATAAAACCAATAAGGAGATCAAAGCCTGATCCTCCTCCTTCTCCAGCTGCTTCTCTCTCTCCACTAATGTGCTACACAAGTGAGAGTGTGTGTGTTCCCAATGAGGAGCACTACACCTCTATTTATATTCATCTGTTCGCTTAAGTTAACTCATCTATCATGTAGGCTCGAGTTAATCATGTAGACTCAAGTTACACATGTAGGCTCAAGTAACCACACTGGGGTTCTAATAACCCACCTTTACAATTAGAGGGGACTACCTCATGACTCTTATTAGTTCTTCTGATTAGAAGCATCAGGGTACAAAGTAATACAAGTGGTTCTCCCGGTAGGACCATCGGGGACCAAAAAAAGATACATATAGAATATTCTTTGAAGTTACAATATTTCAACACTCCCCCTTAATGAGAAGGGTATTCTACAACAACAATAATAGGAGAGAGAGAGAGAGAGAGAGAGAGCATCATCAACATCATTAGGGTAACACATCTATAAATCATTGGAATCTTTTCAACATCATGTAGTCTTCATCTTCAATCTTTAGTATTCAACAACATCAACACTTTGACTACTTCAATTAGCAACAATCTTTGACCGCTTTGATCAGCAACAATATTTGACCGCTTCGATCAGCAACATCTTTGACCTTTCGATCAGCAGCAACATCTTCAGCTCTTTGACCTTTCAATCAGAAACATCATCTTCAGCTCTTTGACCTTTCAATCAACAACATCATCTTCAACTCTTTGACCTTTCGATCAGCAACATCATCATCATACTCTGATCTTTCGATCAGTACGTCATCATCATCATACTCTGATCTTTTGAACAACAACATCATCATCATCATACTCTGATCTTTCGATCAGTAACATCATCATCATCATACTTTGATCTTTTGATCAGTACGTCATCATCATCAACAACAACCTGTAATCCACAGCACGAAGACGAAAGTCTTCGGATCACTTTTGGACCTGAGTCCAGGGATGATACAATCCTATCACATTCTCAACAACCAAAGTCACTGGATTGATTACTAGATAATCAGTCCCTATCACTTTAGGACTAGGTTCAAGGATGATGCAATCCTACCACAATCTCAAGGACTGAAGCCTCCGGATACCTTTCTGAACCAAAGTTCAAGGATGATGCAATCCTACCACATTCTCGGGGACCGAAGCCTCCGGATACCTTTCTGAACTGAAGTTCAAGGATGATGCAATCCTACCACATTCTCGGGGACCAAACCCTCCAGATACCTTTCTGAACCAAAGTTCAAGGATGATTCAATCTTGCCACATTATCGGGGATCGAAGCCTCTGGATACCTTTCTGAACCAAAGTTCAAGGATGATGCAATCCTGCCACATTCTCGACGACCGAAGCCTCTGGATACCTTTCTGAACTGAAGTTCAAGGATGATTCAATCCTGCTACATTCTCGAGGACCAAAGTCATCGGACATATTCTGGACAGATGTCCCAGGATGATACAATCCCTCTTCATTCTCGATGACCAAGGTCACCGGATCACTTCTGGACAAATGTCCCAGGATGATACAATCCCTATTCATTCTCGAGGACCGAGGTCATCGGATCACTTCTGGACAAATGTCCCAGGATGATACAATCCCTCTTCATTCTCAAGGACCAAGGTCTCCAGATCACTTTAGGGCAAGTGCCCAGGGATGATAAAATCCCACTGCAACATCACTACTCCCCCTTTCAAGGAAGGTCTTTCCGAACAACACCAAGCTTGTCTCGAAAGTGTTCAAACTTTACTCGAGACGGAGGCTTCGTCAGTACATCATCATCCAAACCATCACCATCTACATCTTCAGTATGTGAATACTGAACTCATCATCATCTATATCTTTAGTATGGGAACATTGAAATCATCATCATCTATATCTTCAGTATGGGAATATTGAAACATCATCATCTCTATATTCAGTATCGAAATACTGAATCACTATCATCTGCATCTACAGTATATAAATACTGAAACATCATCATCTGCATCTATATAGACATACAATTTGTAGTCATGGTTACCATCATATTATAGACCAAAGTTTATAGTCCCTTTCAGATATCTCATCACATGTTTTTCAGCTATTAAGTGAACCCATCTTGGTTGAACTAGATATTGACTCAAGGTGTTCACAACAAAACAAATGTTTGGTCCAATAATCTGTATATATTGAGTCACATCCACTAACTCTGATGAGTCATCAGCTAACAGCTTCAGGTTGGAGTCCATGGGTGTGGCCATGACTTTGCATTCCAACATATTGAATCTCTTCAATATCTCTACCGCATACTTTCCCTGGTTGAGAAATATTCCTTCTGAACTTTGCCATACTTCCAGACCTAGGAATAATGCATTAACCCAAGGCCTTTCATCTCAAATTCTTCTGCTAGTTTCTTCTTGATTTCCATGATCTGTTTCTCATTCTTTGTCAAGAATAAGTCATCCACTTATAATAATAGGATGATAGGTTCATCTTCTACAACCTTGAGATAAAGGTTAGGATCATATTTACTCTTGGTAAAGCCCATAATTGACAGGAAACTATCTATTCTTCCATACCAAGCTCTGGGAGCTTGCTTCAGGCCATAGAGGGCCTTCTTCAACTTGCATACATGATTCCATCTGTCTTCAACTTCAAATCCTTGTGACTATTCGATGTAAAAATATTTCTCAGTCATACCATTAAGGAAGGCTTTTCTTTACATCATCATGGAAGCAACTACCATCATAGTTCTGAAGGAAGTGTACCTTGCTTCCTAGAGTAAGTGTCTCTTCAGAATTAATTCCCTCTTTCTGATAGAAACCTCTAGCCACAAATATTGCTTTATACTTCTCGATACTTCCATCAGTTGCATGCTTTATTTTGTATATCCATTTGGAGGATACAATACTCTTTCCTTCTAGTTTGGGAACTATATCCCATACATCATTCTAGTATTCTTTCATCATAACATCTTCCATGAGTTCATCTTGTCAGGTCATCAACATATCCTAGTCTTCTGCATTCAACCTTGAAGGTTGGAACCCACTTTACACTTGGTAAAGTCTCGATCCATCATGTCGTATCATGTCGAACTCAGATATCTTCTGTAGTCACTCCCCCTGAAGTGGAGTATCATATTCCTTCTTCATTATGTACAGGTGGTTCTATGCTTGATATATACTTCTAGTAGGTCCGGTCAATAGAGTATGTTATGTCATAGTCTATTCTTTCAGAGGCAAATCACAAACCTTGCTTTGTACACTTGTTGTTGTAGATCCATAGATACTACGTACTTCCCTTTATGTTTCAAAATCATATCGTATACATCATTCCCCATGATCAACTGTTATTCTTTGATCATAGCTTCTTTCATAGCATTCTTTTCTTCATCTTAAATGATCTCTCGTACCCATGGAGGTCTTCATCCTTCGAGGTGGATCTACCGCTTTCTGAATCTCTTTCTTCCGTCATGGTGTCTCTGACCCTGGGAGCTTCAGATTCATCTTTATTGGAGTGAATCTTGAATTGTCATCACTTGTTCTTCAAAACAAGTCTCATCCTTCTTTTCTTGTAGGAGGTTGTACAGGACCTTTCCTGTAATTCAAATGCACCAGTTGCATGGTTAGAACTATTTCATAAAACATATGCATAACGAAAAAAATTTATGCATCATGCAACTGTTTAGCCAATACAACATTCATCCATATCTCACGGAAACTTTATAGATTCATTCCATGAGATTGTGCACTAATCCAATATGTCAGCAAAGAGGTTTCATTCTATATAAGTAGAAATGGAGAGATGTATAGCACCATGAGCTACTTACCCATCACATGCATATCAGTAGTATACTGTCATTAGTGCAAACAGTCTATCATGCATAACACATCAACTAAATATAATCAAATGCATAACATAACAATATCATGCAATGACAATTGAATACTTATATTTTATTCGTTTCATGGGTAGAATCCTTCTTGATCCTTCTACTTCATCATCTTCTTCATTCATGACATCATCATTTATTATCCAAATGATAAGATGGATAAGAGGTTCTTCAAGAATTTAGTTCTTCACATTCCTCATCGCTTGAGGGATCTTCTTTGAATGGTGAGAGCTTGATCTTCAATTGCTCCCATCTTCTTCTTCACATCCTTCTGGCACACATTCCTCGCATGAATGAATCCCATGATCCTGGGAGGCTATTCAAGGTGGCTATATTCACTTCTTTCTTTACCTGTTTTCTCAAAGCCATCTTCTGATTTAAGTTCTTATCTTCAAATATCTTGATCAAGGAATCAAAAATCTTTGGTATCTTTTGGGAAGACACTTGTGGTACAATTTTATCCGTGATTGAATCAACAATGATCTTCTTGGCCTTGATAAAGTTCTTCTTATGTAAGGATTTGAGTCTCATCTCCGTATGGAACTGGAACCTCTCTACTCATGTAGGTGTCCAATTCATTTTCTTCAGAGAAATCAAATACTTCCATGCTTGGAATTTGTCAAATTTACCAAGATTATCATCAAGATGATGTGATAGATCACTTTGAAATGAGAACCTCAAATGCAAATAGCAAAAGATTAGATCTTACCAATTTGAGGTGTCCGTCATGCTTCCAGAGCTGGCTGATTTAGGGTTTGTCAGAGAAACCATAATTTTCAAAAATTGGAATCTTTAAGATATTATTGGATAGAAATATATATCTCTTCAAATGGAGCTGTCCAATGTACTCCTTTTCTGAAAACAATGGGGGGAAGCTCCCGGAATAGGAAGCCCTAGTTTTCCAATTTCTTCTGTAGAAATGCCTGTCACTATTTCTGTGATATCTCCGAAATTCCTGCTCCTATATGTATTAAATTTCTCACTGAGGTAACCTCACATGTCCCTGATCCAACACCATACGTTTTATCAGTATTGGTTTCACCAATTGGGATTTATGATCATTTTCCCAAGGTGACCTGTTACAAGACTGTTCAGAACATCGAAGTTGTACGACCTGCCACATGTCACTGTTTTATCTTCTGGTTCTGAAATTTGGACCACAGAAAGTAAAGTATGTTCTATTTCTGGAAAATATTTAGGAATTCAATTTGGACCTTTGTATCCCAATCTATAACAATTTTCCCCAAGTGTCATATCTCCCAGAAAATAGCGAATATAAGGCTGAAGTTTGGAAAAAGTGTACATAAAGATTTTATCTTCGGCATCTGCAATTTTCAGCTCCTGAACCTTTTCCAATCTTGGGATATAGCAAATGTACCAAAACTTAGTAGTTTTAGTATTTAGGGTGTTTTTTCTAGCTCGGGGTCAAACTAGGGTTTGAGTTTCCCGGAGTTTCACCCAACCAAAAATCTTGATCCAGGTCTCTAAACTTTGATTTTGATGAGGAGAGAAATCCTATGCCAGGCTCACTCAAAAATTATTCTTCTGCAAGAAGCCCTAATTTCTTCCAGGGAGAGAGAGAGGGCTATTTTTCCTTGTGAATTCTATCCTATTCAGGGTGGCTCTGATACCATGTTAAATTTTCATATGCTTAGCTAATACATCAGTATTTCATTTCATTTTCATAACAAAAGAATATAAGCAGGATCACTGAAAGAAACAATATCACAAGAACAACACAGATTTATCCTGGGAAAACCCTAAAGGGAAAAACCCAGCAAAAGCTTCCTCAATATAGATGCCCAAAAAGATCAAAGATAAAACCAACAAGGAGATCAAAGCCTGAACCTCCTCCTTCTCTAGCTGCTTCTCTCTCTCCACTAATGCGCTACACAAGTGAGAATGTGTGTGTTCCAAATGAGGAGTGCTACACCTCTATTTGTATTCATCCATTCACTTAAGTTAACTCATCTATCATGTAGGCTCAAGTAACCACACTGGGGTGCTAATGACCCACCTTTATAATTAGAAGGGGACTACCTCATGAATCTTATTAGTTCTTCTGATTAGAAGCATCAGGGTACAAAGTAATACAAGTGGTTCTCCCGGTAGGACCATCGAGGACCACAAAAAGATACATATAGAATATTATTTGAAGTTAGAATATTTCAACAGTCCTTCGGGCTGGAATGTTGCTACGAGTCATGTCCGTACTGCTGTTACTCAACCAATTGTGTCTCAGGTTCAAGTACCACCCATTGTTTCGGGAGGTCATGTTCATACTTCTAGAGGTCATGTTACTACTTTCGAAGCGTATATTCCTACTTCCGAAATGTATATTCCTACTTACGGAGTGTCTCATGGGACATCTCATACGATGACTTATGGACCTTATTATGGGACGTAGTATGGACAGGGTTTTTCACCTTATGGGTATGGGTATCAACAACCCGCTTACTCTCCAAATTATGGCTTTGTAGCCCCGAAAAGTTAAGGTAGACCACACTATGGTGCTTCCATGCCACCCTACATAGGTCAAATGGGAGCAGGGAACTATGGTTAAGGCCTTGATGGTTATGTTAATCAGACCTATATGAATCAAAACTATCAAGGAGAGGTGCACCGACCTACTCATCCTAGGCTCCCTTTCCTCGCAATGCTAAATCTTCCTGACTTGTCGAGATTGACGAACGATCCTGTATCTCATGACCCGGCTTGGCCGACTGTCCCTACTAAGCTTCCCTCGGACAACCCAAATTTGAGGGCAAACCGGGAGAGGATCCGAGTGAACATGTTACTACCTTTCACCTATGGTACTCTTCAAATTCCTTACACCAAGACACCAAAATTTGTAAAGCTTGCATGCACGTAATGCTTGTTGATCCATTAGATATGCCCTTACTGCCTCTTCTACATCACCATGTTCATGTTCTCTCCATTCTAGGACCATCCTACACATAAAATTTGATTTTGATCCAATGGAACACTTAAAAATCATTGAGTGTGGTCACATACGTGACTGTTTACTAAACAACCACATATGTACGCAACTTTGAGGGTTTTTTCCGCGTATATCTAGCCCTATATGCGGAAAAACCCTCGATTTTCACATGGGCCATCACATCCATATTAGACTGGTCTAGAATCCTAAATACACCATGGAATTTGACAAAAATTGCATCAAAATGAAAGAGTAGAGCATGGGTAAGTACCTGGAAAAAACAGTAGTGGATTTCGCAGGCTGGATTTCCTAGAATTCGCTGTTGAAGTTCTGAGCTCAATTGGGTAAAAATTTCAAATGTTTTATAATGTTTTGAATTTTTTACTATTTATAGAAATTTTTCAAATTTTTGAAAATTTTTACCCCCCTTTCTATAGTTTGGACCGTTTCTAATCCTCTTGGACCGTTTTTGGACTAATTTATGATGTAGGAGACCTTTTTGAGCACCGTTTTAGCCGTTGGATTGACCCGTTCGTGCCGATTTCAGGTATCATGTCTAAACTGGCATATAGGTTAGGTTTCATCATCATTTGCATTTTGCATGACCTTATGACTGTTTCATTATAGCCTTAAGTACAAACCCACTCTATTATGTCATGGAACCTTCTTGCTGTTTTAGAAGTGGCATGATATGAGTGGTAGAGCTTGACCTTAAATGGGTACCCTAGTTAGTGCCTTATTTTCATTTGGTTCCCATGTTGAAATTTTGTCCCTTAGGGAGTGGGAGTCCGTTGTATAGTATTTCCATGAAATTTTGCAAGAGCCTCATACTCCTCTTGATCTTTTGCTGGCCTATTTCCCTCAGGAATCCCTTATGTCAAGTTGTAATTGCGTTATCATGAGCTTTGCCTGCCTTACTGAGCCTTACATAGGCTTCCCTGACATTGAGTTTCAGCCATATAGCCCAAGCTTGTCTCATGTCTAGCCATACAAAGCCATTTTATATATCCTTTGCAGCTTGATCCCCTATTTTTACCGGGAGGGGACTTTCCCCCGAGTGTTGCTATCCTACACATGGATCCTTGGATTGAGCATTCCACTACTTGGAACTAGTTTGTTTGCCCATTATGACACTCGTCCCATCCTAGTCTATAAATATAAAGTAATTTTATTCTTTTTCAAGCTTTTTAAATATTTGAAAAAGTCCAAAAAAAAAAAAATCAAAAAACCAAAAAGCTGGACAAGGAAAGATGTTATCTTTTGGCAGTTGTCGAGTCGTGTCACCTTCGAACAGAGCACTGTATATCACATTCGTTTGTTGGGTTTATAGTTTGACTTTAGGAGCTGTACTCATTTTATCTGAGTTTATCTCCACCAATTGGTTAAGCTTCCAATCCCCATGGAGCCTCTGTCGATGCCTCCTGTGTCGCAAAGATGTCCCATTTTTGTATATTGAGTCTTTGCTTCCTTTATTCAATCACCATTCGTCGTTATGCTCTTGTTCGAAGGAAGTTGAAACCTGAGTCATCCATTCCTCAGTTATCTTGACTTTGCATGTTGGCCATTCCTGGTACAGTTACTGGTTCATGCACCTTATGATCGAGTCCTTCCACATTATACAGCTTTGCTGAGTACCTCGTGTTGGATGATGGGGGATGCCTTAATGCCCTCCTTCCAGTGGATTTCATCCCATCGAATCCAGATCATTTATTCTGGGATTGGAATCTAGAGTCATTTCTGAGTGCCTTGAGACTTGCAATCATCAGTGGCAGGCTCTCTCGCCATTGATATTTTTTGGGAATACATCAATGTCCCTTGATCGATGGGTCATCTCAAGTGTTCGACCTCAACACATTTATTCACACTTGTTAGTTTGCACTCTAGTACCTTGATTCCCATTATCATTATCGGTGGGTGATCTCGTGTCTATTAATGGTATACATCAATGACCGGTAATTAGACGATGGACTACTATGTTCCACCTCGACACCTATATTCACATAGTAGGACTTGTACTCGTAGCAGTTTGTGTAGAAGACCTTCTAGATTGGTGGCATCTCTTATATGCTACCTCCTTGATCGTGTCAATGTTCATGAGATTTCAACTCTCGTGACTTGATGCTAGAATATGTTAGACATTTCCATCTATTATGGAGATCTTGATCCATTGTATATCTTAAGCCATTATGGAGATCATGATTCTTTGTATATATTCATCATGGAGATTCTGATCTATGTATATTGTATGTGGTGATGACCACTTATGTGATATTTTGTATCACGCCTATTCATGGCCATTGTACTCTTATGTATCTGGGACTGCTATATGTATTTGCAGTTATGTGCAGAGTTGTATCATTGTACTATGCTAATTGGGTGGCTGGTCTTCCATTTATGATTCTTCATCACTCCACTTATGGGATGGACTTATAATGTATTTCGACCATCGTATGACCCCTCTGACCTCACACATTAGGGTGCATCTGTTATAGCTAATTTTACCACACCATGTGAATCACACTTGTATGGCCTTCCCCTGTCCCTCTATAGACTCCTTAGACCCCTTGGACCATTTTTTGTCCTTTGATGTTTCATAGACCATCCCTATAAACATGTGAAAATTGCTATATGCGACTTTTAAAACCCTTATCGCATATATACGTGGGTTTGAGCCCTAAAACCGCGTACATCGGGATGTGTACAAAATCCAAATCCTTTTGGAGTTTTCCTTGACATGGATCCGACTCAATTGTCTCCTGGCCTTCCATATGCCTTGAGATCACTTAGATTCGACCTTTAATTAACCCATTGAAAAGCTATATAAGGAACTCTTTGGATACATTGAAGGCATAAGAGAATTGAGAGCAAAGAAACTATAGTCCAATGTTTCTGGAACTTGTGCTTGAGTCTGCATCCCTTTGTCCCTTGGAGCACTTTCGTGTATTTCCCAAGCTTGCCTTTTTCTTTTGAGCTTGCTATCAAGAGATGGAGGATTGAGGTGGTGGAGGCCCAAGTGGGGGATTCAGTTTCTTCGATTCGTAGACGTGCCGACAGAGGTTGTATTCATTGTAATATCTGATTTTATATTAATAGAAATATCTTTTCTTGTCCAATAACGTATGTTTGAATGAATATTTTTATCCATGGATGATTTCAAATGCTTATACGTTGTTGATTATATATGCTAGAGTATATCTAACACCAATATATATTATGCTTGTCTTGTTTACTTGTTGTTGAGGAAGCGATTCATCAATTCAAGCTGAAGTTGGAAAGCTCAACGGAGATCTACTTCAACCGTCCAGAATAAGGTATGAGGTCTGATCCTTTAGTGTTAGATATTTGATTTCTCTTGCATATTGGAAAGGATTTATTTCTGGAGTCAAGCTGTCTGTTGTGGTACCCCAAGCCATAGGAATTTCTCTCTGTAACATCATCCGACCAATTATAGATTAGGTCGACCACCTAAGGTTGTGTCGGTTGACTGAACTAACAGGTAGTTATTTGTAATTGTTTTGTAAATCATATATATTAGGTTATTGAGCCAAATGAGAACTCGGTTCAGTTCTATGTATTGTATGGACTCTTCTGTTATAATATAATATGTTATTATTACACTTGTGTTCTTGTCTCTTGTCTCTGATATGTCTGTATGCTTTTAATGTGTATTATTGGTAACCCTTTGTGATCCGTGAGATTACAACATTGGTTCCGTTTTCAGTAGTACATATCTGAGATGAATAGAATAAGATGATATAATAGCAAGAAAATAAGAACTGGTGGGAGTGCAAGATAGAAAATTATTTGCAAAATTACGTGTGAAGAAACAGATTAATGATTGCTCAAGCGAAAGAAATATTCTTTACTGAAACCCATGAGAAGTTTGTAGAATCGGTACCCCAGCTTTTGAAGAAAATTCTGGATGAAAAATTCATAAGCGACTAAAGAACAACAACTTCTAGAGAAACTAATTCGAGGGGGAAGAACAAACCTATCAAAGTGGTTTGAAAATATCACTGACGATTTCTGCGAGGAGAAAGCTATAGAAGAAAGAACTTCGGTGGAAACCATTCAGAATAAATTCTATACATACCTTACCAAGCAATTCCTGTGCTCCTTACTAACCTTGTTGTTCAAGTTCCTGATAGAAAAAATTAGTGGGTCATATTGTCGAACCTCGTCCATCACTATGTCAACCACCACAAAATTCCAACTGGGCGAGAAACAAAAGAAGTGGGAGAAATTCATTGCTGAAAGGGAGTGGGAATATTTCCTATGAAAGTAAACAGAACTATCCAATCTTTCTAAAGCATTGGGTAGGAAATGGGGGGGGGTAGGTGGTCATATGTTGGGATAAAGTAAAGGGGATTCTAATCGACTAAAAAGAGATACCATCACTAGCGATGAAAAGTTGACCTAAAAAGGAAATCGAATGGAAAGTGATACACAAAGGTAAGATGGATTTACAAAAGATAGAGAGGAAGAAGAGGCTAAAAAGGAGGGAAGAAAGAAGAGAAAGAGCTATAGCACTACAAAGAGGAATGAGTACTAGGGTGACAGACCAAGAAAGAAATCTTCCAGAGTCAGGTCATGATCGACAGGAAGAAGGCGTCGATGAAGAATAATCACCCATGGAAGAAAATTTGTGGATAGAGCAGCACGAAGCTCTCCAAATAGAAGTCCCCCAAGAGATAAGACCTCTATCTCCAATGAATCTGAGTACTAGGATACAAGCCATTGTCGAGGAGGACCTAAGACTAAGAGCTGGTGAGTTTGGTATATGGCGCTGACTGGACGACGAAGTAAATGATGATAATCATCTAGTGATCCATCGACCAGAGGAAGGATACTGGGTCACGCTTCAGGTGTACCCCTCCAACCAAAGTATCCATTTACTTTACCCAACAAATGAAGGAGCAATCCCCATGCCAAATACAGCTTTGGAGAATACAAAAAAATCTAACCTGCAGACAAATAATTGCAGTTGGACATCGACCCCGATTAATTGCTTGTTGAAAAAGAAAAGACAAACAAAATTAAATGATGGAAACAAGAGTTCCATCAACAATATCTCTACACAAAAAGAAAAAGAAAACATCCCACTACCCCCACCACCACCCCCACCACCTCTCAAAGAAGATAGCGACAGCGAATCCAAAATGGGTCACGGATCAGTACATATCCCTCTATATGAGGGCAACAAAGGTCCCAAATGACATTGGTTATTCTTCGGGTCGACATGGGAGGCAAACCAGGTTACAACAGAAGATAGACAAATGGCGCAGTTTGCTGGTACCTTGAGGAAAAAATCTCTAACATGGTATGTAACCTTTACTGAAAGAACCCCTCAGGAATCCAAGGCAGAAATTAGCACAATTTTTATCATTCTTTAAAACTCCAGATGCTAAAAATCTGGTAGCTAAAAATTTAAAAACAACTTCGCAAAAGCTAGCAGAATCCGTTCGAGAGTATGACAAACGCTGGAAAGACCTTCTCAGCCAACTCAATTATATAGTTAATGAACAATTTTTAATTCAGTGGTTTCTTACAGGCCTTTCACATAAAATTCAGTGGCATATAAGCCTGGAGACATTCAACACATATGAAGATGTGCTTACTAAAGCCTTACAAGTGGAGATGGATGAATACTTCCCAGCATATCCCACGGATACTAGTCTGGAAGAACAACTCGAGATCATGCAGAAATCTTTAGAAGAGATAAACCTTAAGAGTTAGGACGCCTAGTGCATGAAATGTTCAATGGTCGGACATTCAAAATATAACTGTCAACAGGAGATCAGCCAACGGGATGTTTGATTTGTGCAAAAAAAGTGTTTTTGCGACATCTTCCAAGAAAATGGAGAACACACCACAAAATATTGCCAGTTTAACATGAAGAATGGAAAAGCATATTGGTGTGCAATCTGTGAAACTAAAAATCATACCACCGCCGACTACCACCTAAACCTAAAAAATCGAATGTATTTATTGGATTTAGTGAATTTTCTCAAAAGGAAGAAGCTGATGATAATCGACAAAGCACAATAAAAGAATTAATACACTTGGTAAAAAATGATAAAATGGTATCTCAATTCATTGACTTATTGTATAAAATAAAACACAACAATAACACAGAAAAACAAACAAAAAATATCTGCAGCCTAAATCAAAAAGACAAAAGTGATGCTGACCCACTTGTCGACCTAGAAATTGAAGGATACCATGTCCGACAAGTTGTGCTTGACTTCGGATCACAAGTAAACATTATGACTCATGATACTTGGGAACAATTGGGTAGATCTCGACTATACGAGCTAGGGATATACCTGAAATTAGCTGACCAAGGCCTGATTGAACCTATCGGAGTCTGGAAAAATGTCAACACGACACTAAAAGGAATATCGACCAAAGTCGATTTTGAAATTATTGACCCTAAGGAAGGAGCCAGCTCCTTCCCAGCGTTAGTAGGTCGACCTTGGGGAAGAAAAATGAAAGCCTCAATATCCTTAGACAAGGAAAGAATAAAACTAAAAGGGAATGGACAGAAATTCATCGTACCTATCCATCCATCCCAAGGAGAACCTTGGATAGAACATATTGATGAAGAAGTCGACATCCGACCACTATATCAGATACAAAACAATGAGGACTACACATAACCTAATGTCTATGGTGAACTTCACTTAGGGAATCAAGATTCAGTAGGATACAACTTAGACACAAAATTATACGATTGGGAAGTCAAGAACTACGAAACACAAGCAATAGGATGCTGGACCATTCAAAAAGTGCAGAAGAAACTAGTCCAAAAATGCTTCGTGGTGTCCATCATCCCAAAAATATTTGAAAAGAAAACCAGGGAATATCCTACCCTGAAAGAAACAAATGTAAATATCACACAAGTCCCAAGATACAAAGAAACAGAATCACCATCTATGTAGATAGAAAAGTATCCAGGAACATTGGTGAACATGGCCGACTACAAAGCCTAGTGGAAACTTTCACATGATAAGCTTCTAGATGGTGGGATACCCATCAATCAAGACTGCAGACATGGACAATAGCTTCGAATTACTTTATAGAAAGATTCATAGGAAAAATGTTAACCAATCAAGCCCAAATACCTATATTTATCCAAGGACAGGATCCAGAAGACCACATAAGAACATGTGAAAAAAGAATGGAAAATACTTGGGTATAAGGATGAACATACATGGACACACCTGTTTCCATCGACATTATCCGACTTACCAAACAAATGGTACAAAATAGAAGAAGCTCAGGGTGAAACATTCCTATGGCATGAACTTAGAGAGAATTTTATCAAAGACTTCAGTTTTATACCATAAGACGAAAAATTAGTCGAAACTGCAAAACAAATTAAGGCATTTGTAGGACCGACCGAGAACAAAAACCTAATACAAAATCAGGACCTACCAACAATAAACTGCAATAATATACAAACTGGGACAATACCACAGTCAACAAGACTATAGATGGAAAATGAAAATTTGAAAAGGAAAATCTTTAGATGGAAATCAGACCATGCCGAAACGACAAAACCAATTCGCACAGTGCTCAAAGTCGAGACAACCGACAAAGAAGACGCTGACAGAATACTGCAGCAAACTTTCCTACTACATTTTCACTGTTTAAATAAGGGAGTCGACCAATCAATGAAACAAAAGCACCTAAATGGTTAGACACTAAAGTGAAAACTAAAGAAGTAGACATATCAATGATGATCGACCAAAAATAGCAAAAATAGGAGACTACTGGATTGAATAACAAACAACAGAAATAGTAAACCTACTAAAAGAATTCCAGGATGTATTTGCTAGAGACTACAAGGATCTCAAAGGTCTAGTACATGAAATGAGTGAAATGAAGTTTGACATTAAACCTGATGTCCAACCTGTAAAGAAAATACCATATAAACTAGCTCATAAATACAAAGAGATAGTCAATAAAGAGATTGATAATATGCTTGCAGCAGGAATTATCTACCCTATTGACCAATTAGAATGGTCAATTCCAATGGTTGTTCAACCAAAGAAACATGATCCAACCAAGCTAAGGATCTGTGTCAACTTCAGAGACCTTAATAAAGTTACATTAATAGACCCATTTCCGACACCTTACGTAGATGAAATATTAAATGAGGTCACATGACATGAATGCTACTCATTTACAAATGGATTCTCAGGTTATAACCAAGTACCAATAGCCAAAGAAGACCAGAAAAAGACAACATTCGTATGTGAATTTGGTTCATTTGCTTACAGGGTTATGCCTTTTGGACTAAAAAACGCACTTGTAGAATTTTCAAGAATTGTGGTCAAAACATTTCAAGAATACATTTACAAAATGATGGAAGTATATTTTGACAATTGGGAAATATACTCTATGTTGAAAGATCATTGCAAATGGCTAAGGATCATGTTGGAACGATTCGAACAAATCCAGCTATCTATGAACATCAAGAAGTGCATATTTCTGACCCCTATAGGGATACTATTAGGAAACATTGTCTGTAAAGGGGGGCATCAAGGTCGACTTCACAAAGATAAAAATTATTATTGACTTAAAACCACCAGTGAACCCACAACAAGTTAGGGTACCACTTGGGCATACATGATATTACAGAAAATTCATGAGATACTATTTAGACATGACATACCCACTGGAATAATTGTTAAGACACTACTACATTTTGACCGAAAATCCGATGGCAGTATTGTCGGATTTTCGACACTTCCCTATCGCATGTATGACACTATTGATTTTTTAAGCGTCGGAAACTTGTCGTCGGTTATCTAACATCTTTCGAAACCGTCGGTTAAGCGACACCTCAGTTTACCGTTGGTTAAATGTAAAGCGTTGGTTAAGCGACAACATTTCTTCGACGGTAGTGAAATTTTTTTAAGAAAATAACCTTCATGCCGTTGATTAAGCGACAGCAGGTTTGTCGGATAAGCGACGGTTAGTCAATTTTTTTTTTTAAAATACTGCATAAGAGCTTGAGAAACCGTCGGTTAAGCGATGGATATAAAAATTAAGCGTCGCTTAAGCGACATAGAGAGCCGTCGCTTAAGCGACGGTAGTAAAGTTTAAAAAAAAAAAATACTGCATAAGAGCTCATAGCTGGTTATGTATGCAAGCCCTATGCGAATAGTTTTCTGAGCTCATAGTTGGTTATGTATAACTCTGACCATAACACTTAATTATCTAAGTACTGTAGCACATCTTTATTGCCCTGAAATCTCATCATTTATCTGTTACTCTCCATGTCATCAACACATTATTGTGCATAATTGGTTCAGATTTATTTCATTCTGTGCACATACTCCTGTTTTTTGTTCTTGTCAAACACTGTCCTAAAGGTGTCCCATCCCACCTTGAGAAACATGCCCGCTTGCCTGCCTGGATAAAATTAAATATAAACATCCATTCTCACAAGTTGCATCTCTTAAACTACTCGAATTTTTCAACTGCAAGCTTCACCAGGACCAGCCAGTATTGAATAAATAGGCAAATGAATGAATAATTGAATTTAATAATGAATATATTCTGGTGGAATTTCCAAACCATTATGTGAACTGGATGGCTAGTCAAATCCAACCAGTTGTGAAGAATGGCATGCCGCTATGTTTATTATTAAATTCTCTCTTCCCTAACTGGCCAACTACTACTACGGACTGAACTGCCGCACTATACAATTGGATCTCAGTCAGCTCTGTAGTGTAGTGAAGAAATGAGCTAGAGATAAATATTTAGCCCCACTATCACAAGAATAAAGAATAACATAGAATAAAAATTACAAAAATATGGATAGGCGGCTGCCATTATAAATATCTTTGTATAATTGAAAGGGTCGGTTCCAAGTTTGCCACACTGTTGAATTCCTCCCTGGAGTACTTCTTGTGGATAGTAATAAGCTTGCTGCTGCCCAAATTCTGATGAAATCCCACCATCAACTTGGCACATTCTCTGCTTGGCATGCAAAACCCCAACAATGAATGAGAATAGTAACACAACAAGTTACAAAAAAGTTAAAATATCAGAACATTGAAAAAATAAGGAAATGCTGCAGCTCACTGAAGTTGGTCTTCAGTATAGGCAGTGTAGCGCTCCATTGTCCTGTTCCAATATGGAAACCTTCTGAGAGTGAACTGGCTAGTATATACTGCAGTAGTTGCTAGCATGGAAGGAGGGTATCTCAACATAATATACTCCACAAGGCACAGTTCCACTAGAAAGAAGGACACCATCTCCAGCTACACAGGCACAGAAGAATAGTCACATCATAATATCCATTTACATGTAGCAACATAACATAGAAGATCATTGATGAATGAAATCCTAACATAGGTTATCTGCCAGGGTAGTAAGATAACATTGTCATCAAATAGATAACATCCAAGGCATGACATCAAATGGAGGGAGTATGCTATCACATCAACCCAAGCGCATGCACGCTAAAGCCAGAGTCTGGATTGGCAAAGACTTTGGTATAGGAAATACCTTATAAACATGAATGACATGAGGCTTACATACTTGTTTATCGGCTTGAGCTGCCTTGAGAAATCTATTCAAGAAGACGTAAGGAGTTGGAACTGAGATATTAAATTGCAAGGCTCTGAGCATCGAGTTCTCCTGCAATAAAAAGGGAGTTATCTTGCATAATAGTGAACACAGTATTTTCTGGATTTCAAGACAATGCATCAATAATTATACATACCATTTGCAAAACATCATTTCCTGTGTAAAAATGCTTAGAAATGTTCATAAAATCCTGAACACAAGGAACATTGGTATCCTCGTATTTGGATGCCACAAACATGGCAGTTATCCCAACAAGCTGCAGCATGATTCTTGACAAGTCTCTTTGAGATGAAAGATATCTATCCATAAGATTGATTTCCAGAAACAAAGTTTCAGGCATGAAGCCATATTTCCAGTGCACCTGCAGAAACAGGAACAAGATGGCATTAGTACTCACAATGGAAATAATTTTTTCAGAAAGATAAATATCACTCTATCATTTGTAGAATTATGGAAAGGGTGCAGGGAAGACCTCAATAATACAGTCTACCACAACAGCTCTCATAGTTTGATTTATGTCAGTTTGATGAGACATGTAGTCTGGAGGCACACAGCTAAGAACCTACCATGAGTTCCATACTGTTAGTTATTCACGAGCTCTTACGAAACTATTCCAGAACCTGTAGGATAGGGGTATCACTCTGTTATTATTCATATGGGGTTTTAATCTTAGAATATAATAGATACTATTTACGATATAAACACTCATCATAACACTGGTTCAGGCATAAGGAGTTTTGTGCAAATAGACGCATTTTGAGTTGAAAACTTGAATCTAATGGACAGCACTTGGCCCTAAATGACCTGCCCCTGTTGTTTCCCATTTCTAGTGGCCGATGTTCCTGCACTAATTGCTCGAACAATCCAAAATTCCACCTCATCATCTGTAAGCTGTGCAATTCAGAAAAAAATAATGTTGAAAAAATAGATCTGGCAGGGGCATAGTTAACAAGAGTTTAGAGAACGTAGAGCCATAATGCAACAGTGAATTCAAGTTGCAAATTACCTGCAATGTATCCCTCACAGAAGCATAAGAAATTTCTCCAGATCCTTTTGAAGCAAGATCAGCAAGAGACAGTAACCACATTTTTGTTATGCAATCTTCATGGACTAGACCTACATTCAAAGAGAGAATGTGTAAGTTTTAAAACAACCAGAATGCATCTACATGGAAGAATACAGAGCTATTGTCTCCAAGGTCAAGAGAGATACCATAGCTTTTCAATAATGCAGAATTTGCAGCTTGAAACTCCAAATAAGAATCTAATCACTGAGTGAGGAGCTGCACCATAATGTTCATTTTGGCCATACAGGGGAGCTATCAAAGCTGGCACGATAGAAGGAATCATGACATGCCATGATTCCTTCTATCGTGCCATAATGTTCATTTTCTCCTTATCTCCATACTTTTGGGGTTCTCTTTAGCATTACCTGATCTCTCCATTAATTGTTGCATGTCATATAGAATGCAAAGAGCAAGTCCATGATGAGGTGACCAATGCTTTCCACTATCAAAAATGCGAAACATAGGTTCAAGAACACGGCGTACAGTAGTGGCCTCCTTTGCAAGTTTTGCCATATTTTGGAGACAAAGTTTAGACCAAAATTTGGGGTTCTCTGCTTCTTCCCTGTAAGATTATTCAATAAATAGTGCATAAAAAGAACTGATGATGATTAGAGAAAATAGTTAAAACCTAGAGCACAAAACAAAGGAAACATGATGATTTGCATACCTTGTGAGATTAAGTTCACCTTTAAAGTCCTAGACCTCCTTCCAGGAAGGAACTCTTCTAATTGCTCCTGTCGTCGCTTCAATATGGCCCTCACCTCTATGTGCTTGTACCCAATGATCATCAAAATTATCACTGATATGATTATCTTTATCCATTGGAAGCAATTCATAATTGTCCAAGGTCACTGCAACAATCTAAAAAGAATACCAAATGAAGAGAAGATAGCCAAAAGTGCCATCAATGTTATTAACCATAAATTTGCAAGTGCAGACGAAATATTTTTATTTAACTTGCATTAACAAATAATAAAAATGAAGAGAACGAACAAAATATCTTAAAAACCTAGAACATAATATAGAAGCGTTAAGCTAAGCCATGTTTTTGAAAGCATCATATTACATTGGAACAACCACAAGAAACAGTGTAGAAGGATGAGAGAATGCCAGCAAAGAACTTAATTCATTCCGCAAAAATGCTACCAGGACCAAGGAAAGTTTTCCAGTTTTCCAAGGAAAATGATAACAATATTATAAAATATCTCTTAGGTTCATAGGAGTTATGGGGAAAATGGCAGCAGAAAATTTGAAACAAAAGATGGTAGACAGAAGGACAAAAGGGACAATCATATCATGATATGCACAACATAAGCCAAAACCAATTTTTCAAATAAAAAATTCCATCAAGACAAGAGAAATCGTATTGACCCAATGGAACTTGATCTCCAACAATCACGAATCTAATCACAACATAAGAAGAAATCTAGGAAAACTATTTTGCCTATGACATACAAGGGTGCCAAATCCAATAACAAGATTTGTGCTAATAAGGGCCATCTTCCACTAAAAAGAGAACCATTAATGTTCTTGAATGAAGAACCATTATTGTTCTTGAACAAAGAAACACTATTGTTCTTAAATGAAGAACCATAATCCAATCCTTGATAATTACAGCCAGAAGGGCAACTGCGATAGAAGTTCCCAAGGGAAAATTCAGTCATGGAAATGTAGCCAACCATGAGAAACAAATCAGTATGGAATTATGGAATTATGGAAAAATTGGTTACCATGTTTAACTGTTGAAGTCTGGGAATATTATCATCAAATCCAGGGATGGGCAATAAATTATAATAATGACAAAGTTTAGAGGAATTGTGAGCAAAGAAAACACAGGGAACCTGAACAAACTTTTTATGAGCTCCTCGTTGCATGGTTTCCCATCACATGTTCATCCAGGGAGTGCAGCCATGGTCTCCTCTACCCTCTCTGTTCAGGGATTTTTGTATACAATTGAGCAATTTTTCAGAGGTGCCTGTCCCTGGTCCTGGTTTGTTTGCTTCAAATCATTTTCTTCAATCACAATAGGATGTTTACTCCCTTTATGACCTGAAACCTATTTATGTTAGCAGCAGATCAAACTTTCGCATTTTTTATCATTTCTTGTAAAGCTCTGCTGACAATGGACCCTTACATACATCACCTTCACATTGAAAGTTGAAACAATTGAAGGAAAAAGGGAATACCTGAAGATGGTGCCTTTCTAATGCAGATGGCACAGAGAATAGGGCTACCAATGACTTCTTCAAATATAACAGTTAAAGTCCCTCCATCAATAACATGTGCCGGGGCATCCATCAGAACAAGAGGTTTGTTTGAACCAACTCGAGCATAGATATCAAGCTCAGAAAGAATCTGCAAATACAATTTCACTAAATGAAAATTTATCCGAAATGGGGTATCATGGAAGAAATAGTAATACATGTAACTGTAGATTTTAGTAATCTTACCTTATCTTCTTGTACAAAGACATCAAAAAATCGCATCCCTGCAGGGCCATTTGTGAAGACTATCTCTGCGAAGTGAAGATCAACAAAGTAATCTCCAGCAGGAAGATCACCAATTATATACGAAAAGTTTCCAAACCTAGCTGTTTGATAGACAGATGGGCCTTCCTTTTCAACAATACCCTCCTCTGTTCTTAGCACATCTCCACCCACAAAATATAAATCTTGTTGAAAATCACTTCTCAGTGGCTGTTGCTCTCCAACATCTATGCACATGACAGCATCGTCTACAAGATGTATCAAATGAGTAGAATGCATTATTGAAGTGTACAGCTGTGAAAAAAAAGTCGAGGAAATAATCTTTCACCTTCTCATTAGAAGGTAACACCCATAAATTATTGCACCAAATAGTAATCTCATGACACAGTTCCTAGAGATCTAACCCTACATTATAAACTCTACATCAAGGGTTCTTGACAAGAGAAAATTCGAGATCTGATTAAGTGAATGTTCTAAGGGTTTACTACTGCTTTGGCTTGACCTCCAGGGTTCTTGTTGCTCCTTGAAAAAAAATACAAATGCCTATTCTTTAGAACTTTAAGGGATTTATCTAACATCAAAATACTGTTAAAATAATTTCGAAGGAGATGACTAAGGGTCTGCCCAAGTATGAAAAAAATGCCAAAATTTAATTTCCATATGGTTGTGGGCAGGGTCCTCTGACATATTGTCTTCCATCTGATCAGCTTGTTGTACTGTTGGTGATGGTGTAGCCCCAAAAGCAGAATTTGAGTTTGTCAATCCAAAAATTGGTGGCTGAGGCATAGAAGAAATGTCTTTTGAAGCAAATGTAAATGTGCTAGGGGTGGTACTAGCTGATCCAAATGAAAATGTGGATCCAGATGGAGTGTTTCTTTCCCCTCCAAAAGTAAACGAGCCGCTGCCTGCAGCTGTAGATCCACCAAAATAAAAACCTGCAGAGACTGGGCGTGACCTCTGTATGGACTGCCAAGCTAAGCCATGATCTCTTGTTGGACAGTTAAGCTGGGCGTGACCTCCTTATGGGCTGCCAAGCTAAGCCATGACCTTATTGGACTGTTGTAGGGTGAATTGTGAGCCTATTGTTGAGTGCTATGAGCATGAACTGTAACCTCTACTGCTGGTTTAGGGCCACAAGGATGCCATGGACTGTCTTATGGGTTGCATCCTCACTGTGGGTCTGTCTTGTGGACTTAACCCTCATCTTGGACTGTCCTATAATTTTCAGGGTTTGTAAGGCTACATCAAAGAAATGGAATCATGTCTTTAAGACATAGCCACTCCAAATGGAATCATCTCTTTGAATGAGGTAAGTGTTCAAGTCAAAGCTAAAGGTTTTCTGCTCATCATGATGCTAAGAATATATGTGCCTATGTTTTTTCTAACCTTATTGCAGGCTGACTGCTTTAAGGTAATTCTTCGTGTTCTGTAAATATTTATTTTCAGTATAAGATGAGCCATACATTCTCGGAACCAAGAGAAAAAAATGATATTAATTTTATTTTTCTTAAAGAAGAAAGGTTAATCAGATATTTAATGACCTTTCATAACAATTACCATCATTAGATATCAAAGCAATTACACAGTTATGCAAGTAAAAGTTGACCATGACAAAAAATCAGCACTTCTGGGCAAAAAAATCAGCAATCTGGGCAAGTTATATTGTTACAGCAGCCTTAAATTTGGTGTTCTGGGCTGTTCTGGGCAGCAAGACAGTTGTATAAGCCCTTTTATCAACCTAAACTTTAATTCTTGGTGCAGTTTAGAAGTTGTTCTAGCCCTAACCAGCAAT
>LPNX011060839.1:658691-682144 GCA_001517045.1 Pseudotsuga menziesii | reverse complement strand
AAGTTCGAAAAGACATGGAGGAGAAGCAGATAATTCAGGTGATGACATGGATGTATCATTTGATTGTGAATTTAATTTATCTGCTAACTTTGAACCAAAAACTCTGAGATGCCTAATTGATGGGAGATGGACAAACCACATTTCATGTGGAGTCTTGTTATCAAGAGCATTTGAGGGACTTCTATTTCTCAAATAGGCTGCACATTTTACTGCATCACCCCAAAACATTAGTTTTACATTCTTGAAAAACATCATCAAGCGAACCATATTCATTATGGTTCTATTCATTCTTTCTGCTACACCATTTTGTTGAGGATTGTAGGGAACTGTAGTCTGATGTGCAATTCCATGTTGGCAAAGATAATCTTCAAAAGCATTTGAAGTGTATTCTTTCCCATTATCAGTATGAAGTGTATAAATTTTTGATTGTGCTTGTTTTTCTATCAATGCATGAAAGTCTTTGGATGTTTGAAATGCTTCTGATTTTGTCTTTAAACAGTAAATCCAGCACATTCTTGAGTAGTCATCAACAAATGTCATAAAATACTTATTCCCATTTGCTGAAGGAGTTGGCAATGGGCCACATAAATCAGAATGCACTAATTCTAATTTCCTACTTGCTCTGAAATTAGATTCATGGAATGGCATCTTACTATGTTTCCCTAATATACATGCATCACATTTGTTCTTCTCTTTGGGAATGGTGGGAAAACCAAATACACCATTCTTTCTCAACAAACGAAGACTGTTATAATTTAGATGACCAAATCTTGCATGCCACAATGAACTAGATGACAAATTACCTTCTCCATGCTGAGAGAGGTAGGCATAGTTCTAAACTCTTGCAGATGAACCCTTCAGCTTCAGCAGCTTCCCATATTTATATCCAGTCATGATGACTTGGTTGTCAAAGGACTTTCTTATTTCAACGATTCCATCAAACATGTGGATGGAATGGCCTCACTGTCGAATCTCCACGAAGGACAGCAGGCTTCTCTGCAACTCTGGAAGATAAAGAACATTCTTCAACAAGAAATCAGGGAATCCAGGCATCTTCAGTCGAATGGTGCCCATTCCTTTTGGTTTAAGACTTGACTTATCTACAAAGTACACTATGCCATTTATTGTTTCATTAAGTTCTTCAAAACAGTCTTTTCTAAAGGTCATGTGTGATGTTGCACCAGTATCAAGCAGCCAACAATCTTTGTAAGATGAAAGTGAAGTCATTTCATTACTTCCAAGATTACAATGTGCAACAATACAATGAGCAGAATCAGAAGATTTACTAGCATATTGAGTTTTATTATCATCTTTCTTTTGGTTCTGCTTGTCTTTGATGGAGTCCCACGAAGCCCAACACTGATCTGATGTGTGCCCAGTCTTTCCACAATGCTTGCACTACAAATATGATCTTTTGTTGAAGTTGTTTCTGCCCCCTCTACCTTTGAAATTTCTTCTTCCTCATCCTCTCTTGCTGCAATCTCCCTTGGAAGGGTCTTTGGACCGATTCTCTGATTGCATTTTTTGCAACAGCTAGTGTAATTTACAATAATGAACTTAAAGAGAAATAGTAAAACAAAAACCTTGCAGGTCTACAGCCTCTGCCAAGGTGATTTACAATCTTAATATGTTGTCAATAAGTTCATAAGTAAATTTTTAGCACCAGTCAACGATCTCAGTTATATGAAAGAAGCAGGTCTATGTCTCTGCTACTTTTTACAATACAGTCCTTGTAAAATTACATATGCACTAGCTAGTATAAACAATGTCTTCGACAAGCTCTATTCACTATGCAAGTCTATGTCTCTGTCATAGTATTCACATCAGTCTAAGACAATTTTGCAGCAATACAATTTATATGGCGGTGTACAAACATAAAAAATAATAAGCACTGCAACCGTTTACAACAATATTTTCATGTCACATGACAGTGCTAGTTTTCAAAGGAACATATCAGAATGATTTCTTCATATGTAGGGGTTGTCTATATACTTTCACATTCCCTTGCAGCAAAAATTTCCCTTTAGATGTTGCAGCTTATATTTAAAAAATGTACGACTCACCAAACTTTGCAGACGCACCAGACTTTGCAGCTCATATAAGGTGGAGTTACAAGTAGAGAAATAGGTTGTTTTCATAATGGAGAATACAACTTTTCAAGAGATATCAACACAGCATACATAGCACTCATAGGTCTTCAACGCAGCAAGCATTATATATCAGTCACAAGTTGAATGAGGGCGTGAACGAGCTTCATGCAATTGGTAATGGCGTGAATATCTCTCTCCACTCCACGCAAATGTATGAGAGCACAACTCCATGCACAATAGCTCCTAATCTTGGAAGAGCACAGCTCACATAGTATATTCTTTTAGCAAGAGTCTCCGTGTGAATATTTAAACAAACATTCTTTCACAATATAGCAAGAGTCTTCACCGTGTTCACTCAGAGCAATGCAGCAGTCTCCACGCTTCAATCAACGCCATAGAGAGGACGAGTTTGTGTAATATTCACCAATGATAATCAGTATTCAAGAAAAAAACCCAAAAGAGCTCTCACGCGTAGACATCTCAGCGGCCTTCGAAAAACAACACTTGTGGAGTCGTCCCTCGTTACAGGTTTCATTCAAAATTTGTATCAACGAATCCAATCTATCATTCAACACGAAGGTGGATTGATACCAAAGGAACTTTATGTTTCCCTTCAATGGCATATAGAACCTCTCACAGATAAAAGAAATGATGCATTGAGTCACCTCATAGGGTTTATAACTGGCCCTCGCCAACTTTCTGACCAGCTCGCACAATTGCTTCAACGCTTCCCCACAGTTCACGCTGAACTTATGGGAAGGAACGATGTGTAAAATTCTCAAGTACGAATTCAAGCCTCCACACAAAGAGAAGGTAGTTATCCACGCAACTTTCACAAACTGGAGGATGCTCACACACTACAAGCTGAAAGTTAGGGTTTCCACAGACTTTCAACGCAGTCTTCTCTTCAATATGTAGCATGCAATCACAACACAGTCTCAAATCGACATCAGTATCAATATCAACGCAGCACAGTCATGATTCACGAATTATACACAAACGTGGAATGTATCACTGATGGGTAAAATTAGGGTTACACTAATACGACGGAGGAGAGGTATTGCCACTACGCAGATATGCATACCTAAGGATAGTCTGCAAAATGCAAGCAGGTAGAATGGCAGGAATTAAAATGCTTGAGATAGATTCACCAGGTGAATGCAGTAGTATACAATAGATTAGGGTTAGGCAGGTCTCCAATAGAATAACGCATACAATGCATGCGACTGGCAAACTAACGGAGCAGGAAGAATGCCAGGACTGAAATGCAGCCAGGCAAGAGTTATAGCAGGAAGCCAAGATCTGGTACCACTGATAGGTATAACTCCCGATTCTATTCTATTCATGACTAATGCATACATTTATATATTGCATATGACGGTTGTGTTTCACCTTCCGCCCAGCCTTTTCGGCTTCCTACATATCTATTCAGATTTATTTATTTACAATATATAATCCCGACGAATTATATTCTAACAGTGTCTTACCAAGCTATGTGTTTTCTAAGTTCATTCCTTAGGTGGTTGATCTTTGGTTCTTATAAGTCTTCTATACTTCATTTTTCTTGCTTTATATAGTTTGATTATTCAAGCATACTCAAGAATTTTTTCATTTAGGTGCATACTAATTTTTGAATAATTTGAAAAGTGAAAAGAAAAGCATTGGAAACATTTGCATTTGAATTGCATATGGTAGTTTTACTTTCAATTTTTAAATAAAATCTCAAAAATTACAAAAAGAAGTCTTAGATTTCTCTTTCCTAGTTGCATTTTCATTGGTTCATATTTACAAAAAAGAAAAAGAAGCTTGTTTTAAGTAGTGATAATTTGCTTTGGAATTCTTTTATACACCTGTTTTACTTTTCTTATCGAGTCTATATTATCATAGTCATTCACGCCACTTACCCTCTGATTAAAAACAACCCTTAAAATGAACTCTATAATTTAAAATTGATTAGTAATTTTTGTTTTATAGGGTCATACACCTACTAGCTTAGGCTAGACTTGTGGGATAGGAAGTGTAAACTCCCCATAAGTACTTAAATTCAGACATAGTTGGCCAATTGATAGGTAAATCCTTCTCTATGTTGATAGTATCTGGGAATCTCCTCTCAAATGGGATTTAAGCACGAGGCCACATGGAGGCATTGGACTGAGGATATAACCCTCCGATTCCTTGTCAAAACGTAGACCAAGGTTTTTATGCATCTGGGGATTCTGTCCTAGATAGAGTTTTGGGATTTGCTACCCTACCCATGCATATGAATCAGGCTTGCGACTATCCCCCTAGACTATTGATATAGTTAAGGTAGCCTCTAGTCTCTTGGACATCTAGGATTTATACATAGGTAAACTGGAAGGCTATTTCTGGTTCACCTTGGACAGGCTTGGAAGGTAACCCTTGTGGAAAGTGTAGGAGGGTGGTGGGTGAGTCCTCCGCTTGTGCCTAAGAACCTCTTCAAGGATTCCAAGAAACTGTCTCTCAGCTTTCTTTAGGAAAGCATATCTTATACTCCTTATGATTATTGAGACTTTAGGAAATTTTTGTAGTGATTTATCTGTGGTTTGTCTTTGTTTTTAGCCGGCCTTAGGGTGTGAAGAGTCAAATTTACAATCCTGGAGGACCAATCTATCAAAAGGTCATGAAGGTTGCAAAACCTTCCTCTGCTTATCACATTGGAACCTCCACCTCCCCCTCAAAGGCAGAGATTGGACACAGATAGTTCTTTCGAACCGATAGGAGTTAGTGAAGTTCCAGGTGAACCAGAACTTAGGGAAAACCATTTTAATTTAAGCACAATTGAGATAGAAGACTTGCAAGATGACGAGTTTGCAAGGAATTTTAATTCACCTCTAACTGACTTAAACGATCCGGTGATCATTCAGGTTCGTCCTTTCAATCCACCCGTGATTGGTGTCCCTTTGGGTAGAATAATATCTACTGCAGGAGAAAGTTCTTATACTTACACCTTAGCTGCTCGAGTTGAAGGAGTGCTACCTCCCCCGATAGGTGCCCCTATAAAAAGTATACCTACTACAGCGTTAACTCCAACTAGTTGAGTGGTTCAACCACCGGATCCCACAAGTTTAGAAGGTGCTTCTGGTGGTATGGTTACTAGGATTCCTAGTGTATCTATAGTTCCTACTTCCTTCGCACACACTACCTAGAGTGGTCCTATAGGATCCTCATCCTTTTTCTAAGGTTTTCCTTGGAATGGGGGGCACATTCCCCCATCCACTCCATACATAGGCCCAACACCCTCATATGTAGGGGTGCAGTTTGGAAACCCTAATCCTTATGGTCAAGGTTTTCACACTCTGGTTTTAGCTTCATTGATGAGCTCTCCTTTTTCGCTTTTCAGTGGAGAGATACCTACTCCTGTATTCCAAACCCCAGCTTCGACTGGGGCATCTAGAACCTCTTATACTACACTGCACATAAACAATCCATTGGCTTATGGATGGAATCCTTTCCAAAGAAACCCATCCACTTCACAACTGGTAGCAGTGGGAAACGTCGCTTTCACATATGGGAATATGGGGTAAAGTCCCTCTAATCCCCAAGCTGGTACTTTTAGTGCTCTGGTTAGACCCAAGCTCCCTTTACTGGAAATGTTAAACTTGACAGATTTTTTGAAACTAATGAATGACCCAATGAGACATGACCCCTCCTGGCCACCTATACCTACCAAGATTCCCTCAGATATCCCAAAATTCGAAGGTAAAGTTGGTGATGATCTTGGAGCTCATGCCACCACTTTCCATTTATGGTGCTCTTCCAACTCACTGAATGAGGATTCATTTTGGTTGAGGCTATTCCAAAGAACTTTAACCAGCACTGCAGCAAAATGGTACATTCAATTGCCTTCTATTATGTTTAGTAGTTTTTAGGACTTGGTTAATGCATTCCTTAGTCACTTCTAGCTTCCTGTCCGTTATGATTTCAGGATAGACTTGTTATCTACCTTCCAGTAGGACAAGGCCACTCATATTTTGGATCACATCCAAGAGTGGAGAAGATGAAAGAGCCTTATCAAAGCCACTATTCCTCCTGAGATCTTATTAGAATGGTTCCTTAAATCCCTATTGCCATATATATCTAAGGATGTATCTACTTCGGGAGTGACGAATGAGGAAGAAGCTATCCTCAGGGACCAGCAACTAGATTTGATATATTCTCAGTCTGGGATATTATATGAGATTATCCTTGAGGCACCAAGGCCAACACACAATGTAGAGAAACCTAAGCCTGGACCCCATGCTGATGGTGTGGTTGATTATGTGAATTCTCCCACTATAGAATCTTTGGCTAAACAACTCCATTAGCTGTCTGTCAAACATTCTATGGCGGAAGTAGCAAAGGATTCCCCCTCACCCCAAAATGCAAATGTTTTTTCCCAAACCTCTCAAAAGGTAAATCAGCAACCCGGTGGGAAAAAGAAGAGAGGAAAAAAGGGCGAGGGAAACAAAAACAAGCAAAAACCCACAAAAAATGCTGATGGGGGCAAGAAAGAAAAGAAGAAGGTGAAATTCCCATGTAAGTTGTGCCATGAAGATCACCTGACCCATCTATGTCCCCTTATGGAACAAGATCAGAAGCTGTTAAAAGGCCATCAACTGGCTGTCCTGAAGGATCCTTTTCCCGAAGGACAAAATTCAGCTTCAGCTTCAAATGCAGCAGGGGGCACCCCAAATGCTCCTGACCCCAATTATATCAACATGGTTTGATCTGAGACTTTACTACAGAACAGGAACAATAACTATGAAAAAGATACCTCAAAGAAGGGTAATTCGATAGGTTAAACTTCTAACCCTCTCACGATTGAGAAACCTGCCAAAATTATGCCCAAGATACTGAAAGGTGTGTTTAAGAAAACCTTGCATAATCCTAATGCTAGGGCTGCAGCCAACTACTCTGTAGTTGAAGACTTAGCCCAGACTCCTTGTGCAATGTCAGCTTTAGAGGTGTTACAGATTTGTCCCACCCAGCGGGATGCACTCTTAGCAGCCTTAGGCAGTATGGACTCATCGAGTCTCATGGAAAAATTTAATTTGTTTGATGTCAAAATTCACCTACCATATCATGTAGCCTTATCAATAGATGTCATCCATGGTAGAAAGACCAATGGAAGGGCAGTTTCCATCGAGGGTGATTCTACATGTGTTATGTCCCTGTCTTGTTGGAAAGCTCTTGGATCCCCGGAGCTGGTTCCATCGAACACCCTACTTACTGCTTTCAACAAAAGGTCATTCCATCCACATGGTATCCTACCGACTTTCGAAATTAAGTTGGTAGGGAAAGCGGTGTCTATTGAGGTATAGGTGATTGATGCACCTTTGGATTATAACTTTCTCTTATGGAGAAGTTGGACTTATGCCATGTTTGCTATTGCATCGATCTTTTTTCGAGTGGTAGTGTTTCCACATGAAGGGAACTTGGTTACTGTTGACCAAATCAATTTTACTTGAAAAGGACACATGGAAACTAACAAGTCCACCATACCATTGGTTGATCAGGTTAGACCTACTTCAGAGAGATTAGGAGCTGGAATGTATGCATCATTGATGGGCACATTTGATTTTCCAGCTCTGATTAATTATATAGGTTCTACTAGTGTGGGGAAGTCCATAGCAATGGTTGTTGATAGAACTGATCCTTGGGTTCTTCCTTCCCACCATGAACCTGAAGTGCCCTTATCCGTAGCGAAAGTGGATTATCAAGCTATCGTCCATACCGTTGTTGATCCCATTCCGGTCCCTCTCACAGTCTCAGAGGAACTAGAAGGATCCTATTTTCCTTCTTGGGTAGAGAACTCTTTGCATTCTAGAGATTTCTTAGATATGGTTTTACCTTCGGATGAAGCCATTCTGGAAGCCATGTGTGGATGAGATAAGATCTACGAAGATCTTCACCATCGATCCTATTTTCTTCCAAAGTTAAGGAGGATAGAGAACCAGGAGTTCCATATGACACTGGTAGGTGATGTTGATATGCCTATTAATCCCTTACCAAGGGAAGGAATGTTTACTGAGGGGAATATGGAAAACATTTCTACTACTATCCCTATCAACATCCCTGTAAATCAAAATGTTGTGGAAAATGTACACATCGGCGCAAACTGCTCTCCGGAGGAGATTATGATCTATACGGCCTTGTTTAAGGAATTCCGTGAAATTTTTTCTTGGTTATATGAGGAGATTCTAGGCATTGATCCATCAATAGTCAAACAAAAAATATGAACATGCCATGATGCTAGACCCATTCAACAAAAGTTGAGACCTCTCAACCTGCGTAAAGCAGCAGCAGTGAAGGATGAAGTTGAGAAATTGCTGAAAGCTGGTTTCATTTATCCCATAGCTTTGACAGAATGGGTATCCAACCCTGTTCCTATTGACAAAAAACAAGGGACTATACGCGCTTGTACTGACTTTTGAGATCTAAACAAATAATGTCCTAAGGACAACTACCCCACGCCATTTATTGATCAAATTATTGATGCTTGCATGGGAAGTGAAGTCTTTTTGTTTATGGATGGTTTCTCCAGATATAATCAAATCCAAATTAAATCGGAAGAACAACATAAAATAGATTTTATTTGTCCTTGGGGTATTTTCACGTACAATAAAATTCCCTTTGGATTGAAAAATGTTGGGGCAACCTTTCAGTGGGAAATGAATTTTTACTTTCATGATATTAAAGCCATTGTCGAACTCTACCTTGATGATCTGCCAACACATTCTCGTAAGAGGATTGATCACCCAGATCACTTGTGTTCGATTTTTAAACGATGTAGATACTACAAAATTCGCTTGAATCCCCACAAGTGCGTTTTCTGTGTCAAGTCAGGGAGACTACTTGGATTCATTGTTTCTAACAAAGGCATTCAGGTGGATCCTTTGAAAGTTGAGGCCATCATAAATCTGCCTCCTCCTTGTTCTATCAGGAAGCTTTAGAGCCTGTAGGGGAAGTCCAATTTCCTTCGACGTTTTATTGTAAATTATGCCAAGATTACTAAAGGTTTCATGTTCCTGTTGAAACAGGACACCCCATTTGTATGGGATGAAATTGCACAACTCGCATTCGAGGCATTAAAAAAATCTTTTTGGTCGGCACCATTATTGCGTTCGCCAGATTACTCTAGGGATTTTATATTGTATCTAGCCGAATCTAAGTGGACCATAGGGGTAGTACTAGTCAAGGAGGATGATAAGCTCCAAGAGCATGTTGTCTACTATCTCAGCCATGCTTTAACCGGACCTAAACTTAGGTATTCCCACATCGAGAAGTTGGCCTTAGTAGCTGTGTATGCTGTTCAAAGGTTGCGTCACTACATATTACTGAGGACCATGATGGTACTGGAGGATCTTAATTATTTTCAATATGTTTTGTCTCAATGGATAGTTGGAGGAAAATTCAACAAATGGATAGTCATTCTCCAAGAGTTTTACTTGGATTTTCAATCTGCCAAATCCAAAAAATCCTTAGTTTTTGCTGAGCTCATTGCAGAATTTCCAGTAGAGGAAGATGTAGCCATTGAAGAAGAAGACTCATTCCCAGATGAGCATATCTTTTTTATTTCCACCTCTAACCCCTAGTATGGATATATACTTAACTATCTCCCGACTTTGAAGTACCCTGCAGCCTTCTTGCAGGAATAATGATGTAAAATTCATGTACATGCCAAGAACTAACTCATTATTGGAGATAATTTATATTGTAGGGGGGTAGATTCCATTTTGCGTCGATGTCTTACCCACGAAGAAGCAAAGATTGTCCTAAATGATGCCCATGGTGGAGCATGTGGGGGTCATTTATCTAGGTTAGCAACGACCCAGAAGACCTTACGTGCCGGTTATTTCTAGCCCACGATCTTTAAAGATTGTGTGGAAGCCATGAAGCGCTGTCATCCTTGTTAGCTTTACACCAGAAAGATGCGGTCGCATCCTGCTCTGTTATTTCCCGTCATCTCAGTGGGCCCCTTCATGAAGTGTGGGATAGATTACGTGACGTGTAACCCAGTCTCGGCTGGGGGGCACAAACATATCATTGTTGCTGTAGATTATTTCATGAAATGGGCAGAGGAAATGCCCACCTTTAAAGATGACAGGGAAACTGCTGTTTTTTTCATTTTCAACCAAATTATCGCATGATTCGGTATCTTTAAAGTGATTGTCACTAACCATGGTAGTCATTTCCAAAATAGTATGATGATTGAATTGACCACTATGCTAGGGTTTAGATCAGAACATTCATCTTCATTCTATTCCCAAGCAAACGGTCAAGTCGAGGTTGTCAATAAAACTTTGAAGACTGTTCTCAAACGTACTATTAATGTAGCCCGTTCCAACTAGCACATCATGTTGTATCCTGCACTTTGGGCATATCAGACCAATGTGAAAACTACTACAGGGTTTTCCCCTTTCCAACTCATTCATGGAGTGGAGCAGTTACCCCGGTTGAATGCAAAATACTGTCCTTAAAAATTGCTATTCATGTGTTACCTGATACGAATGAGATGGAAGAAAATTTATTACATTTATAACATCTATATGAGCAGTGTAAAGATGTATTGATAGCAAATGAAGCTCATAAAAATAGGGTAAAAATCCAGTACGATAAATCGGTCAAGCCTCGAATTTTTTTCTGAAGGGGAGCTTGTTTTGCTCTGGGATCAAGACAAAGAACCCCTGTGGGCAGGAAAGTTCAGGTCTATGTGGTTGGGAACTTATGTCATGAAAAGGTATTGAAGAAGGGAGCATATGAATTGACTGATTTCGAGGGGAATAAGCTGCCTGAGCCTAGAAATGGGCTCTACCTGAAAAAGTACTATGCTTAGGCTTAGCGCTTTTCCCTGTATTTTATTGTATGTATTTTTATGTATAATAGTTCATCGGTTTGTGTTTTTATACCATCTGCTGGTTGTTACAGATGTCTTTTGAGTGGTTCGTAGGTTCCGCCGATGGCACCAGTTGCCACACTTGTAATTTGGCTTCAGCTGCATGGGTCATTTACTCACCCTCAAGACAATTAGTTGCCTCAGGAGGTGCTTGCTTAGGTCCTGCTACCAATAATGTGGTTGAATACATGGTTGTCATTGATATTTTATGGGATGCTTTGTCACGTTGTATCACTAAGCTGGAAGTTTGACTTGACTCTCAGCTGGTGGTTTCTCAGCTCAATCGAGCTTATCAAGTGCGGAACCTTATTCTACTACGTCAGTTTATGCAAGTTAGGTTATTGGAAAGAAATTTTGAGTTTATTGTATTCAATCATATTCCAAGAAATCAAAATTATTTAACTCATGCATATGCTAATTATATATTGGATTGGAATTTAACACATTTTACATAAAAAATATACAGCATACACATAAAAAAAAATTTAAACAAACCGACAAAATATATATATATATATATATATATATATATATATGTGTGTGTGTGTGTGTGTGAATATCTATCCATATAGATAGGTCAAGTTTCTGATCGTCAGATCTAGTCATAACTGTATAATATACAAAAAAATATACAAAGCATAGATCAAAGTCCATAAAATTCTCCTAAGTCTAAGATTGACCACCCTGGTCACTTGGACCACTCTGGTCCCCCCAATCATCCTGATCACCCTACACTAGAGCTTCTTCATCCTCCTCAGCTTCAGCATCCTCAACAACATCAATATACACAAGTATTGCTCTTGCTATGTGCCGGATAAGGTGTATCTAGACAGGTGGTATACTAACCACTAACTCCTACATGATGGCAAGGATACGATCAATGCGTAAGGTAGGTACTCTCTGGGTAAGCTTGGCCAACTTTCCCTCAAGAAATCTAATCAAACCCTGGTCCTCTCCCAACACAGGACGTACATACATGCATGGATTCCTAGTAGGGCGGACTGGTCCAATATCTACATTTTGACATTTTAAAAAGGATTAGAACTCTTATACATATGTATATATCTTTATAATTAAAATTCATAAAAATTTGAAAATAAAAATACCTGACTCTCCCCATGCTCCTCCAAGAGGGAGGACAAGGTCAACATCACCTCAGAAATCTAACCCAGCATATGGAAACTGCTCCAAGGCTGGTAACTATCGCTCCCACAAAAAGTGGAATTCATTGTCATACACACTCTGGACCGATCTAGCACCTCCCTGGCAGAGGAAGATCTCTCCCCACCTACTCAGTCTAGGTTGATGGGGAGAATGAACTGGAAATGGTACCGCAGGACTCAAACCTGGCACCCTCTCAAAGAAAAAGGCTACCAACATGCTGGAATAACCAAAATTCTTTCACCTACCTCTTTTGTAGTCAGAGAGTTGTTTCCTCATTATCGGGATCACTCCTGAATACCAGTCATATAGGGCTCCCTATATACAGTCCACTGCTAGTCTGATTTGGTTCCAAGTTGCAAGGTGAAGTGATGATGACCCTACAACCCTCACTATAGTGCTCTCCAATAACTGTAAGGGAAATTTATGAATGTGAACAATAGGGATGAAGCTACCCCTCTTTTGAGTGCCAGGCTCACAGTATATGTCTATGTAGTTCTGTACACTTAGAAGGTCATTGACTCTGTCAGTACCTTCCAAGTTCACCAGAGCTCCCCATCGTGATAAACTAAAAATAAAATAGACATCTTCCGAAGTAACCTCTAGAAACTCACCTTAAAGGTCAAACATTCCAAGATCGTGATCCCAATAGTTTATCAAAAACTCTAATAGGCGGACATTTTACCGCATAGGTGAGGTACAGAAGAATTTCAATAACCCACTTTGCCGTAAAACATTTACCATGGGGGAATCTTGTAGAGCTTCTTGGTCCATGTCTTCATGTTCCCTCTCCCTCCACTTAAGCACCATCTTTCAATCTAATAAAAAAACAATTTCAAACCATTAGATTCATATAAAAAATTGATTTTTTGACCCTATATATTATTTTTCTACCTCACGCAGTGTACGTGAATGTCCTTTGGGAAAATCGCGTATTGTACGCAACTTTCCTTCAGGCAACCCGCGTATAGAATGCGTGTACGTGACTATTGATATACCATACCCGCGTACACAGTGTTCATTCTTTGAGGGAATTTGAAAACATAAAATTTGGGCCCAAAATTGAAAATTGCTTGGATCAAATGAAAGAGCATGGAGTGTAGTTTTACCTGGCACTTGCGGTTTCGAGAATTATCCATTGAGTCGTCCACACCAAGCAATCAAAGGTAGAGATAAGACTTGTCTATTTTGGATAAAAATCAAATGGTGAGTTTTTTATTCAGATTTTGAACTATTTATAGAAAAATTATTTCCAAAGTGGTTTTTTTCCCTATAGTTCATATTTTTTAAAACTAATGGCATATATTTTCTTCCATGTGATAGGTTTATGGTCATTTAAAGTTGTTTTTCGCTCATATAGGATGGTTTTTGGTCATTTCACATGCATTCTGCATTTATACATAATCCATATTAATCCTAGCATTAACACTTCGACCATGGACTATGGCATCTTTAACCATTAGTTCCTCATTTATACCATTGTTCTTCTGTGGATAGGACTTTCCTCCCATGCGTATCCTCATTTAGAACCTACTTATTTTCTTTCAATACTCATGCTGCAACTGTCATAGGTTCAGGGGAGTTTTCTTAGCTATTTTTCACACCAAATTGAGCCTCATTTTGGTCTCTTTTTACAAGATATCCCTTTATAAGACTCCTCACCCTTATGGAGTTTCTTTAGGCCCAGGTCTAACTCCTCAAAATATAATTGACTGCCGAATAAACTTGTCCGTTCAAGCTCATTAAGAATATGTGAATGGGAATTCGCATTGGTGGTAGCTTATCTCTTTCTCAGACCATGTGGAATAATACGAGAAAGGATCACTCTCTTTTCTACGGAATTGAGAAGAGTATTCTCAGGTATAGGTTTATCACTTTTCCAGACCTGAGGTACTAAATTTACAGAAAAGGAACACCCAGTATGAGCTCAGTTTTCTCTTTTTCGTGCTCTGGACCTAAACATGAAAAAGATTCCGAGTGTACTTCATGTCTTTTTCATGCTCATTAAATACCAAGAACAAAGCATTGAGTTTATTGTTGTAAGTCCCATTTCTCGTACTCAAGTGGATTTTTCCGAGTGATCTTTATTTCCTTCACACTCGTAAAACTCAAGCTATATACTGCTCTTGAAGGAGCATTGGGTAGGTGGTATTTTAACCTTTTTCGGACTTCCATGACTAAGTACAAAAAAGGTTCACTTTTTCTTCTATGGGAGTTAAGAGAGTTCTTATGTGGTATGTTTTATACTTTTTCGGCCTCAGGAGACTAAATTGGATGAAAAAAGACCCCCATGGAGTCTTCTTCGGAGTTTTCAGACACTCTAAACATGAAAACACCAAGTTAGCATGTACTAGTTCGGGCTCATAAAATCAATGAATCAATGACACTATCAAGCATTATTCCCTCTTCTCTTCAAGCTTGTCAAAAAATGAAGAGAGACTTGAGTTGAATTTCCTGGACTCGTTAAATTTAATAGGGAAGATAAGGAGTAATTTTTCTTTTGGTTCCCAATTAGTGGCAGCATGTATTCCTTGAACATAGCATTCTCCATCTTTTTCGATACTCATGTCTCAGTGTTCAATTTTATTTCAGCTATTACTTCGAGTCTCTTACTCCTCCTCTTGTCAGTTTCTACCTAGGGAATCTGATCATGTATCCTACATGACAGATAATTCTAGTTGTACTATCTGCAAAGTTAAAAGCTTCCTTGGGTCATCTTTGTGTCATGCTCACTGTTCAAGGATTTAACCCTGTATCTTATCTATATCTTGATTCCATCATTGTCTTATTTGTTATTACTTGTGTTTTCCTTCCTTTACCCAGTTCCTAGTCACTCATGTGATCCATTGGAGGATCTATTGGCTTCCTCATCACAATATGGTTCCGCATCAACACTTCCTGACGATGAAGACCTAGAGTTTTTGACGATCGTACCTTAGGATTCACTTTCATTATTGGTGAATTCCTTTGCTTTAGTTGTCGATTATCACCTATTGGTTGACAATCTATTGAATCCTATCCATGTTCGACTTCAATAACATCTATTCACATGGCTAGGATTGTATTGGTTCTTTGAGATTTTTGACGAAGACCTCAGGTTCATATCTATGGACTAAGTTGCGTGAGATTATGTTGTGGTCACTTACACAGCTTCCAGATCTTTGAAGACTCATCATTATTGTATATTGTGGCTTCGATCCACCTTTTTAATACACATGGTCTTGTACCCGTACTATATGATGTACTCAAATATTGTAAAGGAGCTAGTGTTCGAGTATATTGAACATAGCATCCTCAGATATGAATTTGTATATGACATTATTATGTATTTGTTTCAGGTACTACCTCTGCTCCATTGGACTTCTGAGTTCTCCAAGATAATGATTATAATGTATTTCATCCATCATTTCCCTCTGACCTCACACATTAGGGGGCATCTGTTATCAACCCAAATGGCACTTCTCCGTTCGAGTGCCGACATTCCTTATGTTGGTACACAAAAGGACATCTTAGGATTGAAGTTTGCCAAAACACTATACATGGACATGACATGGATGCATTTACCCTTAAACCAGCTTGCCATATTATTTTTCTAAGTGTTGAATTTGCGTACGCGACTATCCTCATTGCAACTCGCGTACGTACATGACTATTCCTATTGACAACTTGCATACTGTACGTGACTATCTACATTCCAACCCACGTACATCAGTGTACGCAGGTTTCCTTTAAGCAACTCGCGTTTCATATGTGGGTTGACTATATCAATAGTCACATACATCTTGATTCGACATTAAAAAATATAAATAACGATTAATGGACATTAGTTGGGTCCTAATCATTAAATATCCTAACTGTTTCAGCCTCCTCAACCTTCGAAACCACTCTATTTCCCAAAGTATAAATAGAGGCCTTGGGGAGGGCATTAATCAATCAAGTTTGGAGAGAAAATTTATGCTGGTGGTACATCTTCAGAAGTCTTGGAGTAGCAAAACTCAGATTCCTTTGGCTGTAGAGGAGTCCTTGTCTCAAAAGCTAGTTTGTACTCTTATCTCATTCATTGATTGTTAACAAAGAGAATTCTTCTTCCAACATTGTGTTGGGTCTCTTTCATGTATCATGGTTAATGAATATTTTAATTATGTACTAGATATATTGTTTATCTAACTTATCATATATACATGTATAAGATTGTACTTGGAGAATTTTCTCTTTGTAGGTGAAGGTGGTGCATCCCTGGAAGCTTTAGAGAGAAGAGGAACGAAAGAAGATCAAGCTTGGATCAACCATTGGTAATCGGGTAAGTCAAGACTTTCTTCCTATTTCCTTTATGTTCTCTATTAAAGATGATTTTATGTAAGGTTAGTAGTAATTTTGTAACCCCGGACCCTAGGTTACAAGGGTGTTTAATCCTGAACAACAGGTTCAAACTCAAAATCGTTTTTGCTTGCTTACTCCTGCGTGAATTCCCAATTGGGTTTCCAAAAATGTTTTGTTCAATCCAATACCTGAGGGAAGGTGAAACACTCCTGCATGAGGGAAACATGGCCTTTTTTGGTGTTTTCTTGCCTAAGAAATTCAAAAAGCATTTTTCCAGAATTGGTGCTCTACCCAATTCGAATTTCTTCCCACTCTTCCAATCCCCCACTCCCTCATCCTTAGGAAAAATTATGCCCCCATCTCATTTAGTTGCGTTGATGTAGCTGACTGTGGGTTTTAATTAAAAATTGCAATTTTAACATAATGTTTAGCTAGCAAAAAAAAGAAATACCATCGGCCACACCTTAATTGCCGAACCATAAATACTAAATCGATGGTGGGTATTTTTCCTAGCTCCACACCATGATTATTTATAACATTTATTTAAATGCAACAGGGTAAAAACCAAGGTATTACTTTCCCCTCCCCCTTCAACAACACTGTCCTCGGTGCTTTACAACATTGAACAAAAATGCTTGCTGGTAATGCCCTCAGCAAACTGCAGACTCGAACGAAAACAAACGTGCTAGTCGCATGGCATCCTCCAACTCCCACGTAGCTTTTTCAGGACCATAGTGCTCTCATTGCACCTTCACCTGTCCTATTTCTCGGTTCCAGAGAATTGTGACCTTCCTGGAGAGGATGCGCATAGGCTTGATTTCGAAATCTCCCTCTGGTTCCACCGGTATCACATCCCAATTTATTGCATGGTTAGGATCATGTACATACTTCTTAAGAAAAGAAACATGAAAAACATTATGAGCACTAGTGCTAGCAGGAAATGCAAGTCTATATGAAACTAGTCCTATTCTTTCAAGCACTTCAAACAACCCACAGTATCTAGGTGACAACTTGACACAACTTCTAAGCTTCAAGGAACTCTTCATTGCCTTCACTCTGAGGTAAACATAATCCCCAACACTGAACTCTCTGTTCACCCTATGCTTATTAGCATAGATTTTCTATCTGTCCTGGGTTGCCTTCAAATTCTGCTTGATCTTTACAACTTCCTGCTCCATCTTGTTGAGCAATTCTGGACCAAGCACAACCCTATTCACTGGTGTCCTACACCTTCTACCATACAAAGCTTCATATGGAATCATCCTTAAGGATTCCTTCTATCCAATGTTATAAGCAAACTCTACCAGGTGTAAATAATCTTCCCACTTGGTTGGTTTGTCCATCACATGCATTGGAAGCATGTCTTCCAGCACCTGGTTATCTCTCTCAGTATTTCCATCAGTCTAAGGATGGTAGGCAGGGCTGAAATTCAAATTTGTACCCAAATATGCAAACAACCCCTTTCAAAAATTGGAAGTGAACTTGACATCTCTGCCAAAGATTATCTCCTTAGGCAATCCATGCAATTTGAAAATCTCCTTCATGAATATCTTTACAATGTCATCAGTCTTATGCGTAGACTTAACCGGTATAAAATGTGCTGCATTTGTCAACTTGTCCACCACAACTAGATAGAATCATGTTGTCTCCAAGTCATTAGAAATCCTGTAATAAAATCCATGGAAATAACTTCCCATTTCCATTCTGGAATCAGCAAAGGCTGCAACGAACCTGCTAGGTGTTGATGCACAACCTTTACCTTCTGACACTTCATGCACCTTGAAATATATTCAGCCATGTCATTTTTCATTCCTGGCCAAAAATACTGCTTTCTAGCTATAGCAATCGTCTTCTAATATCCTGGATGACCAGAATATGGAGCTTGATGGATATCATCCATAACAACCCTCCTCAAATCTGCTACATTTGGAATATAAATTATGTTCTTATAGGTAAGAATTCCATCTTCTTCCAATTTATATCTCTCATACTTCTTTTCAAGGATTTGTTGCTGCAACTTGTCCTTGACCTATGCATACAATTCATCTTCAGCAACAGGATTAGCAATCTACTGCCTCAAATATGTTTGGAAAATACTAATGGATGCCACATGCATCTTTTGCACCTTCCTGCTGAGTTCATCAGCTACCTTATTCTCTTTTCCCTTTATGTGCTTTATTTAAAAATCATACTTACATAAAAGCTCCAACCGTTTCTCTTGCCTAGCATTCAGAGTAGGCTGATCAAACAAATACTTCAGAACACAATGGTCTGTCCTTAGCTCAAATCTTCTTCCCATCAAGTAATGTCTCCACATCTTGAGAGCATGCACTATGGCTGCAAGTTCTAGATCGTGAGTGGCATAGTTCTTTTTGTGCTCCTTTAATTTTCTTGACTCATAACATATCACATGGTTGTCCTGCATAAGAACTCCTCCAAGTCCTTGACCGCATGCATCCGTACATACCACAAAATATTTATGTGGGTCTGCAACTTTTAAGACCGGTGCATTTGTGAGAAGATACTTCAACCGCTAAAAAAATTCTTCACACTTCGCGGTCCATTCAAAATTTATCCCCTTCCTTTGCAAAGAAGTGATAGCATGTGCAACCTTGGAGAATCTTTCAATGAATCTCCTGTAATATCCTGCAAGCCCCATAAAAGATCTTACCTCTGTCACATTCTTTGGAGTAGGACAATTCTTAATAGATTCAACCTTGTTAGGGTCTATAGATATACCCTCCTTTGAAATAATGTGTCATAAGTACTGAATTCAATCCCTATATAAGTCACACTTGCTCAGCTTTGTTATGATATTTAGACACTTAGGAGTTAGTTAAGATCAACTTGTGTAATATATATGTTAGGTAAAAGTGTGTTTCTTTAGTATGCATTAGTATGCGTTTGTAAATATTCTAATCTGATGGTCACGATATGTTCTAGACATAGAGTGATCCAACGGTTCAACTTCTCTTAGATCATACCTACCATTGATTCGTGGCTTAAAAACTGATTGGTCTATGATCTCTATTTAAAGAGCATAGAGGGTCCTTGGTTAGTTGATCGATTATGAGAAGCTGATGTAACTTTCTTTCTTTTGCATAATAAATTGCTCCAAGTAGCTATTTGGCTGGGGCCGTGGACTCTTTCCCTCTCGAGAGTTTTAACCACGTGACAAACATCGGTGTGTTGATCTGTGATTATTTGTGTGAAGTGGTTGCTTAAGGTGTTCAGTCTTTTGGGAGTACCTTGTGTACCCGAACATGGTATCAGAGCTTTTATGAAGAGCCGCTTTCGGTTTTGATCAAGATCTAGAACCGATGTTGCTGAAACTTTGAAAGGGTTTTTGGTTCTAGATTTTTTGTACATTTGTGGCCTATGGGATCTATTCCATTGCATCCAGAGCACCATTTCCATTGGTAAATAGTTTTCATTTCATCGAAAACCGTTTCCGTTTGCTCCAGAAACACCCATTTCGGAAAATTTGAAGGTATAATGTTACAGTGACGGATTTTTTTTTGTAAATATCTCATATTTTATCAGTTTATTATTAGATATTTTTTGTTTTAGTCTCAAACTGTTTCCTTCCCTAACTGCGTATGCTCTTTGTCGTGCACCTTGCGCGATCGCGATGAATCAAAAACAGTAAGGAAAAGTTTTTTTTCTTGTCTTCTTGACTACGTATGCTCTTTTCCATGCAACTTGTGCGATCATGGAAAATCAGAAACAACAAGAAAACTTGAAAACGTAGACTTTTCGGGTAAGCTAACGAAGATCTAACCCCATTGTGTGGAATTTTTTTTTGTGATTTGCAGGAAAAGAAAGCAAGCGCGGAGAATGAGAGAGAAGAGTAAAAAAAAAAAATCCCCCTTCCTCTTTCCATTATTTTACGTACCTTTTAAACTTAGCTCACTTGGTCCAAAGTTGCTTTATTACTTAATAGGTCTTGAGTTCAAGTCTTATTAAGCTACTTTTTAGTGCATGCAATTTCTATTTTCAAGTTACTTTATTGTAAAAGTGCATCTCACATAAATAAAATAAAATAAAAGTGAGTCACTTAAGTTTTTAATTTATTGTCCCACTATTTAAAAGTCACATTATTGTAAAAGTGAACATCACTTATTCTATAAAAGCGATTCACTTCAAAGCAACTTTATTGTAAAAGTGATTGTCAAAGGTTGATCTTGGGAAGAGGGGGCTTCATTTTTTAGTTGCTCAAGTTAATATCTACCACGTCACTATTGGGGACATCTTCAACTTTTTCTTTGATCAAGCATAACTTCATCATCCAGAATCAGTTTTAAGTGCCATTTTTTTAAAACCGCATATGTTTTTGAGCTCTTTGCATCTAGACAGTTAGTTTCTGTTCTTTCAGCCATTATTTTATAGTATGGCCACCCCTTGTGATATTATACTTACAAGTTCTAATTATTTCTCATCGAAATATCGTATGGAGGATGTTCTATGAAGTCACGGGACTTTTCAGGATAACCTCAGGGAAAGAAACAGAACCCACTGATGATGATAAGAAAATTAAATGGGAAAATATATGTGATGAAGCTTGTGGATTGATTGGGATGTCAATCTCTACTGATTTGCTATTCCACATATCTGGAATTGATGAACCTAATCTCGCTTGGGAAAAGTTGGAATCAGTGTTTGGTAAACACAATGAAATTCGGGGTCATCAACTTGAGAATGAGTTGCTTTCCTTGAATCCAAATGATTTTTCATGCATTCAAGATTATTTATCTAAGTATAAAACTCTCAGACTATTATGTGCAGAATGCAAGATTAAGAAAGAAGACAAACAATGTATTTATCATATTATTTCAAAACTTGGACCTGCATATTATGTTTTTGTATCTACATTCTACTCCATGAAAGAATATGTTATCTCCTAAAATAACCTGTCGGTTTTTCATTATTTTAGGTGATAGGTTTGAGTCCAAAAATTTATTTTTAAATTTTTTAGAGTCAATAAGGAGGTCCTCGTTCTCATACTAAGTCAAAAATCTAATTTATTTGAGTCTTGGTTTCAAATGTTGAGAAAGACAGGTTGTGGTAGCTAACTCTGTTTTGTAGAGGCCCGATTAGTTGCCAAAAGAGCTTAGTTTCGGCAGCTGGAAGGATTAAGCTAAGTTCATGTTAGCTGCCAAAAAACGATCTCATTAGAAAATTAAAAAAGGAGAGCACGTGTCCGTACTTGACTTCACATCAAGCGAGCCTGTATGTTTTGCCGCCAACGAGAAGATCAGAACGCATCTCATATGACCATCATGAGGTTTAATGTCAGTATACTGCCGAAAGCAAGTCATGAAGCACCCATATCATTAACTACGCAGGATTACGCAGGAGCTCATAATGCATATCTGAGGATCATTCGAAGCTGATCGATTCATAATTTCACACGAGCTGGGCGATATCATAGGTGATCACCTGCTGGGCTCATTCAAATGGGTATCTTATTCCTCAAGCATTGCGAGCAGACACAAGGTCCCTGGTTATGTCATGTTATCGCGCAGTTGAAGTTCCAGTTCAATCCAGAGGTTTTCTTTTGTCAAAACAAAGCATCGATCCAGGAGTTTTCTCATCAGGACGAGTTTTCAGCGTGGTGTCTCTTTATCATCTGCTACAACACAAAGGTTCAGCTCATGGCAAAAACAAATTTGCCACTCAGGACAGAGCTAGATGGGGTCTGGTATCTCGAGTCTCACCCACAAGTAGCTGAGTTTTTCAAGACTGCACAGGTTTTTGATTATTGTGAAAAGCTCACTAGTTTCAACCAGTCACTTGCTGAAGCATTTGCTCTGAGCTACAATGGTAGAATAGTAAAATTTGGCAGATAAGAGTTTCATGTGGATGAGGCAGCTATAGCCGAATGTACAGGTCTCCCCAGGACAGGGCAGAGTTGGTTTAAGACCACGAAGGCTTCAGATATTGAATTCAGATCATATCTCCTACCAGCCCATAAGGAAACCATTCGGAAAAGGGATTTTCCCATCACCTTTCTTGAACCTCAATGGCAGACTCTTTTAAAGGCCATTTTCGTTTACATAACTTGTGAAGGCAGATATCACAGGGTGCTGCACTACCACTTCAAGCTGTTGAATCATTTCACAGGAATGGTAAGTATAAATCTGCCATACTTCTTCCATAAGACCCTAACTAAGATGGCAAAGCAAGTCCAGGCTAAGCCCAGCAAGATAGCGAGCAGGATCTCTCACCAAGGTCTCATAACATTGATAATCAAAGAGCTTTTGAAGAAAAGAAGTGTAGACTGGAATTTTTTTTTGTTTTGGCATGAGTTCCCCACAAAGCTTGCCAGTGAAGAGGCAGTTGAGCAGGGTAAGGGCGAGAAGAGCAGCACTCCCAAAACCAGCAAGAGAAAGAGGAGAGCCATCTCTCCTCAAGCCCAAAATGAATCCCCTTCCTCATCTAGCAAAAAGAGAAGGGCAAAGAGGAAGCTGGTGTTTGGACAAGCTGAAGGAACTCCTCAAGGTAAAAATCCACTAAATCTCCCCTACTCAGGATCTGAATCTGGAGACGAAGGAAATCAAGGAGCAGAGCAGCCCATGGAAAGAGATAAAGGTAAAGACCCTCCTTTAACTGATGTACCAGGTCCCGAACCTTCCACACCAGAGACCCACAAATCCAATAAGCTGCTATAGGAAATTTCCCAGGCAAGACACAATGAGAAGCAGGTCAAGTTGCACAACGCAGAGCTGATTGGAAGGAATATGGCACTGCATGACCGGAGCCAGGAAATCATCGAAAGACTCAATAAAACAACCGAGAGGAACGCGATGCTGATAAAAGAAAATGCTAAGCTCTACCGCACTCTCAGGATGCTCAGGTTAAAGTTGAAGGAATTGGAGGGGACAGAGGTACAGCCAGAAGTCACAGAAGCACAACCAGCAGGTCTAGACACGTTGGCTGAGGTGGCCACGATCCCTGAGGAGGTAAAACCTATGGGAGATCAGCAA
>LPNX011060839.1:636032-649374 GCA_001517045.1 Pseudotsuga menziesii | reverse complement strand
CTAGTATCCCCTCGATCCACTTACTGAAAGATAATGATTTTACAAGTTACCAAGCATACTTAGCCGTAACCACTAAGTAGTTTCTTGGAGAGCTAACAGAATCCTTGACTACAGCTAGCTATCAAGAGCCTAGACTTGAATCCTTTTGTGATTCCTTAATTAGAGAGCAAGATAAGCTCATTCATCTTGGAATAATTAACAATGCAGATACATCTGGGAAATCCTTATTGTCCCAACAGAAAGAAAATTCCAAGCCTCCCAAGAAATAGAATTTTCACAATAATAAGCAAAAAAACAAGGGTCCCAAACCTTCTCAGTCAGCTCCTTCTTTAAAAAATGACAAAGGATCCAAGCAAAAAGGAAAGAAGACTGAGCGTCATTAAATTTTTTGGGGGAAAGATAATCATGATGAATCTAAGTGTTTTAAGAATATGGCAGCCTTGGAAGCAGCAATGAAGAAGCACCACATCAGCCTAGATTCGTCTTCAGAGTCTACCTCTCATGGACATGCACTTTGTGCTTCTAGTTACTATTATACTGCATCTTGTTCTTCTACTTCAATTGAATGGCTCATTGATTCTGGAGCATCTTATCATATGGCTAAGGATAAATCCATCTTTTCTACTATGCATGAATGTAACACCAAACATATATTTGTTGGTGATGATAGATCTCTAATTGTTGTAGGATTTGGAACAGTTCCAATAGAAAATGGTCATTTCAGTGATGTACTATGTGTTCCAAAAATTTCCTGCAATTTGTTATCAGTCTATCAAATTACTCATTTAGGTGAAGGTAAAACTGTGATGTTTACACCTCACCAAGTTGTAATCAATGATTTTAAAAATCCTAAAAATGTCCTTGCTACTGGAAGTGTTGATGATATTACCAGGTTGTACAAATTTAACAACTTTGGGTCATCACCTTTTCCTTCAGTTTTTGTTGTTCATAGTGATAACTTGAGCAAACTTTGGCATGAGCGATTTGGTCACTTAAATTATCGATCATTGCAACAAATATGTAAAGACAATATGGTGATTGGTCTTCCACTGGTATCTTGCAAGGATGGTGTTTGTTTCGGTTGTGTACTTAGAAAACATCATCGGGATAGTTTTGACAAACGTGCCTCTTGGCATGCCTTGGTTCCCTTGGAGCTTGTGCATTGTGACTTGTGTGGCCCTCTTCGATCTGCTTCCTTTTTTGGTTTCAAATATTTCTTAACTTTCATTGATGGCTACTCTAGACGTACTTGGGTTTACTTCCTAAAAATTAAGAGCGAAGTATTTAACATGTTCTTGGCCTACAAGGCCCTTGTTGAAAAAAAATCTAGTCATCAAATTATTAAGTTAAGATCTGACAATGGAGGAGAATATGTTAACAACAAGTTCACTACTTTTTGCACTAAACAAGGAATCCAACAACAACACACTGTTCCATATACACCACAACAAAATGGTGTAGCTGAACGGAAGAACCGCACTTTAAAAGAAATGGCTAATTGTATGATTCAATCTAAGGGACTAAGTCTTCAATATTGGGCTGAGGCCATAAATTATGCAAATTACATAGTTAATCGCACAGCCACTAAAGTTTTACAAGGTATAACACCGGAAGAAGCATGGAGTAAAATTAAACTATATGTAAGTCACTTTTGTGTGTTTGGTTGTGAAGCATGGGCTCACATTCCGGATGAAAAATGGAAAGCATTGCAGCCTAAACATGAAAAGTGCATATTTGTTGGATATTCTGAAGATGTAAAAGGTTATATACTTCTTTAGCCCCATTCACATGATATAATCATTAGAAGAGATGTTAAATTTGATGAAAATCTCTTGGCCTGCGAGCCTAACTTGGCGAGTGTGCGATGTTTGGCCTCTGAGCCTGATTCGGTGATTGTGCTCGAGTGTTGATGCACAACCTTTACCTTCTGACACTTCATGCACCTTGAAATATATTCATCCATGTCATTTTTTATTCCTGGCCAAAAGTACTCCTTTCTAGCTATAGCAATCGTCTTCTAATATCCTGGATGACCAGAATATGGAGCTTGATGGATATCATCCATAACAACCCTCCTCAAATCTGCTACATTTGGAATATAAATTATGTTCTTATAGGTAAGAATTCCATCTTCTTCCAATTTATATCTCTCATACTTCTTTTCAAGGATTTTCTGCTGCAACTTGTCCTTGACCTATGCATACAATTCATCTTCAGCAACAGGATTAGCAATCTACTGCCTCAAATATGTTTGGAAAATACTAATGGATGCCACATGCATCTCCTACACCTTCCTACTGAGTGCATCAAATACCTTATTCTCTTTTCCCTTTATGTTCTTTATTTCAAAATCAAACTCACATAAAAGCTCCAACTGTTTCTCTTTCCTAGCATTTAGGGTAGGCTGATCAAACAAATACTTCAGAACATAATGGTCTGTCTTTAGCTCAAATATTCTTCCCATCAAGTAATGTCTCTACATCTTGAGAGAATGCACTATGGCTACAAGTTCTAGATCATGAGTGGCATAGTTCTTTTTGTGCTCCTTTAATTTTATTGACTCATAACATATCACATGGTTGTCCTGCATAAGAACTCCTCCAAGTCCTTGACCGCATGCATCCGTACATACCACAAAATATTTATGTGGGTCTGCAACTTTTAAGACCGGTGCATTTGTGAGAAGATACTTCAACTACTAAAAACTTTCTTTACACTTTGAAGTCCATTCAAAATTTATCCCCTTCCTTTGCAAAGAAGTGATAGCACATGCAACCTTGGAGAATCCTTCAATGAATCTCCTGTAATATCCTGCAAGCCCCATAAAAGATCTTACCTCTGTCACATTTTTTGGAGTAGGAAAATTCTTAATAGATTCAACCTTGTTAGGTTCTATAGATATACCCTCCTTTGAAATAATGTGTCACAAGTACTAAATTCAATCCCTATATAAGTCACACTTGCTCAGCTTTGTTATGATATTTAGACACTTGGGAGTTAGTTAAGATCAACTTGTGTAATATATCCGTTAGGTAAAAGTGTGTTTCTTTAGTATGCATTAGTATGCATTTGTAAATATTATAATCTGACGGTCACGATATGTTCTAGACATAGATTGATCCGACGGTTCAACTTCTCTTAGATCATACCTACCATTGATCCATGGCTTAACACCTGATTGGTCTATGATCTCTATTTAAAGAGCATAGAGGGTCCTTGGGTAGTTGATCGATTATGAGAAGCTCATGTAACTTTCTTTCTTTTGCATAATAAATTGCTCCAAGTAGCTATTTGCCTGGGGCCATGGACTGTTTCCCTCTCGAGGGTTTTAACCACATGACAAACATCGGTGTAGACATCTGTGATCTATTTGTGTGAAGCTGTTGCTCAAGGTGTTCGGTCTTTTGGGAGTACACTGTGTACTTGAACAATCTTTGCATACAATTGATGTTCTATGAGAAATTTCAATGTTAGTCTCAAATGTTCTTCATGCACTTCTTCATTATTAGAATAAATAAGAATGTTATCAAGGAAAACAAGAATGAATTTGTCCAAATACCTGCTAAAGATAGTATTTATAAGGCACATAAATTTTTCTGGTGCATTTGTGAGTCCAAATGGTACCACTACAAACTCATAATGTCCATATGTTGTCCTAAAGGATTTTTTATGAATGTCTTTGTCCTTTATTATCAGCTGATGGTAACCAGACCTCAAGTCAATCTTGGAAAATACATTTTCTCCTTTCTTTTGATCAAAGAGGTCATCAATTCTTGGAAAGTGATATTTTTTCTTCACCATGACTTTATTCAGCTACCTATAATCAATACACAATCTGAGTGTACCATCTCTCTTCTTTACCAATAGAACTGCGGCTCCCCAAGGAGACACACTCGACCTGATATACTTTTTATCCAACAATTCTTGTAGCTGCATCTTCAACTCTAACATTTCTGGTGTACTCATTCAATAGGGTGCTCTTGACACTGGTGCTACTCTTGGCACAAGTTCAATTGTGAAATCTATGTCCCTCTTTGGAGGAAGTCCTAAAACCTCATCAGGAAAAACATCCTTGAAGTATTTCAAGACAAGACAGTCTTCCAACCTAGGAGTTTTTATTCTCTACTGCCTCCTCAATATGGGCTACATACAACTAACAACCTTTTCTACAGAACTTCTTTAACTGCATTGCTGAAATCTTGCTCATAGAGATTACCTTTGGAATGCCTCTTACAACTACTAGGTTCCTTTCTTCATCCATATATTCAAAAGTCTTATTATAACAGTCAAGCTTCACTCTGTTAGATTCTAACCAATCCATTCCAATGAGAACATCATAGGAACCAAGTGGTAGAACATTCATATCTACACAAGTGATTAATCAATTCATCACCAATGGGCATTTTTCCACCACTTCATTCACTTTTCTCTTAGTTCTAGTGGCTAGATGAACTAACCAAGACTTGTTATGTTTTTCTTTCCTAAGAGCACAAACATCCATTACTCTAGGAGCAATATAATTGTGAGTAGAGCCCGGTTCCATCAAGATAGAAATAGATTTCTCAACAATATTACCTACAACTTCAACCACTATTGATTGGTGATCTTCCTAGCGGTCTTCCAGGGATGCATAAATTATAGGTATGACCCTTGCTACTTGTCCCACTATTTCTTCCTTTTGAACATTGTATGCTATCCTTTCATTTTCATTCTCAACTGGATAGTACTTGCGCATGTGGGGTCCACATTTCCAACATTAGAGTGGTCCTCTGTTATGCTGTGGATATTTTGGCTTTTCTCTCGTCACTCTATCTATATGCTTCTCAACTTGTGCTAGTTTCTTCTGTTGATTCCTAAAGTTAGAAGGTTTGTAACCTTTCTTCCTTTGGTTAGACTTCTCACTCCATTTGTCCTTCCATGTTTTCTGGTAATTTGGTTTGTTCTTTCTTTGCTCATAGCAGTGCTTAGCCTTCCTTATTGCCTCCTCAAGAGTCCTAGTTTCATAAAACTCAATCTTTTCTTTGTAAGACTGGGGCAATCCACTCAAAAAAATTTGGATATTCACCTTCTCATCTTTTATGTACCTGACATACCTCAACATCTCCAAAAACGTATTGGCATACTCTTCAATAGTCAGTTGTCCCAATCTTAGCTCAAGGAACTCTTTGATCTTGTCATCATAGTAACTGTCAGAGAGGTACTTCTCCTTGAAATACTTCTGGAACTACTTCCACACAATATTCCTTTCATTGATCTTCTTTACTTGTCTGAAATGCTCCCACCATATGGATGCTCTTCCAATTAAATTGAAAATGGATACTCTAGCTTTCATATTCCCAGAGTAGTCTTGGACTTGGAAATATTTCCTCATTCCCAGAAGCCAAGCTTCAACTTCTTGACCAGTATTTACCTCACCATTAAAGGTAGGATGCCTTTCCTTCTTAAATTCATCTCATGAGTGATTTTGGTAGCGCCTCCTTCTCTGATTCTCGTGAGAAGAAGAACTGGGATTTCCAGTGGATCCTTCAGAGTCATATGACTCACTAGGTGATCTCTTTCTTCTTCTAGAAGTGTTCTTACTCCCTTATGGATTTTCTGAATGTCATCCCGAGTTCATCCATCGCTGGATATCTGTCAAAATTTGCAACATGGCAGCATTCAAATGATGCTTCTCTTCCTAAGATTTAATCAGGCTTCTCATGGTGGCTTCAATGTTCGGTGACATCTCTTGAAATCTCCTTCCATTAGATTCTATATCATCATCTTTGTCTCAAAGGTTTTCCCCCATAACATCTTGTGCACGCTCGTAGGAATCTCATGCCTCATATATGTCATAGGTTCTCATGGCTGAGCTAACAACCGCTTTTCCAAAATGTACTATGACTCTGCAAAATGTGTAGTATCAACACCATTTTTTAGATATGCATTAATTCAAAATAAAAACCATTTTACTTACTGTCACTTGGCCTATCTAAGCCCAATGTTGTAACCGACATCTTTGTGAACTGATTTTCGACCCATCTAGGCCCAATGTTTCTCTGAGACCACAATGTAGTGTACTACAAGTTGGTATTAGAGGGTAATCTTGACTGCTTTCCGGCCCATCCAGGACCAATGCTGCAACCCACAACTTTGATACAACAATGTCACATACCCATACCCCATTATTATACGGAATTAAAAATTTCATCGAGAACCTTTACTGTTCATCGAAACATAGGGCATGGTTGTGAACCACTTCTTGACATTTCCAACACTGTCATGCTCCCTCTCGTATTCCACTGATTAGTTTGATGATCTGCAAGGAAATATCATAGAGGAGACCAGATGATGAAGAGAAAGCGCAAATGAAATTAGAGATCCCAAACGGTCCCACAGACTGGAACCAAATTGATGGTTCATAATCCACCCGCAAAAATCAATGGTGCAGAAAGCCCGAGTTGCGGGATCGAAAGTTACAAAAATTTCCATCTCACTTCCCGCAACCTGCATCTTGCATCCCGCATTTGAAACAGATCAATGGTGGACAATCATCCCATGAAGATCGACGATGCAAAAACTTTAACTTGCGGGATTGGGAATGTGGAAATCGCGACACCATGATTCCGCATCCCGTATCATACATCTCACATTGGAAATAGATCAACGGTGGAAAATCATCTCGTGAAGATCGACGGTGCAGAAAATTTGACTTGCAGGATTGGGAATGTGGAAATTGTGACAACGCAATTCCACAGACTGCATCCGGCATCCCGTATCCCGCAAGTACCATTGCGGAAGGAAAACTGCAGAAGGCCATAATTCTCCAGAAAGACATCCCGCATCTCGCAAGTTGTGGAAGGGAAAAAATTGCAGAAACAATGATCTATGAACCAGCATCCCGCATCCCGCATCCCATAGACTACAAAAAGGAATATTTCTAGCAGGAAACTCAACTTTTTAACTGAAGCCTTGGATCGATTTGATCATTCATGCCATTACTGATCTAGCCAATATACCCTGCAACTTAGTTCAAATGCATTGAGGGAAAAACATACATAGATGCCTATAATTGTAGTTATTCAAAGGAACAATGCATCCATTCAACACAACAACATGTTCATCACATTCGATCAAGCAATTTACAACACAAGAAATACAATTGTAGAGAATAACATAGACAAGAACACCTATCATGAATAGAACTTGTCCCGCAACCAGCTATGTAGCTGCAATGTTCCACCCAACCATAGGCCAGTGTGCTCTTTAATCTCTTAGCAACACTGCCACCCCTAAGCTGGGCATGATCTTTCCCAAGGAATAAGGAACACTAGCATACTTTCCCCATAGCCAAGGATATAATAAAATTCAGTCAATCCAACATAGTTGGGTTTATCAGACTTATACAGGTAGTGGTTTACACTTAGCCAAATTCACATGAGACATAGCCAAGCCAACAGATGTGTTTATTAGGCTACCAAACAAGCCATCCTTCTAGTTGGGTTTACCAAGATGCCAAGGACATGGGAAGACTGGCTGCTAAGCTAGTGATCTCAACCCCAAAGTTATGAACACCCACACTAGATCTAGCCTGATTTCTAAAAAATTACACACCCAACACAAGGAATCATTCCCTTCTCTGCTACACAGTCCCTCAGGCCATGCCTTCCCTTCCAGTGTTATTCAGGGCATGCAAAAAAGAAAACCGACCTTCTAGATTGGTCTGTGAGGTTCTTTCACAAACTAGGTTTAGCAAGAAATTCTAGACTCTATTTCCTTTCCTTCAATCAATTCAGAATCCAAACGTGGATGCACACACAGGGATCTCAGTCCTGGGATTTATCAAACGCAACAGATTACAAACACACACAGAAATTTCAAATTTCTGAACATTTTCGGTGACAGACCGACTCCTGCAGAAATACCAAAACGAAAACATTGTTGGTGTTTCAACACAAAGATACAAAATCAGATTCAGAGAAATCATATTCAGGAAAATGACTATCAAATAGGAGAAACATGAAGAGAAACAATCCTCACATGGAAACCCAAAACATGAAGGATCCAACTTGCTGGACAGGAGAAATTCCTGAAAGGTTCAAACTCAAAATCATTTTTTCTTGCTTACTCCTACGTGAATGCCCAATTGGGTTTCCAAAAACGTTTTGTTCAATCCAAAACGTGAGGGAAGCTGGAATGCTCTTGCATGAGGGAAAGGTGGCAATTTTTGGTGTTTTCTTGCCCAAGAAATTCAAAAAACGTTTTTCCAGAATTGGTGCTCTGCCCAATTCAAATTTCTTCCCACTCTTCCAATCCCCCACTCCCTCATCCTTAAGAAAAATCATGCCCCCATATCATTTAGTTGTGTTGACATAGTTGGTTGTGGGTTTTAATCAAAAATTGCAATTTTAACATAATGTTCAGTTCTTAATGTTTAGCTAGAAAAAAAGTGAAATACCATCAGCCACACCTTAATTGCCAAACCATAAACACTAAATCGATGGTGGGTCTTTTTCCTAGATCCACACCATGATTATTTACATCATTTATTTAAATGCAACGGGGTCAAAACCAGGGTGTTACATATCTGCATAGCCTTGGGGATATCCTCGACTTGCACCACAGGTATCATGTGTGTCAATCAAGCAATGTTTCCATGTATGTTTTGTAGTGTACACTCGGCATCGGTGCCAATCATCTCATCACCTCATCCCCTTAGTTGATGTCGGGGGAAACCATCTGGTCATCGCGGACCTATGTATGTGCACATAAAATTAATTTCAGTACTTGATACCAAAAAAAACATGTTTTTAATTTCCATATATATCAAAAATACAAAACTATCAAATAAATGATAAACAAAAATGGGATATCACCTATATCTCTGTATGCATATCCTAGTGGTAGTGGCATGTCTGGATCTCCATGGAATTCAATCCAGGCATAGGGATAGTCATCTATGGTGATAATCTATCATTTGAACCAATGGAAGAATTTAGGTGGGAAAGGAGTGGGTGCCCTACGTCCCCCTAACCTTTGCATCACATCCACCTAGTTTGTTTGGGATGGATCGCATAGACTGTGAGGAGGGACCTCAACTCTAGGGATGAGACTCGGAACCCTATTAAAGAAGAAAGTGCTCAGAATGTTGGCATAACCAAAGTTCTTTATCCTACCCAGCTTGTAGTCGGTTAATTGTTGTTTCATGGTGCTCAACAGTGATGTGCTCGAGTCATACACTATAGGTCTAATGCACTCTGCTGAGTAAAATATTATAGGTCATGATGCTTGATGAAGTGATTCCAAATCTATTATTCTTGCTAATACTAGAACTATCACTTTGAGACTGAGACTCTGAATATCGTTCACCGAAACTTGACTTCCAATCTTCTTTGTGTCAGGAATTCAATACACAACTATGTACTCCTAAATAGTGAGTCCTCTTCCTACTCCACGATCTCGTAGGTTCACTACCTCGCCTTAGCAGGATAGTCATGTGATGAAGCATATGTCTTATACTTCTAGTCTCAATGGAATACCATCCAACATGAAGGCATCTTTGTCTAGATCCCAGTGACCTGTAAACATCTGTAGGAGTCTTGGTTGGGCCCTCAAACCCCCAAGGTTCCAAAATTTATACAAACCACGCCTCCTCAAGGATTTTTAAGCATTTATGTCACCAACAACTGCCCTATCAACATCTTCATGCTTGTGTTCTCTCCATTCCAAAACAATCAAGCCATGAAAAACCAAACATTTGTGAGTTTTCACCATTGATTAGGATATCCATAACCCTTTACATGATTACTTTTTACGAAAGGTGCATATGTACGACGGTAATATTTGCAACACCTGATACATCATGCTTTAATGGCATATCCATGTCCCTATACAGACTCCTTTTATACCATTTTTCTCACCATTACCCTGATGCTCCAGTGGAATGCTTAAAAAGAAATTTTTGAATATATACATGGATCACAAGTATACAACACGCGTATATGTAGCTTGCACCACAGTAACTCATGTACATTGGGAAATATTCTCAAAAAATAAAAATAAAATTGGAGTTTTCCCCATCAAGTAATGAATGAATTAATCCTTTGCCTTCCATAGGTTGAGAAATGCTATGATTCGACCCTTCACTTCCCATTGAGTGGCTATATATTGATCTACTATGAAGCATTGGAAAATAAGAACTTTGGAGAGAAAGGTTATTATAGTTGTTACAGCTGATTTTACCCCACATGGTGGATCACACCTTTATGGCCTTCCCTATCCCTCTATAGACTCTTTAGACCCCATGGACCATTTTTTGTACCTTTGATGTTTCCAAGATCATCCCTAAAAACATGTCTTATTTGCTATACATGACTTTTAAACCTATTCTCGCGTATATACACGGATATTACCCTCAAACCCGCGTACATCGGGATGTGTGCAAAAGGCCAAATAGTTTTGGAGTTTTCCTTGATGTGGATCTGAGTCACTTGTATCTTGGCCTTCCATATGCCTTGAGATCACTCGGATTTGACCTTCCATTACCCCATTGAAGCACTATATAAGGAACCCTTTGGATACATTGAAGGAAGGAGGAATTGAAGAGAAAGAAAACTATAGTCCATTGTTGCCAGAGCTTATACTTGAGTCTGCATCCCTTTGTCCATTGGAGCACTTTGTGTTCTTCCCAAGCTTTCCTTTTCTTGTGAGATTGCTATCAAGAGATGGAGGATTGAAGTGGTGCAAGCCCAGGTGGAGGACTTAGTTTCTCTGATTCGCAGACGTGCCGACAGAGGTTGTCACTATTCTAATCTATGTTTTATATTAATAGAAATATCTTTTCCTGTCCAATAATGTGTATTTAAATGAGTATTGAATCCATGGATTCTTTTAAATGCTTATATGTTATTGATTATATATGCTAGAGTAGTTCTAACACAATTATATATAGCATGCTTATCTTGTTTGTTGAATGTTGAGAGAGAAAATTACTTATACAAGCGAGAGTGGAAAAGCTCAATGTGGATCTACATCAACCGTCCGGAATAAGGTATGTATCGAGATCCTTTAGTGTTAGATATTTGGTTTCTCTTGCATATTGGAAAGGATTGATTTCTACGGTTACTCTGTCTGTTGTGGTACCCCAAGCCATAGGAAGTTTTCTCTGTAACAGAATTGGCAACTCCACTGGGGATGTTCCTTGTTTTTCTTTGTGGTTTGGGGGCACAATGTGCTTGATATTCTTGACTTTCTATTTGTTTCTCCTTGTTTCATCCATTGGCACTCCCCTTTATTGGTTTGACCCTTGGCCTGCTTTTTACCACTGTCTTCTCTGTATACGCAGGTTTTTGGCCAAAATTCGCGTACATGCACGGATTTTTGGCCAAAAGTTGCGTATACATGCTGGTTTTTGGCCAAAATTTGTGTATACATGTAGTTTTTTGGCCAAAAGTCGCGTATATACACAACTGTTCTTTAAACAGTCGCGTACATCTTCTCTTTTGGTGAGTTTGATGTTGTGGGAAGTTGCTGGGTGGGTTGTGAGTGTGGTTGGGTCTTCCTTAGGTTTGATGTTGTCTGTTGGATGCTTCTTTTGTGACCAGAGACTGCTTTTTCATTGATTTTTATTTGAAAGTAGTTTTAGTCATTTATCCTTTTTGTTGTTCCATTATTTCATTACTCTTTTTTGTCTTGGTGTCTTGCTGGGCTTGTGTTTTATACTTGCTACAGAGACTGAGAGTTTTAGATGACTTTTATTTCATTTTTCATTCTTTTATATTGAAAAACACAAGGTAGTTGGATTTTTTGCATATGGATTTGAGGAGGTACTTGCATTGGATTGCTTGGATGAGAGTTTTATTTAGGCTTTCATATAGGAAGGATTGGATTGGCATTCAGAAAGGAATATATATTTATGCATCTCATGTAGTGGCATACCCTATTTTTCATTTGACAAATATTGCACTCAGCATTGTTTGTTATGGTGTGCATATTTACTTCATTGCTGAGTCATAACTTTATTAGTTGCATGATCATTTCCCTTTGAGTAATTACAACCAATTAAAATCAACGCATAATAAAATGAATTAAACTATTTTCTTTTATAGGGTGCATCAACAAGATTAGGTTTTAGAGTCTTGGAATAGTTCACTGTGAGTTCATTCTCCAAGACTACTAAACAACAACAAGTAGGTGTCTCAGCCAGGTAGAGGTCAGACAACACAGTTGCTTTATGCGTTGAAGCTGAGGGCCACTATAATTGGTTACGTACCTCCGCTTGTAGTGTATGGGAGTTTCGAGCCTCTCTTAGGTGAGACATACCTGCTGCATTCAAGAGCTCACACTACTACATTTCGATCCAAAATCCGATGGAAAAATCCGACGGCGCGTGGATTTCTTTTTTTAAAATTACCAAAAATCACAAGGATAATTTGTTTTTTGTGAATGTGGCCATAAGCGTCGCTTAAGTGACGGCTAGTCTCATAAGCGTCGCTTAAGTGATGGATAGTCTCATAAGCGTCGCTTAAGCGACGACGCATTGAGTGACAATCAAGATTTAAATTATATAATGCACACCAAGATTTAAATTTACTATTGACACTCAATTACCGCAAGACAATTTATTAAATGGTCTTTTTATGCTTTTCAAAACCCAAATGGAAATACTCAAGGGTGATTAAGTTGCCATAGAACAACCAAAAATGCCCTTTTAAAACGTTCGGTGAAAGATCATTCAAGATGAATAACCTTGTACTCAGTAAGGTCGGAAGCCCATGTACTTTGTTAGGGTCAATCTATATATCATCATTTGTAAATAGGAATCCCATGTACAAATAATTCACGATGAACTCACATTTCTTCAAATCACTTGAATTTTGTGCTTCTTCTTTGTCTCTAGCATTGTTTCTATATTTTGCAAATGTTCTCCTATGTTTTATTGAATGTAAAATATCATCAAGATAAACAATGATGAATGAATCTATATATGGACACAATAATCTTATAACAGCATTGCATAACTAGAATGGCATCACCAACCCTTCACTATCTTGTGTTCATTCACTAGCTTGGGTTTCTTTGGGTCATAACCACTTCCTTTGTCACTAGAATTGCTATGAGTGTTTCTTAAATTTCCCTATATTTTGAAAGAGCCATGCCTTTTACTTTAGTGTTTTCAACTTCCTTTTTTTCTTTCCAAAAATTGGTATCTTAACCCCAAATTCAATCCCAACACAGTGAGGAACTTCTATTTTTTATCTCCAGAATGGAAAGAGTGATAGTAAACTTATTTTTACATTCTTCCATGTTTTTTGCAAATTTCCTTTTAGGGTCGCATCCTCTCATCGTTTATTTCAAGGTTGTA
>LPNX011060839.1:613767-625127 GCA_001517045.1 Pseudotsuga menziesii | reverse complement strand
AAGAGAGGAGGATGTGTAGGACAAAAAACAAGTTCACCTCACCTAGTCTAGCTTTCCCATGTGCCTTAAAACACTGAAAAAGTAGGCAATAAAGCAGAAAAATTAGATAGGCGCATAGGAGGCTAGGAATAAAGTATATTTGATTCCTAAGTCTTTCCCAAGTGCTACATGAGTCAGATATGGCAAGTTTGACCTCTATGGATAGGCAATTAGCAACTTGCACAAGGTGGGACTCATGAACTAGGCAAATAAGACAAAAATAAATGAATTAATGTATAAGTGGGTAAAATATGGGTTGATTATTCTAACAGATCATCTGCAACTGATCAATGTGAAAATCTGCGAGGTTAACCTCAACAGGTTACCTAAACTGTACTGGTGGATCCGTCATCGACACAAGAAATCTGATGCTCCATGGTGGAATCAAAACTGTGTTGAGACGACCCTTCGCTAGGATCTCTTCATGGGAGATCGATTGTTTTGAACTTTCTCCTACTGGCACCTTGCTCAACTGAGTGTGGATTATGGCAGTTTTCTCAGTCAGTGTTTTCAACTCGCCTAACTACTGGTCTATGGCCCCCTGCAGCTTGCCCTGTGATGTCTGCATCGCCTAAAATGTGTCGCTCATTCTGTCCCTTATTCTTACTGCAATTTGGTCATAGTCATCAGCTATCAATTTAATCTCCCCACTTGGGTTTGTAACCTTTTGTTTTTTCCTCATGGGTTGCTCCTCTGATGTATCCTCTTCATCCTGTGTCTGGGTTTCTACTATGTCTTTACCCTTGCCTACTGGGTCTGTCTGTATAGTATCTGATTGTAGAGGTGTGGTATCTTCGTATTCTTGCTTCCATTGGTCGTCAAAGTCTTTAATGATGCCTTCGATATCCTGCGCTGTCATCCTGAACCAGCCAGGAGCCCAATCATCCCTTGTAGTCCTCTTTGGTCTCAGGTTGATTCTATGGCGGTCCACAAAATTAAGCTGAGCATCATATGTGTCTACAACCTCCTTGCTGATCCATGGTACTTCTAGGACGAATTTCTTCAGCAGCGTATAGTATTCATAGAATACTATCGCATTGAGCTTTTTCTTTTCTGGGTGGTTAGTCTCCCACAGGTTTGTATAGTGCACCCCTCTGGGCTCACCGCTTGCTAGATGCCTAAATTGGGTATGGGGCGGCTCCTTCCACCCTACAAATGCACAGAGTATAATCAACCATGAAAAATGAAAATGGTGGGTGGCCTCATCCTGTGCTGCCAAACAATCTGCCTGAAACATATTTAACAAAAATAAAGACCAGTTGAAATGTTCCCCCTCTGTAACCTGTATAGCAAGTTTAATTACGGACCCTATAACTTCCTTGGGCCGGACCTTAGTTAACAGTTTGCCTGCAAGCAAGCTAGCTTTAAAGCTGAGTGTTTTGTCTGATATGCTTGCAATATCGTAAGCCCAACCTCCTCTCTATAGTTGGTACCTGGCAACTAGGGTGGGTGATAGCTTGGGTTCCTTGGTCTTTCCTGTTGTATCTATCGTCGGGTGCTGACCAGTCTTGGACAGTCCAGTGATGCGACGTATGAGGTCGACATTCAGGTCGACCTTGTTACCAAGCCAAAGGTAACCTCCATGTAAAAAAGATAGTAGGATGCACACCATGGCATTAACCTCTGCACCGTGTCCGAAGTGTGGTAGTATTAATAGATTGAGCAGGCCTGAGTGCTCAAGGATCTGAACATGGTCCATGGGAATATAGTCGTCTACACCTGTCCTTGGGTTCTTCTGAATTGTAAGGTACTGGTCCGGATGGAACTGGGGATATGTCTTAGCGTCGGCCAGGTTATAATCTATGAATTTAGCAACAGCTGCATATCATAATAGGTCTCCATCTTCCCTTACTCTAGAATCAATCTATGGTATGGGAACAGGAAACTTACCACTCTTGGGAATTTTTACTTTTGGTGCGCCTTCAGCTCGTGGCATAATGTAGTCTGTTGTAGTATGAACTTCTTCCTCCAACTCCGAATTAGATTCTTCTGCTATGTGAGACTGGCTCCTCGTCTGTGGTGGTTGTCTGGTCTGTGATGAACCTAGCTGGGCTCCCTTAGGCAGTGTCTTCATAATACCTCTAAGGCCGTCACGCTCAAACCTTCTCAAAATTCCTGCTATAGGTTCCTCCTCGGACAGAACCCACTTGGTGGAATGTCTTGGGCGTGCAATGGCTTCGAACTCTAGGAATCACAGCACTCTATAACTGGGTGACCTCTGCACAGGAAACTCTGAACAGCTTACTCTATATCTCTCGGGTTTTTGTAAGTGGAACCCTCTTGAATGATCAATTTCTACTTTTATGTCGAAGGCAGCAATCCCAGACACAATGGTCATCTTGACTGGAACCATCGGTCGTAATAATTGCATGGACGAGACCACACCCATCATCCGATCCTCAATAAATGGTGAAATCCGATCACAATTCCCTCGAAGCGTGTGTATACATGTGTCGGTCTCGTCGAAGACTTGCCATATCTGGAAACTTAATTATGCTGCAGCCAAATCTACGGTAAGGGATACCGGTCATTTCCTCATTAATGGCCTGTCAGAGGGCGACGTAACGGGCCCTCTGTCGGTTGCAAAACTGGATACGTGGCACGGGGAAACATCGCACTGATGCGCTGCAACACCGCATCACCTGCGCAAACAAACAAGCATTTTTATTTTTTATTTTTTCTCCAAGCCACTCATGACTTGCGCAAAATGAACTGGCCTTATGCGATTCCTCATACTTATGACATCTGCCGGTGTAGACTAGTTCCCGGTGCGATGCCTCCTTTCAACTACACTGGACATCTGCACCACCATAAACTGGCTAAGCTAGGGCTGAGAGGTGGGGTGGCTATCACCATAGAGCTTAAGCCTACTGCCATTAATCAATGTGGGAAGAAGCTCCCCATTCAGCTGGATGAGCTGAACGGCACCTCCCTCTGTAACTTGCTGTACCTGATATGGCCCCAGCCAATGCGTCTTGAACTTCCCTGGAAACTTAATGAATTTACTGTCATAGAGGAGTACTAGGTCTCCGATCTGGAAAGTCTTACTCTTAATGTGTCTATCATGCCAATCTTTTTCTCGTGCCTTCTGCACTTTCTGATGGAATCTGGCAATGAATCTGTCTTCCTTTAAGGCAAGCAGTTGCGCTAGCCTTTCCTCCACTGTGTCTGTATCAGTCATCCCGGTGATCTGAGCGATTCGTAAGCTAGGAAGAGTATACTCCATAGGCATAACAGCCTCCTGTCCATACACCAAGCTGAAAGGTGTGTGTCCTATAAGTTTCTTGCATGTGGTCTTATACGCCCATAATACAGCGTTAACTCTGAGGTCCCAATCATTCCTTTGGATGTTGCAGATCTTAGTAAGAGCGTTTTCTAAAATCTTGTTAAAGGCCTCCACCGTACTGTTAGCCTGTGGGTGTTAGGGAGTGCTCTTATGGTGCTGAATCTGGAATTCTTCTGTCAAGGCCTCAATGGTGCGGTTCAAGAAATGTGTGCCTTGATCGCTCATCAAAATTACTGGGCATCCAAATCTACTTATGATGTTCTCAAAAACGAACTGTGCAGCTGTAGCAGCATCACAATTTCTTACTACTTTGGCCTCTGCCCATCTGGTGAGGTACTCTGTTCCTTTGATAATATATCTCGTGCCAGTGCGCTTTCCTGGTGGGTTGATAGGACCCACAAAGTCTATAGCCCACTTGTCAAATGCGCGCAGCGTAACCTGCAGTCGCAGCGGCATTTCATCACGTCGCAAGGGTTTTCCTACTCTCTGGAAGATATCATAGTATCTGCAAAATTCCTTGGTATCCTTATGCAACGTAGGCCACCATAATCCTGCGGCTAGGATTTTCTGCGCAGTCGGCTTGCCTGCGAAATGACCTCCTGTGGTTCCTGAATGTGCCTCTCTGATAATAGCGTCTTTTTCATGCGGCATCAAACATCTGCGCAAAACTTCATCCGGTCCTAACTTGTATAGGTGTCCTGTGATCAGGGTGAAGTCTGCTTCTTTAACAACCAACTGCTTCTTTTGCTACTTAGTAAACTCATCAGGCGCTAATCATGTAGTGAGAAAGTGAATAATATCAACATAGTAGTCATCTGTGATCTAGATAGAAAACAACTGCGCATCTGGCAAATTGTCCTCTAGGTTACTTGGCTCTTCTCCTGAGTCTATCTGCGACAGATGATCAGGTCCAGCATTCAATCTTCCTGGTTTAACAATGATTTCAAAATCATACTCCTGAAAGAGTAGTAACCATCTGCAGATTCTCCCCCCTAACACTGGATTATTTACCAGATAATTCAATGTGGAATGGTCAGTAAACATATTGAACGAGGCACCCAATAGGTAGTGCCTGAACTTCTACAGTGCATACACCATAGCTAGGCCTTCTCTTTCCGTTGTGGTGTAGTTCTTTTCTACCGTCGACAACTTTCTACTGGAATATGCGATAGGATGATCAATATCCCCTTCTCCTGGTTGCATTAAAACAACCCCTAGTGTGATGCCAGATGCATCCACATGTACATGAAATGCCTTAGTCCAATCTGGAAATACTAGGATGGGCGTTGTAACCATCTTCTCTTTAAGTGTGTCTAGGCTCTGCTGACATTCCTCATTCCATAGGAATTTTACATCTTTCTTTAACAATTTCTCCATTGGTGCTGTAATCTTTGCGTAGCCCTTGATGAACTTTTTGTAATACCCGGTATGACCAAGTACTGTCCTCAGTTGCTTGACTGAGTTTGGTGCTGGAATATTTACAATGATGGCAATCTTTGCGGGATCTACCATCAAGCCTTGTCTGCAAACAATGTGACCCAACAAAATACCAAATGGTGCACAAAATATACATTTCTTCAAGTTTAGAGAAATATGATTCTGCCTACATTTCTCTAACATCAGTCTTAAATCTCCTATATGCTTGTCAATTAGTCCAAATACAGTCCAATCATCAAAATATACTTCTAGGAATTTACGGATGTATTCTTTAATTACAGCAACTACTACTCTAGAAAATATAGCTGGTGCATTCTTAAGACCAAAGGGCATTACCGTATACTGGAAGGAGCCCCATTCTGTTGCAAAGGTGGTATTGGATCGATCTTCTAGATGTATTCTGATCTGATGGTAGCTTAAGAAGCCATCAGTGAAGGAGTAGACCTCCTGTCCTCCCACGTTGTCTAATACCTCATCAGTGAACGGTGTCGGGAATGGATCATGAAGCGATGCATCGTTGAGCTTGCGCAAATCGACACAGATCCTGATGTCTCCTTTGGTTTTCTTCTCTTGCACGACCATTGGGCTAACCCATTCGCTTTCTTCTACCGGCTCAATGATGCCTGCTGCTAGCATCTTATCGATCTCATCCTTGACTTTTTCTTTGTAGCGCGGATTTAATCTATATGGACACTGCTTGACTTGTCTAGCATCCTCCTTCAATGGTATCCTCATGACTCCCAGGTCTCCAACTATTCCCTTCATCTCTGTGAACTTGGTGGGAAATAGGTCCTGATAGTCATGTATAAAGTCTGCAATCTGTCCGACTGTTTCATCATTCCAATAGTCTCCAATAGAGGCAAACTTAGGTTCTGTGTCTGTGCCAATATTGATTTTTTTAATCTTGATGGGCTCTATAATTGCTGGAATTTCTAATTGTGGTCCCTCAACATCACGAGTCCATTCTGACTCTGGAACGTTGGTGTTGCGAGGATCCTCATCCTCCTCCTCTGGTTCAGATACAAAATTATAACACTCTAACGCCTCTTTTAGCTAGATAGCCCACTCAGGTTGAGCTGACTTTGATATGGTACAATCCTCAAATATCTTACTCTTTATTGCTTGTAGGGCCTAATCAACACTTGAATACTCAGATTCAAAAGCGAAGGTGAGTAGGAAGCTGTCTATCATTCGTGGCCATGTAGTTGTTCCTTTGCGTAGTTCAGTCTCTGTATACCAGTTCCTTGGAACTGTATCCAAAGTATGAATGAATTGGTGAACCCATTCATTCTCGGGAATGTCCAACCAGCTCTGTTCGCATGTTTGAATATGTGTCCTGGGGTCACTCTCTCTTGTGTATTTCTGCTGGACATACTCCCTGTCGACAGAAAATATGATCGCCATCAATCTTTTAATACCATCCCATGATGCGATGTTCTCTTTATGTGAATACCACCATCTTGCAGGTGTGGCTCGTACTGCAAGGTCCATAGCTACGATCCTCTGCTCGTGAGGAATATATTGTTCAAACTACTCAAGGAAGTCCTGGATATCTATTAGACCATGAAATGATGGAATCTCATTGATCTCTACGCCAATCCATCGCAGTGACTTAGTCAAGTACGCGCATCTACACGCTGAGACTTCATGAAGTCTGTTCTGCCAATTCTCTAGACCAACATCTGAATCCAATGCGCATGAGCTGTAGCATCGCCAACTAATGTTCCCTTCTTCAGTCGGATTGACGTAGTCGCTCTGATTTGTGGTCATATGATAGAGAATTTCCATGTTACGTGCCTCCTCTTTTGCTCGGATAGGTTCGATATATCTAGGACCCTGAGAGGGATCCAACGGCACGATGACCCGGAGCTGTCGCATAGCCAACTAATGTTCCCTTCTTCAGTCGGATTGACGTAGTCGCTCTGGTTTGTGGTCATCTGATAGAGAATTTCCATGTTATGTGCCTCCTCCTCTGCTCGGATAGGTTCGATATATCTAGGACCCTGAGAGGGATCCAACGACGCGATGACCCGGATCTGCACGTCCTCAAAGGTCATTTGTCTTCTCTTTAGGTCGATGACAGCCATGTTACCGATCACCCAATCAATGCCTAGTAGTGCTGGATACGGTCTACTATCACCAATGATTTCTATAACTTCAAAGTCTGCGAAGCTGCGAACTCCATCAATGTCAACCGGTACCTGCGGTAGCCGACCCAAAGGTGATACTCGCTGCTGATTAGCTAATCTCAGATGGATAGGCGATCTGATTAACTTAGGGCTAACCATCTGTTCCCATGTCTGCTTAGTCAGAACATTCACTTTCGATCCTAGATCTAGGATCACCTCATCCATTTCAAACTCTCCAACCTACGCTGTGAGTCGCATCTCTCTTCCTGTTCTTGTATGTCCTGTAATATTAAGAATAGCATGTGGTGTACTGCTCATGAAAGAAGATGGCTGACACTGATCTATAATGCGTTGAAGTTCTGTGATAGCTTGCTCATTTCTTACAAGTTTTAAACAACTCCGCAGGAAGGAATGTACACTTCTTGTCATCTCATCCTCATCGCATCTTTCTAATGTGGTAGCCTGTGATGTCTGTACAAGGCTATCGCCACAAGGTGCTTGCTGCTGTACGCCCCTACACGGCGGTACCTGCGATTCTGATTGCATAGGTTCATCAAAGAAATCCTTAGCTTCCTGAAATGTTTGTTTGTTCTTTTGCAGGTCGGGTGTTGTTGCTTTACTAGGAGCTCTGCGCACCCACTCCTGACCGGTGTTCTTTTCCATCTCCTCCGATGTCCCACTAGTAGAAACACCGCTACGAGTCACAATATTGACTCTTGGTTCTGGCTCTTTCTGCTCAGCATCAATAAGCTGGATGTTCTGGTGTACTGCTGGCTTAGGTTCTTTGATCTTAGCTATCAAGGTAGGACACTCCTCTATAGTATGATCATAAGATTTGCAGTATTTACAAGTGGTAGTGGGGCTCTGACAGTCCGTAGCATAGTGTCCTACAACTCCGCAGTTATAACAAGTAACTGGTCCACGACCATGGCCAAAACCTTCTCCTCTGCCGAAGCCTTCTCCTCATGCAAATCCTCCTCCACGGCCTCGTCCTCTGAATCCTCCTCCACGGCCACCATAAGCCGGATCAGGCTGTGGTCCTGCTGCTGGACCCTGTGTCTCTGACTGGACTCTGTACAAGTCTTTCTTTGCTCCAACCATGAGATCATAGGCTCTGCAATTGTGTTGATCATGGGCTACAGACTTGCAAAAGATGCAGTATAAGTTATTGGGTGTTTGCACGTACTTCTGAAGTAGGGGGCACTGGTGAGGTAGATGTCCTTGTGTTTTGCATATTTCACACCACGGCCCGTGGGTCTGTGGTAAGGGGTTAGGAGCCCCTGTTGCTATATATTCTACAAAGACTAGACAATTGTCTTTACTCTGGCCTTGTGCTTTACATTTTATGCACCATATGTCTTGTGCAACTTCTTTCCCTTTCTTAAGTTCATGCAACTGTAATTTGAGATTAGCCAACTGATTTTGTAAAGTTGCCATGCCTGTACTGCTCTCAGCTAGAGGTGAAGCCTTTAGTTTCATCACCATCTCCAACGCGTCATCCTGCGTTTGGAGTTTCTACTGCATTAACGGCAGTCTAATGTGAGGGAGCATCGCTGCAATAAACCATTCCTTATGCTGCTCCGGCGCGAACTCAAAAATGACTTGGTCGATAAGGGCTTTGAATTTCTAATCAAAGTCCCACACCGACTCTGTAGGTAGCTGCTTGATGTCTTTGAGTTCTGTAATACACTGTGACTCAGACTTAGGTTTCTTAAACTCTTTAATCATGGTGGTCTTGACCTGGGCAAGTGTCCTGGGTAATGTGGTATACTTTATGTACCATGTTAATGCTCGATCTCTTAGTGTGGTGACCAACTGTACAAGTTTAAGGTTATCGTCATTGATTGTTTTAATGGTCCACATGGCTTCACATAGAAACCAATGCTGCTCTGGGTCTTCTGCCCCTGTTCTCTTAAATATAGGTAGCTTCATATCATCCCCCATTCTATTTCTATGTGGTGGATATTGATTCACTGTGTTACTACCACTCAACGGTGTAGGTGGAGGTGATGTAGCGGTGGTAGGTACTGCCTGTGAGCTACTGGATGGAGTTCCTACGGGATTGTTCTGAGTCCCAGTCTGTTTCTGTGGGGTGTAAGGGTGGTAAGGGATACCCCCCTCTGTTCCTTCTGTGGTACTATGACTCTGCTGTCTAGTACTATCTGAACTGTCTTCAAATATTGGAGATCTGAAATCTACTTTATACTTCTTTCCACTTCATGTTCTTCCAATGTCATCAAAATCACTTTCAAACTCTTGTGACATTACTATTTCTACTTATTCATTTGAAACTAGATCCATTGTTCCTTTTTCATGTAATAGCATCTTAATGGACAAGTTTAAAGATCTTAGGTATTTACCACGCTATCCTTTGAAGAAGTAGTGCTCAGCCTCACTGAAGCTTTTCGTCTGGTCAACTGCAAACTCTGTGATGAAGCCTCCTAGCACACTCGCAAGCCAGAAGTCTACTGCTCTCGTGAGGGGATTATCAAGGTTCTCCACAGTCTGAATCAGCTCCGGTGTCTAGACAATGTCTCTTTTCTTTTTGAATATGCATGTATCAGTCAACTTTGATAACCAGTTGTAAAGCTCATTTCCAAAGGTCGTAAAAAATATCGCATGGATGTCTCTAAGGACACGTTTCTGTAACCAGGCCTCTATGTTTAGTTTAGGACTCCGGTTCTCTTGTTCGGAAAACTCTTTCAGGTTAGACCAAACCCACTTGTTGAGTTCGTCTCTAGTAGGGCGCCACCAGAACATCAGTGCTCAGTTTGTTCAAAACTAGCAACGAAACCATTTATTGGCTATCTTGGGTAGACCCGGGTTTACTGTATTTAACCAACAACACCCCTAGCTCACTGGCCCTTTCGGCGACAAACCGCGAAGCGGCCTGAAGTCTCACCCGAAGTGATTCTAATGGGTTCACCAAGGACTCAAGCATCTTGGACCAGGTTCTGTGGCATCCTACTTGCGACTCGCAGCTCTGCTAGCTGCGATGTCTCTTTCTCTGTGCATTGCGCGATCCTCCGCTCACGTCGCACGATCTCCTCGCCTCGCAGCTCTTCTAGCCACGAGATCTCTCTCTTCCCATCGTACGGTTCCCTTTCCACATTGTGCAACTTCCACCGACTCGCGATGACTCCAACCTTATCGCATCTCCATGCACCAGGAAACACGTAACTTATTCCCAATGCTAAGTCCTTAACCTACGGTATCGTGCACCGCAGCTCCTCTGCTAATGCGGTATCGCCTCCCTGCGATATCCTACTCCCGCGGCTCAGCGCACTTAGCGTTGTTCGTGTCGACTTGCAGGACTCAACATGACAGGCTGTTTAACACTGTGACTAGTGACTGTTTCAAGCAAAGCATAAATGAACCCGCATACAACATGCCAAAGACTTCAACTTATATCTATCCTTCTAGATTGCTATGAACTAAATAACGCATACATACATTAAACTGTAAACAAGGTTTATATAATAACTGATAGATGCAAGAAGTAAACACAACACATAACTCAATCACATAACACTCGATTTTAACGTGGTTCACCTCTAGGATGGAAGTTACGTCCACAGAACTGTGTTTCTATTATAGCTCAGGGGAAGGTAAACACAGTTTTGCTGCACCGCATATGTAGCTTGAGATCTTCTCTCTTAGATATATTTTCTATCTCTATATTGTCTCTCTTACAATATACTTTTCCCTCTCTGTCAATCCTTGCGGATCGTTACATGTATGCTCTATGAGCCAACTACTAGTTACAGAAATATACTAGAGCTAATAACAGAACCAGAGCTCAACTCTCTTACAATACAAGGTAGCTGTGAGGTAACAGACTCAATGGCTAACTACCTAGCTGGATGGCTTAAAATGCTCAAAATGCCAACCTTTTACAATAAAAAAATACATCCCTTTATAGGCAGCCCAAAGGTCTCGCCATTACAACACTGTGGGCCTGTCCCAACAGTAACCCAAAACCCTAACTAGTGACAGTCGGCATATCTGTACTTTGAGGTAGCTGCTATCCATCACACCACATCTCTCTGCAGTCTTCCATGCTTCCTGGAGCTGATCATGGGTACTATGCACCGCTTCCCTTCACCACAGCTTCCTGCAGTCTTCCATGCTTCCTAGCACTGACCATGGGTATCGGCGCTGCTTCCCTGGATGTCCTTTGTCTTCAATGCCTCAGCCTCGTTGCTCCTTTTCCTTTATGAGGGTAGCTGAGCCCTCCTGTCTTCCATCGCTTCCTTCAATGCAGTGGGTGAGCTCTCTCGTCTCGGCCACTCAAGTACCATCGTCTTCCTTGACTTCTCTATCTTAAAAGTCACGGTTTCCAGCTCTGCTCTGTAGCTGGAAACCTACTACGACATCGTAGCTCTATCTTGTCTTCTCTTCGCCAAAACTGTCTGTCCGCTAAACTGGCAGCTTCTTCTGTAGCTGCGGGACCCTGCTCCAACAACATG
>LPNX011060839.1:413965-613482 GCA_001517045.1 Pseudotsuga menziesii | reverse complement strand
TTATGAGTGGCTTCAGAGGTTCTGCTAATACAGGGAATGGGGATTAACTGTTGTGCAATATTTTTGCACATGCTTATCATAGGTATTCGAAGTGTGATAATTTGAAAGTGAAGGAGCTATGTACAGATCTTGTTTGGTTAGTTTGTTCCCTCATGCAACCTAGTTAACAAAGAATGTTTTTCATAAGGATTGTTCATCTTGAAATACAAGGAATGTCTCCCAGTATAGTGTTGTGTTTGATTTAAACATGCTTCATGTAGCAAGTATGCTATAGGCCGTAGTGAGAACTGAGAAGGTACGGGGTTTTTTTCGAGGTGATGTGAGGATTGAGAATAGAGAGGAGAAAGTAGAGGAGGATATGTGAGACTACATGCTACAACTAGAGAGCAACCATGATAACTTTTATTAAAGATTGATTCAATATCAAAGTGAGTTTTCTAATGCTAATCATGTGTTAGCTGTGAATGGATTGATTATGCTCTATTTGGTTTGTTATTTCCATTTGTGACATTGCACATGGATAACAAATGTTCAATATATGTTTTTTTGTTTAGAAGCATGTGCTAGCTTGTTCAATTATTTTTATTTTTATTGTAATAGTAAACCTATTTTTTGATCTCTGGGGAGTAATGAATCCCAACTCAATGCACATTATTGTGGTAGCATTGTACTATCAAACTCTGCCAATTCATGCACATGAACAGAGCTCTATGTCCTCTGGGGTTTGAACCTGGGTTATCATGGTGATTCCCTATCTCAACCTCTAGTCTACAGTACAATGGACAGCTTCTGCTCAGACATCAGTAGACTGAAATCATGATTGTGGGGAAACCATAGCCATCAGTAATGAACTTCTTTTCTTTGCGTATTAGGCTTGCAAATAAAAATGTACAGAGCTTGTCACCATAAAAATCACACAGCAGATAGGTTTCTGCCATAGATATGGATTGAGGGCATAAAATGTAGAGCATAAGAATGAAAACTAGAAACCTAAGAACCTGCTGGATCATGTGAGAAGGAAAACATGGGCATACCAAAAAAAAGCTTCTCTTTACAAGATCACAGGTCTTCATGCAAGGGAGCAGCATGAGCCTGACGAAGAACACAAAATATAATCACTTCTTTACAACTCACTTCAAGCAAGGGAAGAACATGATCTTGTCCAGGAAGAACCAATTACTCATATTTTATTAACTGCAATATGTATGGGTGGAACTTGGAAGTACACACCACCAAAGCACAAACGAATGTTAAACTGCCAGATTCCAGCAAACCCTATGCAGCATGGTCGCTGCTTAATGCACTACAGGGTACTTGTATACTACAAATATGCAAGCACAACAACAGAACCCTACTGTAAGATGTGGAAGGATCTTGCCTTTAAGATTGCATTTGCAACATCCTGCAATAAAACAGCAGCTGAGCATCAAATCAATGCAGGACTGGCAATAGAGATGTTGTATCTTAGCAGTCAAATATTGGAGCTGTAAGACTTTTGGAGCACAGAAAATGGTTACAACTTGAGCCAGAGCTTGTTTTTTTCAAGCACACTTCCACTGAACAAGAACAACAGCTCCAAAGCATTTTCCAACCACAAACCAGTCACACACAGAAAAATGACTTCATCTATACTGGACAGTACCATATTTTAGCTTGTAAAACCTTCACGACCACCAAATCTGCAAGAAGAAACAGAATAAGTGGAAACCATCTACTGGTAGGACAGAAAATTTAGATTAGTACTGGCCCCGGAGTCTGCTGCCGTAGTAATCCCAACCTGCCTAGTAAATCCCTAGGTTATGCACCCGAGATACCTAGTTTATTCTCTCATCTGCTCGTTAGTATCCTCCTCGCTATGCTGGGACACTTGTTCGAACCATTTTGTATGTAGGTGAAAGTTGAAACCCTAGTAGCTTTTGGGGATGGGACTGCATGGGTGAACCTTGAAACCCTAGTAGGTGCCTCTCCTCTTGTCTGTTTGGGGAGAGGTGCCCCTTATTGGCTTCGAAGGAGTTTGTCTCTACAGGTCCCTCTTTACTTTAGTTCATTGGCGACTCTGATACTACCTACCCACTTTCAGGTACCCCTTGAAAGATCATGGTCACTTCTTGCCTTCCATGCAGGAATTGAATGAGGTGATTAGAAGGGGTGTATACCAATAGTTAATCCAGGTCATATGGACTGTGCCCCACAAGAGCCTTGGCCCTAAGATGACATTATATGTTGAGCACTTTATGTAGCTGAGGAACAGTTTTATTTTCTGACCTGTGTGTGCTTGGAGACATTGGATGCATAGCCTTAGGATTCCTCTTGGCCAGTTCAAGGTTTGCTCTGACTAGCTTTGGGTTGAGACAGGCCATCACATCCTTTGTTTGGGAGGACTTGCTGCTTGTGTCACTTGCAAGAGATTAAGTCAGAGGGACAACTCATCTTCATGTGCCATCTACTATGAGATAAGAAGGAGGTTACATTCCCTCCATTGAGACTTGCGGTCTTCCATCACCACCTTCTTCCTCTATATTTACATAGATGCCCAAATTTTTTATGAGAAAGGTGTCAAGACACATAATACAAATCTTATATGAACTTCCCAAGACGGATCCTGTCAGTTGGGTCACTTCCTTTTTTCCTTCTATCTTGTCCGTTGGTGGTAGAAAGTGACATGCAGAGACCCAGGACACATTAGACGCCAGATCATTGAGATCATGCACCTCTCCATCTTTGGCTGTCAGGCCCACCCCTATGAGGCTTTTTAGTTCTCATTCTCAGTATAGTTTAGTTGCTTAGGCCTGCCTGTTTGGGAGACTAGACTAGGCAAAATTGACATGCAACGTGGGGAAGGGAATGCATAGGTAATATGTCAACGAAAAATATCATTGTTGTTTGAGATGGCCCGTGGCAGAATAAATTGCATTTACTCCTCGTATGACATAGGGTTTTAAGCATGTTATTGTAAGACATAAATATGATCAATAGATTCATTGATCATAAGAACACTGATATTTGAATTAGAAATCTGGGTATGCACGATATGCTTTCAGAATTCTATGCAGGTTGCGTGGTAAACTTTATAGCTTGTGTTCTTCATGTATATTGCTTTGTGTGTCTGTAGGAGATGTCAAATAATAAGTGAAATTGTGGACTGATGGATGTTTTCTTTGAATACCAATTGCACGGTAAGAAGCAAGACTTTTGATTGCATGGTAAGAAGCAAGACTTGTAATTCCCTTTATTTTTCATTATGGCTATGGGCCAAAGTATATTATATATTTCTTAGGCTTCCTATTAGAATATAGGTTTGCGATTTAAGAAAATAGGCTATATTTATGAAGCATGGAACTAGTAAGTCTTTGTGTGGTTAAGTAATGAATGCTACAAATTATAGAGGAAAAGGTAATAGATATGTGCACACCTCAGATTCTCAGAAGACTGAGATGTACAGGATTGTTGTGTAATTAAGTCATTAGAGTGATACCTTCAAGTGTCTGTCTATATGTATGGCTCCTGTGAAAATCCCATCTTGAACAGGAAATTAATTTGTCGCCAGCTTGTTAGGATTTCTAGTGACTGGTGTTTTCTACTTCCTTTCATTTAACGGATGCTTTAAGAGGGAGTTGGGAAGTATTATTTTTCAGTTGGAGTATGCTGCACGATGTTTTCAGGCCTTGCTAATGAAAGATAAACACCATTCAGGAGTTCAAATCTAACCAGAACAAGGCAGCATTGGCTTGCTACATCAGACTTAAGTCAAAATTTGTGAAACTTGAAAATCTATGCAAACATGACAAGTTGTAACCAGGTCCAATCACCCGCATGCCTATGTAAACCAAGAAATCTCCAATCTTACCCATTTTTTGCACATCTTGCAGCAAATTTTTAGACCTTCATGTAGCATCAATGGCACAGATTTTGTGTTCATCTTCTAAGCATATTATCTGTAGGTTAGGTATTTCCACCAGATATTTTTCATGATACAATTTTCTTTATATTGTGCTCAGTTTCTATGCAAATTTTTGATACCTTGGGCACAGATTTTCACCATTAGTGTGACAATTCAGGGCCTGGACCTCATCTTAAGCCAGCTTTTCCTGATACTCGGCATAGTATTTATTCATATCATGTCTTCTAACTGCATTTGGCCACCCTGAGGGATCAAACACAACTAGATGCTTACTAACTATATGCATGATTTATTACAATATCTCATGTAGATCAGAAACTTTGAAGAACCTTAACAAATATGTTTACTAGATCAGGGTCAAGATGGATGTCGGCTAGTTTTCTTGGCCCACCCATGATGTAGAGAGCCTTGCTTTTTTCTCATGGTGGCTTGGGCGGTCCCTTTTCAATTTTTGTTCTTCAAGGTCATAATTACCATGTGAAATATTATTGCTTCTAACCTGTGATCTTATTGATGACAGAAACAAACATGCTATATCTAGAGAGCCCAATTGGTGTTGGATTTTCTTATTCCTACAGTAGTTCAGACTACCTGTATTATGATGATGCAATGACTGGTATATTATTTTCCATATTTCTTTCAAATTGTTGCAACTGAATATATCCTTAAGATTGATCATGGGACTGTAGTTTCTTGGAAATATTGAATAAGATTAAAACTGAGAAAGAAGTGCCATATAATGCAGCTCAAGACAACCTAGATTTCTTCTTGAATTGGTTTGAGAAATTTCCAGAGTATAGAGGTGTAGACTTTTACATAACAGGGAAGATTTATGGAGGTATGACCCACTGTTCCCACTTGTTCATTTAAACTATGTAAGGCTATCCATGTTGATTGATGTAATTTTGTTGAATACTACCCATGTTGGTTTGCTGTAATATCGCAAGACACTATGTTCCTCAATTAGAAACTCTTGTGCTGAATCACAACAAAAAGATGAACATAAAGCCCATTCAACTGAAAGGAATTGTTGTATGTCTCTTCTTCTACTATTTGGATTCTTTCAAAGGTTTAGAGATTTTGTTTACCTAAATTTTATGTAATTGTGACATTCATTATATCATGGGTAATAATCTTAATCATTGATCATTGGAATACTTTCTAGTGAAGGGTAATATTTTCAACAAAATTCATGACTTCAAATAGATAATTGTTTTCAATTCTAATCATTTATTTCTTGAAACGTAAATTATCTTTTTGTTGAGAGATTGGGCATTTCAGATTGAAACAACGAGTTATTCTCATGGGTTTTTTTGTTATATCCCAAGAGTCAAGTCTAATCTTTGTGTTTATCTACAAGGGTCTAATCCTTTGTAGTGATGACATTTACTTTTCCCTTAAAATTGATTGCAGATGGGAAATCCCTTTGTTGACATAGAGATCAGCATAAACAACAACAAATTCTTGTGGTCACATGGTTTAATCTCAGATGAAACTTACCAACTGACACAATCTATTTGCAATAATTCGAAAAGGTGGATGGAATCTTATGTGCTTGACAATTTGTCTGAAAATTGCTATAATTTTTTCAACAAAGTGAAAAGTGAAACTGGAAACATAAATTTGGAGGATGTTACCTTGGGGTCATGTTCAATTGTTGGAGGATCCCAGACGACGAGATCTGGAAAACTAGGAAAATTTCAACAGAAAGTAAGTCATTTATTCATCATAAAAATAATTTAAAGTTGAGACTAATTAGTCAATATGTCGTGGCATTGGTTTCAACCACTGTTGTTGTAATTGCACATATATCATCAGGATTAATCTCTGTTGTTGTTAGATAGATTGTGTAAAAAATCAATAGAACTAATAATCTCTATTTTTGTTGGACAGATTGAACATACATTCAATAAGATTGACCTCTGCATAGACATTAAAATAAAGCAATATCTAAACAGGAAAGAAGTAAAGAAGGCACTTCATGCAAACACTAGACTATATTGGGAACCCTGCTCTCGGTATGTCTTATAGTATTCGTATATTTGTTTGCTTTTGTATTTTGGCATAGGCATTTTCTATTTCATTACTAAATAAATATGCACATGTAGATTGGTGTCCCCACTGTAATCAGTCTTCTGCTCTCGATGCCTCCTCAATCCAAAAGTATGTCATTTGGCAAATACATGAACAGTCTTACAAGCTGATATATCTCTTCCGGCTTGTTACATATACATGGGATTTATTGACAAGTGAATCCATTGGGAGGAACTTGATGAGGAGCATAACAATTTCTTCCTCAGTGGCCTCCCTACTAACACACTAGGATTACTAATCCTAGTGAGGTGATTATGTTTCAAGGCTCAGCCTTCCACTCCAGGGCTCTATGTGCATGTGAGTGTAAGGCTCATCCTTCCACTCCAGGGCATAGAAGCATTTTATAGTTAGGACTTTCTTGCAAAAAAACTGTCATTATCCAAAGATTGAAGGCTTGGCTGTATTGATTCTGTCACATTCTTCAAGTGGTTAGAGTTAAACAGAAGGGTTTTATAGTTAGGACTTTCTTGCAAAAAAACTGTCATTCTCCAAAGATTGAAGGCTTGGTTGTATTGATTCTGTCACATTCTTCAAGTGGTTAGAGTTAAACAGAAGGGTTTTATAGTTAGGACTTTCTTGCAAAAAAACTGTCATTCTCCAAAGATTGAAGGCTTGGTTGTATTGATTCTGTCACATTCTTCCCTTTGATTGAAGAGCATTCGATACAAGAAGTCTTCTACGAACTTTTGGGCCAATTGCTTAGCAACAAGGTTCTCTTTCTTTTCATAATCTCAGGTTTGTGGTAGAAGGATTGTCAAAGTGTTTTTTCCACCCATCAATTTATTATGAAGGTATCTACACAAAACTCTAACTCATACTTCTAGTAACTAGAAGTGGATTTGGTAGAAGCATGCCCGGTTTTGCTAAAATGTAATTCATAGGAGTCTTGTCTAAAAATCTTTTTTTTTGGCATAGATATGGCTAGATGATAAGAAACACAAAGGGACTAGGTAATTCTATGTATATTTTTTTTAAAGGAAGCCTAGTCATATATCATAGGAAGTTTGGTAATTTTATCTTCACAATATTTTTTTTTTAAATACACAGGCATCGCTTAACCGACGCCTGTAGGTGTCGGTTAAGCGACGCCTGTGTATTTTAAAAAATACAATACCATTGCTTAAGCGACGCCTGGAGGTGTCGGTTAAGCGACGCCTGTGTCCGGGAGGTGTCGGTTAAGAGACGCCTGTAGGTGTAAATGTTTTTAAAAAAATTTCTTCACCGTCGCTTTGTAAGTGTTGGATAACCGACGATTTATTGAGCTGTCGCTTAACCAACGGATTGGAAAGATGTTGGATAACCGACGACACTCCACCGACGCTTAAAAAAATCAATAGTGTCATACATGCGACAGGGAAGTGTCAAAAATCCGACAATACGGCCGTCGGATGGTCGAAATGTAGTAGTGTCACATATCCTCCCCTTGGTTTGTTTGTATTTTGGCTGTAGATTTTCTAAGGAGTGTGCTCTTTGTGCGCTAGTTGGCCTTTGGGATCACGGTTACTTGAGTATATTTATGCTCTCTTGAGTTTGGGTCCTTTTGTTTTTGGCATGCCTGGTATCCTATCTCCCTTCCTTGGTCCTAGTACAGACCTTGGTGTCAGACTTGGGGGCATCACAGCCCCTTACCATACTCATAGATTTGAGAGTGGTCACATTCTGCCCTCTACTCCATTTGTGGAGGATGTTGACTCCCTTTTCTCAGCCTTTACACCGGTGGTCACCCTCACAGGGATGGTAGTGGATGCATGAATGTTGGGTCTACACCTTACTTTCCTTTTTATGTCCCATCGTTCACTGCATTGTTTCCTTTGGGTGCAGTTGTCATGATCATTCCTCCCTATATCCTATAGTTTGGATTATTTATTGACTATGTCGGGTTGTTTTAGACTAATATGGTTGTCATGTAGGGTACCATTTTTGTACACTCTCTTCGAGGTTTTGATCTATTTGTTCCTATCACAGGTATTATGTCTAAACTGGAATATAGGTTAGGATATCACATCCGCTTGCACTTATGCATTACCTTATGACCATTCCATCTTAACCATAGGTATGAACCCATTCCATGGTATCACAAACCCCTCATGCTACTGTTAGAAGTGATATTATGTGAATGGTAGAGCTTTCCTATACATGGGTGTCCTAGTTAGATCCCTTTTGCATTTGGTACCCATGCTGTGAGTCCTCTCTTAGGTTTGGGAGTCCCCTTTAGTCCCTCCATGTCTTTGCGCAAGATCCTCATACTCCTCTTGATCTTTTTTGCTGGCCTTTGTCCCCAGGACTCCCTTATGTCAAGTTGTATGTCACATACCCCAATTTTGTAAAATAATGTTATTTGTTTTAAATTGATTCCTAAGACATTATGTTAAATTTAATGCTAAGTTGAGACTGATGACTCAGCAGAGTAAAAAGATGTGGAATGTAATTCTGAATATTTTATTTTAATAAATAAAAAGTGGAGACAACAGCTTATGAGAGTTGTTAATAAGAGTGTTACTGGTCAAACTGGTGGAAGGAACTAGGTGGAGAGAAAAAGGACAAGTGGCAGCATCCTCAAACACTTCCTATGTTGCAGGTGGCAACTTTGCTACATTTGGGGTCATGATCCCCCAAGAAAGTGGGATCAGAGCAGGTGGCTCAATTAATGACAACTAACCCAAAAAGACCTAGGCAATCTTTTAAAAATGCCCAATGTAGAGAGCTAAGGCTGCTCGGATATTTTCCAAGAGAAGAATCATTCAGGTGGAATGCACTTCAAGGAATTCATTGGGAAAATGGGAAACTGTAAGGAAGGTGTTTTGAGGGATAAACTGTAGGAACTTGATCTGATACAACTTTCTAGCTGAGAGATTTGACTGATGAGTTTAGGATTGGTATTCAGTCTCAGGAGTAGTACTTGATTATTTGCTTCACCTAGTTCCAGCCAGGGAGACTAGAGTAGGCTCGGGGGTCCTGAGGAGTCGCTGTTTGAGCGCTCTCTAAAAGTTGGTAGGGAGGAACGGCCTCCCATTGCTGTTGTTGACTAGATTTAAGAACCGGTTCTACTATCTACTAATTTCTGTGTTAATATCTGTGTGTGATTGAATGATGCATTTTCAGGTTATGATGTAAACTTAGAGGATAGAATATCTTAGTTTGTTTAGTAATGAAATTATTCTTGATGAAAAATAAATCCTACCTGTGTTTTTCCCCATCTGGAGTAATCCAGATCGTACTCTAGCACAGGTGGTGTATTTAAATGAAGAAAGTATGATGTAAATATAAAATAAGATGTTAGCTTGATTATTAGAATGTTTTCTTTTATTTGTTATCAGAAGAAATATTATTTTGTACATATAGTAGTGTTAGACCTAGACTGTGAATGCTAGATTATTAGAAAAGGAAAGGAAGCTATATCATTATACTAACAGTAGTATGTTTTGGTAGATGAAACAGTTCTCTATACAGTATTCACTTCCGTAATCTTTAAATCTATTTTGAAACAAAAGGAAAAGAAGATAATAGTTAAAATGTGTAGTGTTAGGTTAAATAAAATGCTGTTCAGCTCTACAGTTTATTTCTTTTCCTGTTTAGGATAAATAACTACTGTAATATTAGCAACCAAACTGTGAGTAAGGATAGAAAAACCTTGATCTAATTCTAAAGATAAAACTAGTTGGTTTAAGATTTTAAGTTAGGTGATTTCTTTTATAACTGATAATGTAAATAATTCATTCATCTTATCTAGCTGAACTTACGCAAGTTCTACAGCTACTAAACTGTCTTTTAAGGAATTTAAACAAAACTACTAATTATTTAAAGAAAGGAATATAATTAGCTTGTTATTACCTTTATTTATAAATTCTAATGTTATAATCTAAATAGGGTAATATAGATACAGAAAGAACTTCTTTATAAATTATATAGAGAGCATAAGAATACAACAATAAAATATTTTCCCAAATATATACTTCATAAATAGACTGAATATAAAGATAATATATATAATTATAGGAGAAATATTTACTTGCGGGTAAAATAACAAATCTTATAACATTATAATAAGTATCAAGTAAACATGGACTTTGTACTTAAAGATGTAACTATACAGTTACATAAGTACAACTCAAAAGCATATTAAATTATTTGTTTTCTTTCTGAAAGCTAACAAATATAAAATAATATTTACAATCTTATTAGAACAAAGAGAATTAAGGTAAGTTAATATAAAAACAATATACAGTTATCCTAAACAGGTAACATTAAAATAATTTACAGGGTAAATTCAAATGTAATAACTTGCAGGAAATAAACTAACAGAACATAGACATGCTCGATTCACCGAGCTCAATAACCCATTATACAATATAAGTAATAACAAAATAAATTACAGTATTATATTGTAAATAGAATATAATTTAAGGAAATAGTAAATACATATTCATATCTCCAAGTTAGGGTAAAACCCTATTATATCAAAATTTACAACAGAGGTATCAAACAAAAGAGTTTAAGCTCCTTTCTAAATGCCTCTCGGCTTCTAAAAGTTAACAGAGTATGGCTTCACCAGCCTTCCCTCATTTATACATTTTATACACAAAAAATAGAACAAAATCAAAATTTACAGGTCACAGCCTAAGCCAGAAACCTCGCATAAAGCAAGGGTTTATCATTAACACAAGCTACGAACCAAGTTAACCCAGGTAAACCAAAACCACAAGGGTTTTGTAGGCCACGACGACCAACCATCAAACGTCCCATAAGGAAAGGAAAAATGATGAACTACCATGGGATATCCAAGGCTTACCCATGAGCTAGCGGTTGTCCCAGCCTTGCACCAACCACGTAGGAGGACAAGCCGTTACCTGTAAACAACACCCACAATATCGTAAGACTTTGCACTTATTTTAAATAGAGAAATAATGAATTATAAGTGTAAGGAAGAAAAGATACCATTATAGATTATTACCTAAAACTTCAAGGTAACGTAACCACCCACAAACAGAAGCTCCGCCACCAACGTAAAGAGAAACAAACCCTTCATCTGCTACAAGAAAGGAGATTACCAACACAGTAACGACCAACAATGATTGAGAGTCAGAGCAATAAGCCAAGAAAGTATAAACGCTTGGGCCGTCACTATTTTCTAGCCAAAAATCCACTCTGCTGTGAAACCCTAAGACCCAACAACTCTCGAGATGCGAGACCACGGCTCTCACTACTGGGCCACAGAAGAATAAGACTTTTATAGTCTGGTGAATTACTGAAATGGGCAAGCTGTGAAGGATAAACCCCGGAGGAAAACAACCAAACCATCCCAAGAAGCAAACAAATTTGTTACAGCTCTTCTCTATCGAGCGTTTAGGGAGAGCTCACGAGGTGCATGAGACAAAAAAACAAACTGGGAGACTACCAGCAACGAGTTGCAGAGCGACAGTGAATTCAAAAACACAGTAGCAGAGCGGCCGGGGGCCAAAAACAATGGAGGGAATAACAAGTTAGGGTTCGTGAGTGCCTTTTTAAATTCATAACACTTGGCTATGATGAGTCCACGTACTCAATCGAAATTATTTGCATGTAGTGGGTAAAACTATATAGTCCCAGCGTGCAATCAATGAAAGGATTAGTATTCCAATCATATGGTGATTCGGAAGTTCCACCATGATATTCACTCCCGAAGTCAACCTAGCATGCATGTTATATGGTAAACAAAAGAAACAATAATATACAAGTTAGGCCATAAAACTTATCAAGGGCGTGGTCAATACTACGACCCATCATTTATGCAAATATGGTATACATTCAATCAAATGATTATAACTTTGGTAATGGTTATGCCATTTAATATTTTATAAAATAAATTCACAATTTTTTTTTATGGTAAATACTCTTCTTACAAGCAAGTATTCGTTCAACCAAACGATTGTAACTTAGTAAGGGTTATGTCACTTATTATTTAACATAAGAAATTCTTAGAATCTATGTAAGATAAGATACCCTTCTTGCTAGTTTTATTCTCATTTGTCTTGAGTACTCATTTATTAAACTATTAAGGTTTGCAATGAGAAGGTGAAGTCCTATAGTAATTATCAATCTTGTCCTTGGAACGTTGATGAAATAATAACAATAACTCGACAAAATCTTCCAAGTACGTTAGGTGTAAAAGAGTTTAGTTCATACACACTAACTAATTAATCCCTTTTGATAGCAGTATGTAATAATGATATAATTCCTTTAAACTTCAAAGCTTTGGAAGTTGGAATAATGGTACAAAAACTCATTTACCAATGTGCATTACTTTCATATCACAAGGAGTAACCAAATTTTCACATGACGTAAATGGTTTATGTTCACAATTTAAGATAGACCCTTAACGTAAAAAAACCCTGCCATCTGTAACCTGTTTGTAAGGATAAAGTTTAAGGCGTTTACACACGACGACTTTGGTAACACTGATAAACATCGAAGAGGGTAGTTCGCAATGAAAACTATAAATTACATTCTAGTGAGAGAAAGCAACTGTCACCAATACTGTTAGGACTAAATCTCGTTTCTATGGCATCTTTAAAAAGAATAACGATTTAATGGTTTTACCTCATAAAAGCATTTGAAATTGAACAACATTTATATTCTTTTACTGAGCTATTATTTTTGCAACGAACATATATCTATATGCTTTATGATTATTGACAAGCAGCACCAAATCTTTCTTACCTGTAAATATGTAAGAGGAGGTAAACTTTCTGCGTTAGCTCGAAAGATAAGTAAGCCCCAGAATACCAAGACAGTTCCACCTTGTGGTCGTAAAGAAAAATAAGTCATTAAACTGAAAAAGAATTATTCTATAAGATAAACATAATGAAGTAGATAATTCAGATTATGAAATCATTAACATATAACTAATGAACACAATTAGATGACTGCATTATTGAATATTATCTGTATTTTTAAAATTTTAAGTTTTTCAGAAATTTTCAGATTTTGACATGTGGTATCAGAGCACAAGGTTCAAACACTAGGCCTTGATGCAACCCAACTAGCTTTCATAGAACAGTAAATTAAAATAATATGCTAACATATATTTTGTTTTATGTTAAGAACAGAAAAATTTCCTTTTTCTGAACTTTAACAGGCAGGTATGGAAAGGCTGGGAGAGTATGCACAGGAGGAGTCTCTAGATACAGAAACAATAAAATTGCCCAAAGAACCTATATTAGAAGAGGTGACTGCCAATTCCTTAGAGCTGTTACAGACTGTAAAAGATTTAAAAACTGAAATGGAGTCTGTAAAGAGGGAGAATGAAAGGATCATGAAGGCTTAGGAAGAATTGAACCAAATTTTAATAGAAAAATTTCAAACTAAAGGAAGGAATAGAAGATATAAATCTAAAGATGTCAGTCATCAAAGAAAATCCAAAAAGATGAAGCTTGCAAAAACTGAAAGTAGTTCATCGTCTGAAGGGTTTGGTGAATGACAAAGTTCCCATACTACTACTGACAGTAGTGAAGATGATTTGTATGATAGAAAGAAGAAATATAAACCATATGAGGAAATTTCAGGGGAGTTCAAAAAGATAAAGCCACCAACTTTTAATGGAGAGACTGAGAAGGGGGAGGAAGCAGAGTCCTGGTTGTCAGGGATAAAGAAGTACTTCCATATATATAATTACTCTAACCAGTTAAAGGAAAGGATGGCTATATATAACCTCTTAGGAAAGGCTAACATATGGTGGCAAGACTTGAAGAGAGTCAAGGGTATAAGAGAGAAAGAAGTTAATTGGAGTACCTTTAAAAGGTATTTCAAAAAGAAATTTCTATTTCAGCAGTATTACGAGGAAAGAGCTAAAGAGTTTTATGAATTGAAGTTAGGTTCAATGACAATGAAGGATCTGAACAACAAATTCTTAAGTTTACTTAGGTATGTACCCTACCTAGTAGACGAGAAACCAAAAGCACAATGATTTCTTAGTTGTCTACCATATCATATTAAAGATAGAATTGAATATGATAACCTGAAGACTTTGGAGGAAGCTATGAGGAAGGATAACTTTTGTTTTGAGCAAAATCGGAAGAAAAAAGGCTTGGCCAATTGGAAGGCTAAGAAAAATAACAATCATCCTGAATTTAAGAAGAAGGAATTTGTACCTCACAGAAATTTCAAGAATAATAAGACCAAAAATTATTCTAACAACAAGAATTTCCAGGGAAATAGGAATAGTACCTCCAACAATTCGAATAATTTTAAGGGCAAGGAAACTGCAAATAACCATGGAAATTTTACTAAGAGTTTTGAACGTAAAGAGCCTGTTAAGTGCTAGGAATGTAATGGCCCGCACTATGCCTTGGTCTGTCCAAACCGGAAAAAGACTGTTAGCAATATTCATACTGTACAGGAGGAGATGATCATTGGGGAACTAGCAAGGAGCATGCCCAGAATTAACGTGGCTTTGGAGAACCGCCAAGCTAAATATCATACTTCCATGGTGGAAGTAGAATGTATGATTAATTAGACCCTTGTAACCATTTTAATTGATCCAGGAGCTAGTCTCAGTTATATTGCACCTTAGATAGTGGAAAAATGTAAGTTGTCTATCGATAAGTTTGAGAATTCATGGTTAGTTCAATTAGCCACTGGGGCTAAAAGAAAAATAATTTGTTTTGTGAAATAATGTGCTTTACTTATGGATGAATTTGAAACTGTAGTTAAACTTAATGTTTTGCCACTTGGCTCATATGATTTGCTGATTGGTATGGACTGGTTAGAATAGCATAAAGTAATTTTAAACCGCTAAGATAAACCTTTAGATGCTTAAATAGTGATGAACAACCAGTAAAGGTTAAGGGTATTCCTAGAAAAACTATAGTAAGGCATATTTCTGCTTTACAACTTAAAATAGCTGTTAGAAAAGGATGTAAAGCTTATGCAGTGACCATTACAGATGAGGAACAAAAAACTAAAACATATAAGTTAAAAATAGAAAATATTCCTGTTTTAAAAGAATATACTGATGTATTCCCAGAAGAAATTCTAGGATTACCTCCAAAAAGGGAATTGGATTTAACCATTGAACTGGTACCAAGTGCTGTACCTAGTTCAAAGGATCCTTATCGAATGAACATATTGGAACTTAATGAGTTAAAATCACAATTAAAAGAGTTAATTGATAAAAAGTACATTCGATCTAGTGTGTCTCCTTGGGGGGCACTGGTCATATTTGTTAAAAAGAAAGACGAAACTATGCGATTATGCATAGACTACCGTCAGCTAAACAAGATGACTATCAAAAATAGATATCCATTGCCCCATATAGATGATCTGTTTGATCAACTACGTGGAGCCACAATGTTTTCGAAGATAGATTTGAGGTCAAGATATCATCAAGTAAGGATTAAAGATGAATATATCTTCAAGAAAACCTTTAGAACAAGATATGGACACTACGAGTTTGTCGTAATGCCATTCGGGCTTACTAATTCCCCAAATGTCTTTATGTGTTTAATGAATAATATAATGCATAAGTATTTAGATAAGTTTTTGGTTGTGTTTATTGACGACATCCTAATCTACTAAAAAACGGAAGAAGAACATAAAGAACACCTAAAAATTGTTTTGCAAGAGTTGCGAGAACATCAACTCTTCGCAAAGTTTAGTAAGTGTGACTTCTTTAAGGATAAAATTCAGTATTTAGGTCACGTAGTGACCAAAGAAGGAATTTCTGTAGATCCTGAAAGGATACGGGCAATCGAAGATTGGCCAGTTCCCAAAGATGTAATAGATGTTAGGTCCTTCATGGGAATTACCGGTTATTACCGGAGGTTCATTCAAGGCTTTTCAAGGATAACAAATCCGATAACTTCCTTGCAAAAGAAAGGAAAGAAATTTGAATGGAACCATAAATGTGAAGAGAGCTTTAAGAAGTTAAAAACTCTTTTGACTAGTGCACCTATTCTAAGAATAGCAGATCCTAATAAAGAATTCGTAGTTTGTACTGATGCCTATAATGATGGCTTAGGCGGTGTTCTGACTCAAGAAGGGCATGTTATTGCCTATGATTCTAGAAAGTTAAAAACTCAGGAAAATAATTATGAAACATATGATCTGGAACTAGCAGTTGTAATACACGCCTTAAAAATGTGGTGACATCACCTAATCGACAGAAAATTTATTTTAATGACTGATAATAAAGGATTGAAATATCTTCTAGATCAGCCTAATTTAAATGCTAGACAAGCTAGGTGGTTAGCTTTCTTAAGCGAATATGATTTCGAAATCCAACACATAAAGGGTAAGGAAAATAAGGTGGTTGATGCATTAAGTAGAAATGCAAAGCTGAACTTTACAATAGAAATCAGCACTTACGTTTCAGACTTAAATGAACAGCTTAAAGAAGGGGTAAAACAAGATGAAATTTATTAGAAATTGCAAATTACAGCTAAGGAATAACCTACAGAAAGCTTAATAAAAGGTTATAGTTTAAATGAAAATGAATTTTTACTATATAAAGATAAATTGTATGTACCTAATGTACCTAAGGTTAAGTTGCTAATTCTGGATGAAGTCCATAAAACACCATATTCAGGTCACCCAGGTTATCAAAAGACTATAACCATGCTAAGAAAAGATTATTTTTGGCCAAATATGAAAACTGAAGTAGCTGAATATATTGCAAGGTGTTTAGAATGTCAACAGGTGAAAACCGAACACCAACACCCAGCTCGTTTGCTACAGCCTTTACCTATTCCTAGCTGGAAATGGGAAGTGATTAGTCTAGATTTTATTACTGGACTGCCTAGAAATCAAAATCAAAATGACTCTATTATGGTAGTGGTTGATAAGTAAGCAAGGCAGCTCATTTTATACCTGTTAAAACTACTTATAAGGCTGCCAATATAGCTGATATTTTTCTAAAGCAGTTTTTTCGATTACATGGAGTACCAAAAGTTATAATCTCAGACAGAGATCCCAAGTTTACTGAAAAATTTTGGAATTCATTGTTTAAAGGATTAAATAAAACATTGAATTTCAGTACTTCCTTCCATCCTCAAACAGATGGACAAACTGAAAGAGTAAACCAGGTACTGAAATATTTATTGAGAATGTATGTGAAAGATCAGCCAGGTAAGTGGGAGGACTATTTACATCTATTAGAGTTTGCGTATAATAATAATTATCAGTCATCAGCTAAATTTAGTCCATTTGAAATTTTATATGGATGAAAATGTAACACTCCTATCTCTTGGAATAATCCAATAGATAGATTGGTGTTAGGTCCAGAATTGTTCAAAGAAATGGAGGAAATTGTGAAGTAAGTGCAGGGAAATTTGAACGTGGCATAGGATAGGCAGAAAAGTCAAGCAGACTTGAAAATAACTCATAAGGAGTTCCAGGTAGGTGAACATGTGTTCATCAAGGTAAGGCCTAAGAAGATATCTCTAAATATGGGGAGTTGTGCAAAGTTGGCACCACGTTACTGTGGTCCATTTGAAATTTTTTCTAGGATTGGTCAAGTAGCTTACCAACTAGCATTACCACCTAACTTGAAAGTACATAATGTTTTTCACATTTCTGTTTTAAAGAAATATGTTCATGATGCTACTCATGTGGTTAATTGGAATGTTGTACAGGTGGAACCAGAAGGATAATTTCTGGTGGAACCGGACTGTATCCTCGGGAGGAGGGAAATTACACTTCGGAACTGCACCATTGGACAGGTGAAGGTGCAATGGAAGCACCTTAGTCCTGAAGAAGCCACCTTGGAACTGGAAAGTAAGATGCGAGAAGCATACCCAAATATGTTCCAGGGGACTTCGGAGGATGAAGAATAAATAACATCGAGGACGATGTTATATTTTAGGGGGTGTGTATGTCACATACCCCAATTTTGTAAAATAATGTTATTTGTTTTAAATTGATTCCTAAGACATTATGTTAAATTTAATTCTAAGTTGAGACTAATGACTTAGCAGAGTCAAAATATGTGGAATGTAATTTTGAATATTTTATTTTAATAAATAAAAAGTGGATACAACAGCTTGGGAGAGTTGTTAATAAGAGTGTTACTGGTCAAACTGGTGGATAGAACTAGGTGGAGAGAAAAAGGACAAGTGGCAGCATACTCAAACACTTCCTATGTTGCAGGTGGAAACTTCCCTACATTTGGGGTCAAGATCCCCCGAGAAAGTGGGATCAGAGCAGGTGGCTCAATTAATGACAACTAACCTAAAAATACCTAGGCAATCTTTTAAAAATGCCTAATGTAGAGAGCTGAGGCTGCTCAGATATTTTCCAGGAGAAGAATCATTCAGGTGGAATGCACTTCAAGGAATTCATTGGGAAAAAGGGAAACTGTAAGGAAGGTGTTTTGAGGGATAAACTGCAGGAACTGGATATGATACAACTTTCTAGCTGAGAGATTTGACTGACGAGTTCAGGATTGGTATTGAGTCTTAGGACTAGTACTTGATTATTTGCTTCACCTAGTTCCATCCAGGGAGACCAAAGCAGGCTCGGGGGTCCTAAGGAGTCGTTGTTTGAGTGCTCTCCAGGAGTTGGTAGGGAGGAACGGCCTCCCATTGCTGTTGTCAACCAGCTTTAAGAACAGGTTCTACTATCTACTAATTTCTGTGTTAATATCTGTGTGTGATTGAATGATGCATTTTCAGGTTATGATGTAAACTTAGAGGATAGAATATATTAGTTTGTTTAGTAATGAAATTATTCTTGATGAAAAATAAATCCTACCTGTGTTTTTCCCCATCTGGAGTAATCCAGATCGTACTCTAGCATAGGTGGTGTATTTAAATGAAGAAAGTATGACGTAAATATAAAATAAGATGTTAGCTTGATTATTAGAATGTTTTCTTTTATTTGTTATCAGAAGAAATATTATTCTGTACATAGAGTAGTGTTAGACCTACACTGTGAATGCCAAATTATTAGAAAAGGAAAGGAAGCTATATCATTATACTAACAATAGTATGTTTTGGTAGATGAAACAGTTCTCTATACAGTATTCACTTCCGTAATTTTTACATCTATTTTGAAACAAAAGGAAAAGAAGATAATAGTTAAAATGTGTAGTGTTAGGTTAAATAAAATGCTTTTCAGCTCTACAGTTTATTTCTTTTCCTGTTTAGGATAAATAACTACTGTAATATTAGCAACCAAACTGTGAGTAAGGATAGAAAAACCTTGATCTAATTCTAAAGATAAAACTAGTTGGTTTAATATTTTAAGTTAGGTGATTTCTTTTATAACTGATAATGTAAATAATTCATTCATCTTATCTAGCTGAACTTACGCAAGTTCTACAGCTACTAACCTGTCTTTTAAGGAATTTAAACAAAACTACTAATTATTTAAAGAAAGTAATACAGTTAACTTGTTATTACCTTTATTTATAAATTCTAATGTTATAATCTAAATAGGGTAATATAGATACAGAAGGAACTTCTTTATAAATTATTTAGTATAGAGAGCATAACAATACAACAATAAAATATTTTCCCATCTATATACTTCATAAATAGACTGGATATAAAGATAATATATATAATTATAGGAGCAATATTTACTTCCAGGTAAAATAACAAATCTTATAATATTATAATAAGTATCAAGTAAACATGAACTTTGTACTTAAAGATGTAACTATACAGTTACATAAGTACAACTCAAAAAAATATTAAATTACTTGTTTTCTTTCTGAAATCTAACCAATATAAAATAATATTTACAATCTTATTAGAACAGAGAGAATTAAGGTAAGTTAATATAAAAACAATATACAGCTATCCTAAACAGGTAACATTAAAATAATTTACAGGGTAAATTCAAATGTAATAACTTGCAAGAAATAAACTAATAGAACATAGACATGCTTGATTCACCGAGCTCAATAACCCATTATACAATATAAGTAATAAGAAAATAAGTTATAGTATTATATTGTAAATAAAAGATAATTTAAGAAAACAGTAAATACATCTTCATATTGCCAAGTTAGGGTAAAACCCTGTTATATAAAAATTTACAATAGAGGTATCAAACAAAAGAGTTTAAGCTCCTTTCTAAATGCCTCTCAGCTTCTAAAAGTTAACAGAGTATGGCTTCACCAGCCTTCCGTCATTTATACATTTTATACACAAAAACTAGAACAAAATCAAAATTTACAGGTCATGGCCTAAGCCGGAAGCCCCGCATAAAGCAAGGGTTTATCATTAACAGAATCTACGAACCAAGTTAACCCAGGTAAACCAAAACCACAAGGGTTTTGCAAGCCATAGCGACCAACCATGAAACGTCCCATGAGGAAAGGAAAAAGGACGAACTGCCATGGGATATCCAAGGCTTACACGTGAGCTAGCGGTTGTCCCAGCCTTGCACCAACCACGCAAGAGGACAAGCCGTCACCTGTAAACAACACCCATGATATCGTAATACTTTGTACTTATTTTAAATAGAGAAATAATGAATTAAAAGTGTAAGGAAGCAAAGATACCATTATAGATTCTTACCTAAAACTTCAAGGTAACGTAACCACCCACAAACAGAAGCGCCAACACCAACGTAAAGAGAAACAAACCCTTGATCTGCTGCAAGAAAGAAGGAGATTACCAACACAATAATGACCAATAGCGACCGAGAGTTAGAGCAATAAGCCAAGCAAGTATAAACTCTTGGGTCATCACTATTTTCCAGCCAAAAAACCACTCTGCTATGAAACCCTAAGACCCAACAACTCTCGAGATGCGAGACCACAGCTCTCACTACTGGGCCATAGAAGAATAAGACTTTTACAGTCTCGTGAATTACTGAAATGGGAAAGCCGTGAAAGATAAACCCCGGAGGAAAACAACCAACCCAGACCAAGCAGCAAATGAATTCGTTACAGTTCTTCTCTATCAAGCTTTCAGGGAGAGCTCACGAGGTGCATGAGACAAAGGAACAAACTGGGAGACTACCAGAAACGATTTGCAGAGCGACAGTGCAGTAAAAAACACAGTAGCAAAGCGGCTGGAGGCCAAAAACAACAAAGGGAATAACAAGTTAGGGTTTGTGAGTTCCTTTTTAACTTCATAACACTTGGCTGTGATGAGTCCATGTACTCAATCGAAATTATTTGTATGCAGTGGGTAAAACTATATAGTCCCAGCGTGCAATCAATGAAAGGATTATTATTCCAATCATATGGTGATTCGGAAGTTCCACCATGATCTTCACTCCTGAAGTCAACCTAGCATGCATGTTATATGGTAAACAAAACAAACATTAATATACAAGTCAGGCCATAAAACTTATCAAGGGCATGGTCAATACTACGACCCATCATTTATGCAAATATGGTATACATTGAATCAAACAATTATAACTTTGGTAATGGTTATGCCATTTAATATTTTATAAAATAAATTCAAAAAATTTATTTATGGTAAATACTCTTCTTACAAGCAAGTATTCATTCAACCAAACGATTGTAACTTAGTAAAAGTTATGTCACTTATTATTTAACATAAGAAATTCTTAGAATCTATGTAAGATAAGATACCCTTCTTGCTAGTTTTATTCTCATTTGTCTTGAGTACTCATTTATTAAACTATTAAGGTTTGCAATGAGAAGGTGAAGTCCTATAGTAATTATCAGGCTTGTCATTGGAACTTTGATGAAATAATAACAATAACTGGACAAAATATTCCAAGTATGTTAGGTGTAAAAGAGTTTAGTTCATCGACACTAACTTAATCCCTTTTGATAGCAGTATGTAATAATGATATAATTCCTTTAAACTTCAAAGCTTTTGAAGTTGTAATAATGGTACAAAAACTCATTTACCAACACACATTACTTTCATATCACAAGGAGTAACCAAATTTTGACATGATGTAAATGTTTTATGTTCACAATTTAAGATAGACCCTTAACGTAAAAAAACCCTGCCATCTTTAACCTGTGTGTAAGGATCAAGTTTAAGGCATTTACACATGACGAATTTGGTAACATTGATAAACATCGAAGAGGGTAGTTCGCAATGAAAACTATAAATTACATTCTAGTGAGAGAAAGTAACTGTCACCAATACTGTTAGGACTAAATCTCGTTTCTATTGCGTCTTTAAAAAGAATAACGATTTAATGGTTTTACCTCATAAAAGCATTTGAAATTGAACAGCATTTATATTCTTTTACTGAGCTATTATTTTTGCAACGAACATATATCTGTATGCTTTATGATTATTGACAAGAAGCACTGGATCTTTCTTACCTGTAAATCTATAAGAGCAGGTAAACTTTCTGCATTAGCTCGAAAGCTAAGTAAGCCCTAGAATACCAAGAGAGTTCCACCTTGTGGTCGTAAAGAAAAATAAGTCATTAAACTGAAAAAGAATTATTCTATAAGATAAACATAATCAAGTAGATAATTAAGATTATGAAATCATTAACATATAACTAATTAACACAATTAGCTGACTGCATTATTGAATATTAGCTGTATTTTTAAAATTTTAATTTTTTCAGAAATTTTCGGATTTTAACATGTGGTATCAGAGCACAAGGTTCAAACACTAGGCCTTGATGCAGCCCAACTAGCTTTCATTGAACAATAAATTAAAATAATATGCTAACATATATTTTGTTTTATGTTAAGAATAGAAAAATTTTCATTTTTCTGAAGTTTAACAGGCAGGTATGGAAAGGCTAGGAGAGTATGCACAGGAGGAGTCTCCAGATACAGAAACAAGAAATTTGCCCAGAGAACCTATATTAGAAGAGGTGATTGCCAATTCCTCAGAGCTTTTACAGACTGTAAAAGATTTAAAAACTGAAACGGAGTCGTTAAAGAGGGAGAATGAAAGGATCCTGAAGGCTTAGGAAGAATTGAACCAAATTTTAATAGAAAAATTTCAAACTAAAGGAAGGAGTAGAAGATCAGAATCTAAAGATGTCAATCATCAAAGAAAATCCAAAAAGATGAAGCTTGTAAAAACTTAAAGTAGTTCATCGTCTGAAGGGTTTGGTGAATGACAAATTTGCCATACTACTACTGACAGTAGTGAAGATGATTTGTATGATAGAAAGCAGAAATACAAACCATATGAGGAAATTTCAGGGGAGTTCAAAAAGATAAAGCCACCAACTTTTAATGGAGAGACTGAGAAGGGGGAGGAAGTAGAGTTCTGGTTGTCCAAGATGAAGAAGTACTTCCATATATATAATTACTCTATCCAATTAAAGGCAAGGATGGCTATATATAACCTCTTAGGAAAGGCTGACATATGGTGGCAAGACTTGAAGAGAGTCAAGGGTATAAGAGAGAAAGAAGTTAATTGGAGTACCTTTAAAAGGTATTTCAAAAAGAAATTTCTGTCCAATCAGTATTATGAGGAAAGAGCTAAAGAGTTTTATGAATTGAAGTTAGGTTCAATGAAAATGAAGGATCTGAACAACAAATTCTTAAGTTTACTTAGGTATGTACCCTACCTAGTAGATGAGAAACCAAAAGTACAGAAATTTCTTAGCTGTCTACCATATCATATTAAAGATAGAATTGAATATGATAACCTGAAGACTTTGGAGGAAGCTATGAGAAAGGCTAACTTTTGTTTTGAGCAAAATCGGAAGAAAGAAGGCTTGGCCAATTGGAAGGCTAAGAAAAATAAAAATCAACCTGAATTTAAGAAGAAGAAATTTGTACCTCACAGAAATTTCAAGAATAATAAGACCAAAAATTATTCTAACAACAAGAATTTCCAGGGAAATAGGAATAGTACCTCCAACAATTCGAATAATTTTAAGGGCAAGGAAACTGCAAATAACCATGGAAATTTTACTAAGATTTTTGAACATAAAGAGCATGTTAAGTGCTGGGAATGTAATGGCCCGCACTATGCCTCGGTCTATCCAAACCGGAAAAAGACTGTTAGCAATATTCATACTGTACAAGAGGAGATGACCATTGGGGAACTAGCAAGGAGCATGCCCAGAATTAACGTGGCTTTGGAGAATCGCCAAGCTGAATATCAGAATTCCATGGTGGAAGTAGAAGGTATGATTAATCAAACCCCTGTAACCATTTTAATTGATTTAGGAGCTAGTCTCAGTTATATTGCACCTCAGATAGTGGAAAAATGTAAGTTGTCTGTCGATAAGTTTGAGAATTCATGGTTAGTTCAATTAGCCACTGGGGCTAAAAGAAAAATAACTTGTTTTGTGAAAGAATGTGCTTTACTTATGGATGAATTTAAAACTCTAGTTAAACTTAATGTTTTCCCACTTGGCTCATATGATTTGCTGATTGGTATGGACTGGTTAGAATAGCATAAAGTAATTTTAAATTGTTACGATAAAACTTTTACATGCTTAAATAGTGATGAACAACTAGTAAAGGTTAAGGGTGTTCCTAGAAAAACTATAGTAAGACATATTTCTTCTTTACAACTTAAAAGAGCTATTAGAAAAGGATGTAAAGCTTATGCAGTGACCATGACAGATGAAGAAGTAAAAACTAAAACATATAAGTTAAAAATAGAAAATATTCCTGTTTTAAAAGAATATACTGATGTATTCCCAGAAGAAATTCTAGGATTACCTCCAAAAAGGGAATTGGATTTAACCATTGAACTGGTACCAGGTGCGGTACCTAGTTCAAAGGCTCCTTATTAAATGAACATATTGGAACTTAATGAGTTAAAATCACAATTAAAAGAGTTAATTGATAAAAAGTACATTCAACCTAGTGTGTCTCCTTGGGGGGCACCGATCATCTTTGTTAAAAAGAAAGACAGAACTATGCGATTATGCATAGACTACCGTCAGCTAAACAAGATGACTATCAAAAATAGATATCCATTGCCCCATATAGATGATCTGTTTAATCAACTACGTGGAGCCACGGTGTTTTCGAAGATAGATTTGAGGTCAAGATATCATCAAGTAAGGATTAAAGATGAAGATATCTTCAAGACAGCCTTTAGAACAAGATATGGACACTACGAGTTTGTCGTAATGCCATTCGGACTTACTAATGCCGCAGCTGTCTTTATGTGTTTAATGAATAATATAATACATAAGTATTTAGATAATTTTGTGGTCGTTTTTATCGACGACATCCTAATCTACTAAAAAATGGAAGAAGAGAATAAAGAACACCTAAAAATTGTTTTGCAAGAGTTGCGAGAACATCAACTCTTCGCAAAGTTTAGTAAGTGTGACTTCTTAAAGGATAAAATTTAGTATTTAGGTCACGTAGTGACCAAATAAGGAATTTCTGTAGATCCTGAAAAGATACGGGAAATCGAAGATTGGCCGGTTCCCAAAGATGTAACAGATGTTAGGTCATTCATGGGAATTACCGGTTATTACCGGAGGTTCATTGAAGGCTTTTCAAGGATAGCAAATCCGATAACTTCCTTGCAAAATAAAGGAAAGAAATTTGACTGGAACCATAAATGTGAAGAAATCTTTAAGAAGTTAAAAACACTTTTGACTAGTGCACCTATTCTAAGAATAGAAGATCCTAATAAAGAATTCGTAGTTTGTACTGATGCCTGTAATGATGGCTTAGGCGGTGTTCTGACTCAAGAAGGGCATGTTATTGCCTATGATTTTAGAAAGTTAAAAACACACGAAAATAATTATGCAACATATGATCTGGAACTAGCAGCTGTAATACACGCCTTAAAAATGTGGCGACATTACCTAATCGACAGAAAATTTATTTTAATGACTGATAATAAAGGATTGACATATCTTCTAGATCATCCTAATTTAAATGCTAGACAAGCTAGGTGGTTAGCTTTCTTAAGCGAATATGATTTCAAAATCCAGCACATAAAGGGTAAGGAAAATAAGGTGGCCGATGCATTAAGCAGAAACACAAAGCTGAACTTTACAACAGAAATCAGCACTTACGTTTCAGACTTAAATGAACAACTTAAAGAAGGGGTAAAACAAGATGAAATTTATCATAAATTGCAAATTACAGCTAAGGAATAACCTACAGAAAGCTTAATAAAAGGTTATAGTTTAAATGAAAATGAATTTTTACTATATAAAGATAAACTATATGTACCTAATGTACCTAAGGTTAAGTTGTTAATTTTAGATGAAGTCCATAAAACACCATATTCAGGTCACCCAGGTTATCAAAAGACTATAACCATGCTAAGAAAAGAGTATTTTTGGCCAAATATGAAAAATTAAGTACCTGAATATATTGCAAGGTGTTTATAATGTCAACAGGTAAAAACCGAACACCAACACCCAGCTAGTTTGCTACAGCTTTTACCTATTCCTAGCTGGAAATGGGAAGTGATTAGTCTAGATTTTATTACTGGACTGCCTAGAAATCAAAATCAAAATGACTCTATTATGGTAGTGGTTGATAAGTTAAGCAAGGTAGCTCATTTTATACCTGTTAAACCTACTTATAAGGATGCCAATATAGCTGATATTTTTCTAAAGCAGATTTTTCGATTACATGGAGTACCAAAAGTTATAATCTCAGGTAGAGATCCCAAGTTTACGGGAAACTTTTGGAATTCCTTGTTTAAAGGATTAAATACAACATTGAATTTCAGTACTTCCTTCCATCCTCAAATAGATGGACAAACTAAAAGAGTAAACCAGGTACTAGAAGATTTATTGAGAATGTATGTGAAAGATCAGCCAGGTAAGAGGGAGGACTATTTACATCTAGTAGAGTTTGTGTATAATAATAATTATCAGTCATCAGCTAAATTTAGTCCATTTGAAATTTTATATGGATGAAAATGTAACACTCCTATCTCTTGGAATAATCCAGTAGATAGATTGGTGTTAGGTCCAGAATTGTTCAAAGAAATGGAGGAAATTGTGAAGCAAGTGCAGGGAAATTTGAAGGTGGCACAGGATAGGCAGAAAAGTCAAGCAGACTTGAAAAGAACTCCTAAGGAGTTCCAGGTAGGTGAACATGTGTTCATCAAGGTAAGGCCTAAGAAGAGATCTCTAAGACTCGGGAGTTGTGCAAAGTTGGCACCACGTTACTGTGGTCCATTTGAAATTTTGTCTAGGATTGGTCAAGTAGCTTACCAACTAGCATTACCACCTAACTTGAAAGTACATAATGTTTTTCACATTTCTGTTTTAAAGAAATATGTTCATGTTTCTACTCATGTGGTTAATTGGAATGTTGTACAGGTGGAACTAGAAGGATAATTTCTGGTGGAACCGGACTGTATCCTCGGGAGGAGGGAAATTACACTTCGGAACCGCACCATTGGACAGGTGAAGGTGCAATGGAAGCACCTTAGTCCTGAAGAAGCCACCTTGGAACTGAAAAGTAAGATGCGAGAAGCATACCCAAATCTGTTCCAGGGGACTTCGAAGGATGAATAATAAATAACATGGAGGACGATGTTATATTTTAAGGGGGTGTGTATGTCACATACCCCAATTTTTTAAAATAATGTTATTTGTTTTAAATTTATTCCTAAGACATTATGTTAAATTTAATGCTAAGTTGAGACTAATGACTTAGCAGAGTCAAAAGATGTGGAATGTAATTCTGAATATTTTATTTTAATAAATAAAAAGTGGAGACAACAGCTTGGGAGAGCTGTTAATAAGAGTGTTACTGGTCAAACTGGTGGAAGGAACTAGGTGGAGAGAAAAAGGACAAGTGGCAGCATCCTCAAACACTTCCTATGTTGCAGGTGGCAACTTCCATACATTTGGGGTCATGATCCCCCAAGAAAGTGGGATCAGAGCAGGTGGCTCAATTAATGACAACTAACCCAAAAATACCTAGGCAATCTTTTAAAAATGCCTAATGTAGATAGCTGAGGCTGCTCACATATTTTCCAGGAGAAGAATCATTCAGGTGAAATGCACTTCAAGGAATTCATTGGAAAAAAGGGAAACTGTAAGGAAGGTGTTTTGAGGGATAAACTGCAGGAACTTGATCTGATACAGCTTTCTAGCTGAGAGATTTGACTGACAAGTTCAGGATTGGTATTGAGTCTCAGGACTAGTACTTGATTATTTGCTTCACCTAGTTCCATCCAGGGAGACCAGAGCAGGCTCGGGGGTCCTGAGGAGTCACTGTTTGAGTGCTCTCCAGGAGTTGGTAGGGAGGAACGGCCTCCCATTGCTGTTGTCAACCAGCTTTAAGAACGGGTTCTGCTATCTACTAATTTCTGTGTTAATATCTGTGTGTGATTGAATGATGCATTTTCAGGTTATGATGTAAACTTAGAGGATAGAATATATTAGTTTGTTTAGTAATGAAATTATTCTTGATGAAAAATAAATCCTACCTGTGTTTTTCCCCATTTGGAGTAATCCAGATCGTACTCTAGCACAGGTGGTGTATTTAAATGAAGAAAGTATGATGTAAATATAAAATAAGACGTTAGCTTTATTATTAGAATGTTTTCTTTTATTTGTTATCAGAAGAAATATTTTTCTGTACATAGAGTAGTGTTAGACCTAGACTGTGAATTCCAGATTATTAGAAAAGGAAAGGAAGCTATATCATTATACTAACAGTAGTATGTTTTGGTAGATGAAACAGTTCTCTATACAGTATTCACTTCCGTAATCTTTACATCTATTTTGAAACAAAAGGAAAAGAAGATAATAGTTAAAATGTGTAGTGTTAGGTTAAATAAAATGCTTTTCATCTCTACAGTTTATTTCTTTTCCTGTTTAGGATAAATAACTACTGTAATATTAGCAACCAAACTATGAGTAAGGATAGAAAAACCTTGATCTAATTCTAAAGATAAAACTAGTTGGTTTAATATTTTAAGTTAGGTGATTTCTTTTATAACTGATAATGTAAATAATTCATTCATCTTATCTAGCTGAACTTACGCAAGTTCTACAGCTACTAACCTGTCTTTTAAGGAATTTAAACAAAACTACTAATTATTTAAAGAAAGGAATACAGTTAATTTGTTATTACCTTTATTTATAAATTCTAATGTTATAATCTAAATAGGGTAATATAGATACAGAAGGAACTTCTTTATAAATTATTTAGTATAAAGAGCATAACAATACAACAATAAAATATTTTCCCATCTATATCTTCATAAATAGACTGAATATAAAGATAATTTATATAATTATAGGAGCAATATTTACTTGCAGGTAAAATAGCAAATCTTATAACATTATAATAAGTATCAAGTAAACATGAACTTTGTACTTAAAGATGTAACTATACAGTTACATAAGTACAACTCAAAAAAATATTAAATTACTTGTTTTCTTTCTGAAAGCTAACCAATATAAAATAATATTTACAATCTTATTAGAACGGAGAGAATTAAGGTAAGTTAATATAAAAAAAATATACAGTTATCCTAAACAGGTAACATTAAAATAATTTACAGGGTAAATTCAAATGTAATAACTTCCAGGAAATAAACTAACAAAACATAGACATGCTCGATTCACCGAGCTCAATAACCCATTATACAATATAAGTAATAACAAAATAAATTATAGTATTATATTGTAAATAAAAGATAATTTAAGAAAACAGTAAATACATCTTCATATCGCCAAGTTAGGGTAAAACCCTATTATATCAAAATTTACAACAGAGGTATCAAACAAAAGAGTTTATGCTACTTTCTAAATTCCTCTTGGCTTCTAAAAGTTAATAGAGTATGGATTCACTAGCCTTTCCTCATTTATACATTTTATACACAAAAACTAGAACAAAATCAAAATTTACAGGTCACGGCCTAAGCCGGAAGCCTATTGGTTTACTATGCGCAGACCCGGGTTTACTTTATTGTACCAACAAAACCCCTAGCTCACTGGCCCTTTCGGCGACAGACCGTAGAACGGCCTGAAGTCTCACCCGAAGTGATCTTAAATGGGTTGGATAAAGAATCACGTTTCCTCAACCAGGTTCTGCAGCATCCTGGGCTCTCTTGACTCTACTTAACCGATGGATTCTCTCATCACGGGTTATTTCTCTTCCTAGCTGACTTTGCTATGGAACTGGCTCTTATCGCATTGCAGCTTCTATGACGATGCACAAACTTACTCTTCCTCCTGGCTCTTAACCTGCGATATCTCACACTGTAGCTCCTCTGACGGTGCGATATCGTCTTTCTACACTGCGATACTTCCTACAGTAAGACTCAATATACTTAACAACTCTCAAGGTCCAGAGGCTTCCTTTCTAGGTATGATAGCTCAGTTAACCTTCATCAAGGTGTTAAACAACCTTACTTAAGCTTCTACAGTCTGATACACTTAACATTGATGACACTCAACTTGTTGAACTAAATATACAGAAGTCACTTAACATTATCACTGATACTGTCATGAATCAAGCACTGATAAAATCATATACAGAATACTTAACGCATTCAACTCGCATTTAACCTTCTATCTTACTGCAACTGAAGGATAGCATACATACATTCATTAACTGATAGCAAAGTTCATGTAACGAATAACAGATAGCAATTAAGTATATAACAATCACATGAAACAGTCACACAACCCACGGATTTTACGTGGTTCACTTCCAGGGAGGAAGCTACGTCCACGGGAACTGTGTTTATATTATATCTGGAGAGAGTAACACAGTTCCGCTGCAACCTATTATGCAACTTGAGATCTTCTGGGAAACTCCATGCACTCGGCAGGGAGCCCTTCTCTCTTAGATATCTTCTCTTTCTATTATGCTTTCTTCTTACAATATACTCTCTCTCTCTCTCAATCCCTGTGGATTGTTACATTCATGCTCAAGGAGTCAGCTACTGGTTACAATAAGATAACTACAGACTAAATAACAGAACCAGAGATCGACTCTTCTTCAATGTCTTACGATACTGACGACTACTATATCAACCCAACTCTCTACTATCTAACCTTTTACAATAGAAAATACATGCTTAAATAGGTGGCCCAAAGGTCTCACCATGATACAACACTGTGGGCCTTTCCCTACAGCAACCCAAAACCCTAATTGTGACAGTCAGCCTATCTGTACTTTGAACTACCGCTTACTGGTCACACTGCATCTTTCCGCAGTCTTCCACGATGTCTGGCGCTGATCGTGGGTATGGACACCACTTCCTTGGTTTCTCCCCTTCTATCCTTTGTCTTTAATACCTCAGCTCATTTCTCCTTCTCCATTCATGAGGATAGATGAGCCCTCCTGTCGTCGTCGATGCCTTAAATGCAGTGGTTGAGCTCTCTTCTCGGCCGCTTCAGGTACTATTTCCTTTGAATTTCTTGTTCCAATAGCAGCTTTTACTATAGCTGTAGAGCCCTACTCCAAAAGTCCCCTAACACTTACTTGTGGCTCGTCCCCGAGCCACTGGCATCTGGTTTCTCTTTCTGTAGCTTCTCCTTGGATTCCTGCGAAGTCCTTGCAAATCTCTCCCTGAGTCCTGCGACATCTTTGTCCATAGCTTCGACACAGTCTTGTGCCACTTCAATCATAAATTGAGTAATCATGGGGTCTTCTGTGTCATCAATTTCACTTTTTCTTGTAGTGAACTCCTTGACCTTCTGCTCAACCACATCGACCAGCTCTGCGATTTGTTCTTGATACGGTTGAAGCATATTATTGAATTGTATCTCTTTTTTTCTCAACCGTTGTGCTTCCTGTTGCAAACGGTTCATCTCTGTCATCTTCTTCATCTTTACAAGAGCTCCTAAGCTCTTGACTTCTTCCTTTATTGTTGCTATTGCATTTTCTATGTTCTAGATGCTCTGCTGCAAATCCAGTCTATCTGGGAGCTCTTCTAGATCCGACCATGTCTTCGTCGCATCAGCTAGCAATGACTCTGCATCATCTATGCGACACTTCATTTGTGTTGAAGTGATTCTAAAGGCCTATGCCCTTGCTTTCTTTTCTACCTCAGGTGTTCCTGGTGCTCGAGCCTCAAGCTCAGCAATCTGCACCTTGTGGTCTTCCTCCATCTTGACCACTGTCTCTTCCAGAGCCTTTGTTCTATCATATTTGGCATCGTCTTCTGTAAACTTAGTTCATAGGTCTCTCTTATATTTCCTTCCCTCATTTTCATGCTCGTGATCTGGTTGCTTGCGAGACCTTCAAGTGACCGCTTCACCTGGATCACCATCAAATCCCTCACACAAGATATACTCCAAAGTTGCATATAGGTCTCTTCGTGGATCAACAGCTCCTTTAAGGATATTTTAGCTTTTGAGAAGCCTTCCATAGATATTGTTTCCTCTTTATCTAGGTTAGAACTCATATCACAATATAAATCTGTATCTTCCATCCTTCTCAAACATTTCATTCGGTCTAGATCCTTTCATACGAAAACTATACAAACCATGAATTCCATTCCGAGAACAAGCCTTTGCCTGCATTTTGTAGTAAGGAAATATCCTAGATATGGTGGTACTTCGTGAACCTTTTCCTTCTTTTTTCTTTTTCTCATTTTTACTTTCTTCCTCTTTCTTTTTATCCACCTTTTCCTCACTCTCCTTTTCATCTTTCTTCTTGTCGGTATATTTCTTCTCATCATTCTTCTTCTCTATTTTCTTATCTTCAGTGATCTTCTCGTCTTTCTTTTTCTCTGCTCTGAGTTGGACTCTTCTACTATCTGAGCTTGACTCTTCATCCTTGGCATCTATCTGACCTATGGTGCACCTAATTTCACAACCCTGGATGGCATCGTCATAGTAGACTCGAGGCCACCACGCTGGAATCATCGCACAATGTCTTCTAAAGGTTCCTTCTCGGACATAAACCATCTGGTGCAGTACTCTGGACTTATAATGGCTGTGAAAATAGGGAAACTAGCACTCTATAACTGGAGTATCTCTGCATAGGGAAAAATTCTACAATTTGCTCTATAACTCTCAGAAATTGCAAAAGTAACCCTTCTGTCTGAATGATCTGTGTATTTATAATGAAGGCGATAATCTTTGAAGCAACGGTCACTTAAGCTGGACCCGTTGGAGGCATTTATTGCATGGAAAAGACAACACCCAGCGCCTCGATCCTCATTAATTGCTAAAAATATGATCAAATATCCCTTGAAAATTATATACAGGCGTCGGTCTTGACCAATATTTACCAAATCTAGGACAATCCTTGTGTTGTTTCCAAATCTAGGGCAACATATACTTGTCATATCTAGATTAATTAATTGTCAGAGGGCGAATTGACTAGCCCTCTGTCCCTTTTCAAAATTTGTCTTCATGGCACGGGGAACATTGCCTCACTGCGATGTCACACCGCATCGTCCTTAACCAAAAAGTTGGTGTGAGACTCCGTAACGTTCAAAATATCTGCAGTCATCCCATGACTTGCACAAAAATAAAATTTCCTTCTTTTTTTTTTTGTGTAGACTACTTATGAGTGTGATGCCTCCTTTCAACTACACTGGACATCTACACCACTTAGTTCTCTGAGTTAGGGCTGGGAGGTGGAGTGGCTATCACTATAAAGCTTAATCCTACTTCCATTAATCAAAGTAGGAACAAGCTCCCCGCTCAGTTTACTGAGCTGAACAGCACCTCCATCTGTGACTTGCTGAATCTGATATGGCCCCAACCAATGTGTCCTGAACTTCCCTGGAAACTTAACAAACTTGTTGTCATAAAGGAGCACTAGGTCTCTTATCTGAAAAATCTTGCTCTTGATGTGCCTGTCATGCCAAGCTTTTCCTCGTGCCTTCTACACTTTTTGATGAAATCTTGTGATGAATCTGTCTTCTTCTAAGGAAAGCAGCTGCGCTAGTATTTCATTCATCGTATCTGTATCAGCCATCTCGATAATTTGAGCAATTCTTAAACTAGGAATAATATATTCCATAGGCATAACAACCTCTTGTCCATACACCAAGCTGAAAGGTGTGTGTCCTGTAAGTTTCTTGCATGTAGTCCTATAATCCCATAATACAACATTAACCCTAAGGTCCCAATCATCTCTTTTGTTGTTACAGATCTTAGTAAGAGCATTTTCTAAAATCTTGTTAAAATCCTCCACCATACCATTAGCTTGTGGGTGGTAGGGAGAGCTCTTATGATGTTGTATCTGAAATTCCTCCATCAAGGCCTGAATAGTGCGATTCAGAAAGTGTGTACCTTGATCACTCATCAAAATTACTGGACATCCAAATCTACTTATGATGTTTTCAAAAATGAACTGTGCAGCTGTAGCAGCATCACAATTCCTTACTACTTTAGCCTCTGCCCACCTGGTGAGGTATTCTATTCCTGTGATGATGTATCTCGCACCAGTTCATTTTCCTGGTGGGTTGATAGGACCCACGAAATATATATCCCACTTGTCAAATTCCCACAACGTAATCTGTGGTCACAGCGGCATTTCATCTCTCCACGAAGGTTTTCCTACCCTCTGGAAGATATCGCAGCATCTGCAAAAATCCTTAGTGTATTTGTGCAAAGTAGGCCACCATAATCCTATGGCTAGAATTTTCTGAGCAGTCGGCTTTCCTGCGAAATGTCCTCCTACGGTACCTGAGTGTGCTTCTCTGATAATGGTCTCTTTCTTGTGCGGCATAACGCATCTGTGCAGGACTTCATCTGGACCTAGCTTATATAAATGTCCTGCGATCAAAGTGAAATCTGTTGTTTTAACAACTAACTATTTCTTTTGCTGCTTAGTAAACTCAACTGGTGCCCACCTTGTAGTGAGAAAGTGAATAATATCTGCATAATACTCATATGCGATCTGGATATAAAAAAATTACGCATCTAGCAAATTATCCTCTAGATTACTTGGTTCTTCTCCTGAGTCTATTCACGACATATGATCAGGTCCGGCATTTAATCTTCCTGGTTTTACAATAATTTCAAAATCATACTCCTGAAATAGAAGTAACCATCTGCAGATCCTTCCTCCTAATACTGGCTTATTGACCAAGTACTTTAAAGCGGAATGGTCAGTGAACATCTTGAATGGGGCACCCAACAGATAGTGCCTGAACTTCTGTAGAGAATACGCCATAGCTAATCCTTCTCTTTCTATAGTGGTGTAATTCTTTTCTGCGGTAGATAACTTTCTTCTTGAGTACGCGATAGGGTGATCGATACCCCCTTCTCCTGGCTGTTTTAAAACAATCCCCAGTGCGATGCCAGATGCATCCAAATGTACATGAAATGGCTTGTTCCAATCTAGAAATACTAAGATGGGTGCTGTAACCATATTCGATTTAAGAGTGTCTAAACTTTGCTGGCATTCCTCATTCCATAGGAATTTCGCTTCTTTCTTTAACAGCTTTTCCATAGGTGCTGTGATCTTTGCATAACCTTTGATGAATTTTCTATAATACCCTGTATGACCAAGAACTGTCCTCAATTACTTGACTGAGTTGGGTGCTGAAAGATTTACAATGATGGTAATCTTTGCGAGATCTACCATCAAGCCTTGTCTGCAAACAATATGACCCAACAAAATACCAAATGGTGCACATAATATACATTTCTTCAAGTTAAGAGAAATCTGATATTGCCTACATTTCTCTAACATGAGCCTTAAATATCCTATATTCTTTTTGATTAATCCAAATACAGTCCAATCATCAAAATAGACTTCTAAGAATTTATGAATGTAGTCCTTAAAGACAGCAACTACTACTCTAGAAAAGATAGCTGGTGCATTTTTAAGACCAAAGGGCATTACCATATAATGGAATGAGTCCCATTCTGTCGCAAAGGTGGTATTATATCGATCTTCTGGATGGATTCTTATTTGGTGATATCCTGAAAATCCATCAGTGAATGAGTAGATCTCCTGTCCTCCTACATTGTCTAAAACTTCATCAGTAAAAGGTGTCGAAAATGGGTCATGAAGTGATGTGTCATTGAGTTTGCGCAAATCGACACAAATCCTAATTTCTCCTTTAGTTTTCTTTTCCTGCACGACCATGGGACTAACCCATTCGCTCTCTTCTACTGGCTCAATGATGCTTGCTGCTAGCATCTTATCAATCTCATCCTTAACTCTTTCTTTATAGTGAGGATTTAATCTGTATGGACACTGCTTAATTGGCCTAGCATCCTCTTTCAAAGGTATCCTCATGACTCCCAAATCTCCTACTATTCCCTTCATTTCTATAAACTTAGTGGGAAATAGGTCATGATAGTCATGTAACAAATCTACGATGTGTCCTACCATTTCATCATCCCAATAGTCTCCAATAGAGGCAAACTTTTGTTCTATTTCTGTGCCAATATTGATCTTTTTAATCTTAATAGGCTCTGTGACAGCTGGAATGTCTAGCTTTGGTCCCTCAACTTCGCGAGTCCCTTCTGACTCTGGAATGTTGATACTGCGAGGATTCTCATCCTCATCACCTCGCTCTTCTGCAAAGTTGTAACACTCTAGTGCATGTTCTAACTGGATGGCCCAATCAGGCTGAGTATACACTAGTAGGGTACAGTCGTCAAATATCTTAGTCTTTATAACCTCCAGAGCCTGATCAATGCTTGGATACTCAGATTCAAAAGTGAAAGTGAGTAGAAAGTTGTCTATCATAACTGGCCATGTAATCGTTCCTCTGCGCAACTCTGTCTCAGTGTACCAGTTCCTTGGGACTGTGTCAAAAGTGTGAATGAATAGGTGAACCCATTCATCCTCTGGAATGTCCAACCAATTTTGTTCACAAATCTTAATATGTGACTTGGGGTCACTTTATCCTATATATTTATGCTGGATACCTCCTTGTCATTAGAGAATCTGATCGCCATAAATATCTTAAAGTCATCCCATGATGCAATATTTTCTTTATGTGCATGCCACCATCTTGCAGGTGTGGCTCTTACTACAAGGTCTATAGTTTCCATCCTCTGATCACGAGGGATTTCCTGCTCAAACTGTTGTAAAAAGTCATTGACATCCGCTAAGCCATCAAACAATGGAATATCCTTAACCTCTGTGCCAATCCATCACAGTGACTTAGTCATAAATGCACATTTGCGAGCTGAAACTTCATAAAGTCTATTCTGCCAATTTTCTAAACCAACATCCGAATCTGATGCGCATGAGTTGTCGCATCGCCAACTAATATTTCCTTCTGCAGTGGGGTTGATATAATCACTCTGGTTAGTAGTCATCTGATAGAATCTCTCCATATTACACACCTCTTCCTCTGCTCTGATAGGTTCAATGTATCGAGGACCCTGAAAAGGATCCAATGGTGCGATGACTCGAATCTGTTTATCCTCAAAGGTCATTTGTCTTTTCTTCAAATCGATAACAGCCATGTTATCAATTGCCCAATCAATGGCTAATAAAGCTGGATACGGTCTACTATCGCCAATAATTTCTATGATTTCAAAATCTGCAAAGCTGCGAACTCTGTCAATGTCAACTGGTACTTGCGGTAATCGGCCTAGTGGTGATACCCTCTACTGATTGGCTAATCACAGATGGATAGGTGATCTAGCTAACTTAGGGCTACCCATCTATTCCCATGTCTGCTTAGTCAAAACATTTACCTCTCATCCTAAATCCAGGATTACCTCATCCATTTCAAACTCTCCAATTTGTGCTGTGAGTCTCATTTCTCTTCATGTTCTTGTATGGCCCATAATATTATGAACAACACACTACATACTGCTCATGGAAGAAGACTGTTGATACTGATCTATGATGCGTTGAAGCTCTCCTATGTATTTCTCATTTCTTACGAGTTTCAAGCAGCTCCGGAGGAAGGATTGTACACTTCCTGTCAACTCATCCTCTTCACACCTTCCCGATGTGGTAGCCTGCGATGTCTACATAGGACTAACTCCACAAGGTTTTTGTTGTGTTATACCCCTATGAGGCAATATCTGCGATCCTGCTGGTGTAGGGTCAATAAAGAAAGTTTTAGCTTGCTGAAATGTTTCTTTTTTCTTCTACAGGTCAAGTGGTGTAGATTTATCAGTTGCTTTACACACCCACTTTGGACCTATATTCTTTTCGGCATCCTACGATGTCTTACTAGTAGAAGCACCACTGCGAGTCACAATATTGACTCTTGGTTCTAGTTCTTTCTGCTCAGTAGCAATAAGCTAGATATTCTGGTTTACTGCTGGCTTTGGATCCTTAATCTTGGCTATCAATATAGGACATTCTTCTATAGTATGATCATAGGACTTGCAATACTTACATGTTGTAGTAGGGTTCTGAAAATATCTAGCATAATGTCCTACGGCTCCACAATTGTAACAAACAATCAGTCCACAGCCGCAGCCAAATCCTCCACCACGGCCTCTTCCTCTGAATCCTCCACCACGGCCATCATGAGTTGGTTCATGCTATGGTCCTGCTACTGGTCCTGATGTCTCTGACTAGACTCTGTAGAAGTCATGTTTTCTCTCTATCATGAGATCATAAGCTCTGCAATTATTTTCGTCATGTCCTACTGACTTACAGAAGTTACAGTATAAATTCTTAGGAGTTTGTACATACTTCTGAAGTAAAGGGCATTACTGTGGTCTATGTCCTCTTGTTCTATAGATTTCACACCATGGCCCTTGAGTCTATACTAAGAGGTTAGGAGCCCCACTTTCTAGATACTCAACAAATACTGGACAGTTATCTTTAGTATGGCCATGTCCTTTACACTTTGTACACCATAATTCTTGTGCAACCTCTTTTCCTTTCTTAATCTCATGTAACTATAAAGTGAGATTGGATAACTGATTATGTAAGTTTTTCATACCTGTACTAGTCTCAGCTAGAGGTGAAGCCTCTAGTTTCATTTCCATCTCCAATGCTTCATCCTGCGTATGGATTTTCTGTTGCATTAGTGGAAGTCGATATGAGGGAGCAGTGCTGCGATGAACCATTCCTTATGCTGCTCTGGCACAAACTCAAAACTAACTTGGTCTATAAGAGCTTTAAATTTCTGATCAAAATCCCATACTGACTCTATGGGTAACTGTTTGATGTCTTTAAGTTCTGTGATACATTGTGACTCAGACTTGGGTTTCTTAAATTCCTTAATCATTGTGGTCCTGACCTCTACGAGTGTTATAATATGCGCTGATGTATACTTCATATACCATGTTAAAGCTCGTTCTCTAAGTGTAGTAGCCAACTGGACAAGCTTATTATTGTCATCCTGGATCTGTTTAATAGTCCATACAGCTTCACATAGGAACCAATGTTGTTCTAGGTCTTCTGCCCCTGTACCCCTGAAGGTAGGTAATTTCATGTCATCCCCCATTCTGTTTCTACGAGGTGGATTCTGGTTTGCTGTCTTACTACCACTTGGTGGTGTAAATGTAGTATGTATTGTATGTGAACTACTAGATGGAGTTCCTGCAGGATTATTCTGAGTCCCGGTTTGTTTCTATGGGGTATAAGGGTGGTAAGGGATACCCCCTACTGTTCTTTCTCTATTACTTTGACTTTGTTCTCTAGTATTGTTTGAACTGTCTTCAAATAAGGAAGATCTGAAATCTACTTTATATATTTTACCGCTATGTGTACATCCAATTTCTTTAGAATCACTCTCAAACTCTTGTGACATTACACTTACTTAGCTTTTTCATCTGAGGATATATCCAGTACTCCTTTTTCATACAATAACATCTTAAGGAACAAATTTAAAGAGTTCAAGTACTTACCACGATATCCTTTGAAGAAGAACCTCTCTGCTTCGCTGAAACTCTTTCTTTGATTAGCTGCAAACTCTGTAATGAAACCTTCCAGCAAACTCGCAAGCCAAAAGTCTACTTCCCGTGAAATGGGATTATCTACGCTCTTCACGGTGTGAATCAGCTCCAGTGTCCAGACAATGTTCCTTTTGTTCTTGAATACGTGCTTATCAATCAACTTTGATAACCAATCGTACAATTCATTTGCATAGGTCGCAAAAAATATCTCATGCAGGTCTGTGAAGATATGTTTTTGTAACCAGTCCTCTGTACTAATCCTAGGACTCTTGTTTTCTTGTGCAGAAAAATCTCTTTCCTTAGACTCAACCCACTGGTTAATTTCTTCTTTAGTAGGATGCCAACATAACATTAGCTCTTCAATTTGTTCAAAATTGGCAACGGAACCATTTGTTGGTTTACTATGCGTAGACCCAGGTTTACTTTATTGTACCAACAAAACCCCTAGCTCATTGGCCCTTTCGGCGACAGAGCGCAGAATGGCCTAAAGTCTCACCCGAAGTGATATTAAATGGGTTGGCTGAAGAATCACGTTTCCTCAACCAGGTTCTACAGCATCCTGGGCTCTCTTGACTCTACTTAACCAGTGGATTCTCTCAACATGGGTTGTTTCTCTTCCTAGCTGACTCTGCTATGGAACTGGCTCTTATTGCATCGTAGCTTCTATGACGATGCACAAACTTACTCTTCCTCCTGGCTCTTAACCTGTGATATCTCACACCGCAGCTCCTTTGACGGTGCGATATCGTCTTTCTACACTGCGATACTTCCTACAGTGAGACTCAATATACTTAACAACTCTCAAGGTCCAGAGGCTTCCTTTCTGGGTATGATAGCTCAGTTAACCTTCATCAAGGTGTTAAACAAACTTACTTAAGCTTCTACAGTCTGATACACTTAACATTGATGACACTCAACTTTCTGAACTAAATATACAAAAGTCACTTAACACTGTAACTGCTACTATCGTGAATCAAGTACTGATAAACTCATATACAGAATACTTAACACATTCAACTCGCATTTAACCTTTTATGTTAATGCAACTGAAGGATAGCATACATACATTCATTAACTTATAGCAAAGTTCATGTAACGAATAACAGATAGCAATTAAGTATAGCACAATCACATGAAACAGTCGCACAACACACAGATTTTACGTGGTTCACTTCCAGGGAGGAAGCTACGTCCATAGGAACTGTGTTTATATTATATCTGGAGAGAGTAACATAGTTTCGCTGCAACCTATTATGCAGCTTGAGATCTTCTGGGAAACTCCACGCACTCGGCAGGGAGCCCTTCTCTCTTAGATCTCTTCTCTTTCTATTATGATTTCTTCTTACAAAATACTCTCTCTCTCTCTCATCCCTGCGGATTGTTACATTCATGCTCAAGGAGTCGGCTACTAGTGACAATAAGATAACTACAGACTGAATAACAGAACCAGAGCTCAACTCTTCTTCAATGTCTTATGATACTGACGACTACTATATCAACCTAACTCTCTGCTGTCTAACCTTTTACAATACAAAATACATGCTTAAATAGGTGGCCCGAAGGTCTCACCATGATACAACACTGTGGGCCTTTCTCAACAGTAACCCAAAACCCTAACTGTGACAGTCGGCCTATCTGTACTTTGAACTGCCGTTTACTGGTCACACTGTAGCTTTCCACAGTCTTCCACGATGTCTGGCACTGATCGTGGGTATGGGCGTCGCTTCCTCGGTCGCTCCCCGTCTATCCTTTGTCTTTAATACCTCGGCTCATTGCTCCTTCTCCATTCATGAGGGTAGATGAGCCCTCCTGTCATCACCATTTCCTTAAATGCAGTGGTTGAGCTCTTTTCTTAGTCGCTTCAAGTACTATTTCCTTTGACTTTCTTATTCCGATAGCATATTTTCCTATAGTTGCGGGGCCCTGGTCCAACAAAGCCCTGCATAAAGCAAGGGTTTATCATTAACAGAAGCTATGAACCAAGTTAACCCAAGTAAACCAAAACCACAAGGGTTTTGTAGACCACAACGACCAACCATCAAATATCCCATGAGGAAAGGAACAAGGACGAACTGCCATGGGATATCCAAGGCTTCCCCGTGAGCTAGCAGTTGTCCCAGCATTGCACCAACCACACAAGAGGACAAGCCGTCACCTATAAACAACACCCATGATATCGTAAGACTTTGCACTTATTTTAAACAGAGAAATAATGAATTAGAAGTGTAAGGAAGCAAATATACCATTATAGATTCTTACCTAAAACTTCAATGTAACGTAACCACCCACAAACAGAAGCACCGCCACCAATGTAAAGAGAAACAAACCCTTCATCTGCTGCAATAAATAAGGATATTACCAACACAGTAACGACCAACAGCGACTGAGAGTCAGAGCAATAAGCCAAGCAAGTATAAACGCTTGGGCCGTCACTATTTTCCAGCCAAAAATCCACTCTGCTGTGAAACCCTAAGACCCAACAACTCTCGAGATGCGAGACCACGGCTCTCACTACTGGGCCATAGAAGAATAAGACTTTTACAGTCTGGTGAATTACTGAAATGGGAAATCCGTGAAGGATAAACCCCGAAGGAAAACAACCAACCCAGCCCAAGCAACAAACAAATTCATTACAGCTCTTCTCTATCGAGCATTCAGGGAGAGCTCACGAGGTGCACGAGACAAAGGAACAAACTGGGAGACTACCAACAATGAGTTGCAGAGTGACAGTGCAGTCAAAAACATAGTAGCAGAGCGGCCGGAGGCCGAAAACAACGAAGGAAATAACAAGCTAGGGTTCGTGAGTGCCTTTTTAACTTCATAACACTTGGCTGTGATGAGTCGACGTACTCAATCGAAATTATTTTCATGTAGTGGGTAAAACGATATAGTCCCGGCGTGCAATCAACAAAAGGATTATTATTCCAATCATATGGTGATTCGGAAGTTCCACCATGATCTTCACTCCCGAAGTCAACCTAGCATTCACGTTATATGGTAAACAAAAGAAACATTAATATACAAGTTAGGCCATAAAACTTATCAAGGGCATGGTCAATACTACGACCCATCATTTATGCAAATATGGTATACATTCAATCAAACGATTATAACTTTGGTAATGGTTATGCCATTTAATATTTTATAGAATAAATTCATAAAATTTATTTATGGTAAATACTCTTCTTACAAGCAATTATTCGTTCAACCAAACGATTGTAACTTAGTAAGGGTTATGTCACTTATTATTTAACATAAGAAATTCTTAGAATCTATGTAAGATAAGATACCCTTCTTGCTAGTTTTATTATCATTTGTCTTGAGTACTCATTTATTAAACTATTAAGGTTTGCAATGAGAAGGTGAAGTCCTATAGTAATTATCGGGCTTGTCATTAGAACTTTGATGAAATAATAACAATAACTGGACAAAATCTTCCAAGTACATTAGGTTTAAAAGATTTTAGTTCATTGACACTAACTTAATCCCTTTTGATAGCAGTATGTAATAATGATATAATTCCTTTAAACTTCAAAGCTTTGGAAGTTGGAATAATGGTACAAAAACTCATTTACCAAAGCACATTACTTTTATATCACAAGGAGTAACCAAAATTTGACATGACGTAAATGGTTTATGTTCACAATTTAAGATAGACCCTTAACGTAAAAAAACCCCGCCATCTTTAACCTGTGTGTAAGGATAAAGTTTAAGGCATTTACACATGACGACTTTGGTAACATTGATAAACATCGAAGAGAGTAGTTCGCAATGAAAACTATAAATTACATTGTAGTGAGAGAAAGAAACTGTCACCAATATTGTTAGGACTGAATCTCATTTCTATGGTGTCTTTAAAAAGAATAACGATTTAATGCTTTTACCTCATAAAATCATTTGAAATTGAACAACATTTATATTCTTTTACTGAGCTATTATTTTTGCAACGAACATATATTTGTATGCTTTATGATTATTGACAAGAAGCACCGGATCTTTCTTACCTGTAAATCTGTAAGAGCAGGTAAACTTTCTGCGTTAGCTCAAAAGCTAAGTAAGCCCCAGAATACCAAGACAGTTCCACCTTGTGGTCGCAAAGAAAAATAAGTCATTAAACTGAAAAAGAATTATTCTATAAGATAAACATAATTAAGTAGATAATTCACATTATGAAATCATTAACATATAACTAATTAAAACAATTAGCTGACTGTATTATTGAATATTATCTGTATTTTTAAAATTTTAAATTTTTCAGAAATTTTGGGATTTTGACATTGTAATTGCATTATCATGAGTTTTTCCTACCTCATTGAGCCTTATGCCAGCTTCCCTAACTTTGATTATCAGCCATATAGCCCAAGCTTGTCTCATGTCTAGCCATGCAAAGCCATTTTATATATATTTTGCAGCTTGATTCCCATTTTTACCAGGAGGGGACTTTCCCCCGAGTGTCGTTATCCTACACATGTATCCTTGCATTGAGAATAGGTATGTTCCACTGCTTGGAACTAGTTTGTTTGCCCATTGAAACTTGTCTGCTCCTAGTATATAATTATAAAGCACTTTTATTCTTTTTCAAGATTTTTAAAAATATTTGAAAAAGTCCAAAAAATCAAAAACCAAAAATCCAGATAAGAAAATATGTTATCTTTGGAAGCAGTTGAGTCATGTCACCTTCGAACAGAGCACTGTATATCACATCCGTCGGTTGGGTTAATAGTTTGAATTTAGGAGTTGTACTTGTTTCTCTGAGTTTATCTCCACCAACTGGTTAAGCTTCCAGTCCCTATGGAGCCTTTGTCAATACCTCCTGTGTCACAAAGATGTCCAAGTTTTGTATATCAAGTCTATGCTTCCTACATTCAGTCACCATTCACCTTTATTCTCTTGTTCGAAGGAAGTGGAAACCTGAGTCAGCCATTCCTCAGTTCTCTTGACTTTGCATGTCAGCCATTCCCAGTACTGATACTGGTTCATGCACATTATGATCGAGTCCTTCCACATTATACAGCCTTGATGAGTACCTCGTGTTGGATGATGAGGGATGCATTAATGCCCTCATTCCAGTGGATTTCATTCCATTGACTTCAAATCAATTATTCTGGGATAGGAATCTAGAGTCATTTTTTAGTGCCTTAAGACTTGCAGTAATCAGTGGCGGGTTCTCTCACCATTGACAGTTTTGGGAATACATCAATGTCCCCTGATCAATGGATCCTTTCAAGTGTTTGAACTCAACACCTTTATTCACACTTGTTAGTTTCCACTCTAGTACCTTGATTCCCATTGTCATTATCGGTGGGTGATCTCGCGTCTGTTAGCGGTATACATCAATGACCGGTAATCAGATGATGGACTACTATGTTCGACCTCGACACTTCTATTCGCATAGTAGGACATGTACTCGTAGCGGATTTTGTAGAATACCTTCCAGATTGGTGGCATTTCATATATGCTACCTCCTTGATCGTGGTAGTTCTCATGAGATTTCAGCTCTCGTGAATTGATTCCAGTATATGTCAGATGTTTCCAGCCATTATGGAGATCTTGATCCATTATATATCTTTAGCCTTCATGGAGATCATGATCCTTTGTATATCTTCATCATATAGATTCTAATCAATATATATTGTATGTGGCGATGACCACACATGTCATATTTTGTATCATGCCTATTCATGGCCATTGTACTCTTATGTATCTAGGACTGCTATATCTACTTGCAGTTATGTGCATAGTTTGATCATTATATTGTACTGTTGGATGACTAGTTCTTCCACCTGGTTCTTCATCACTCCACTTCTGGGATGGACTTATAATGTATTTCGGCCATCATATCACCCCTCTGACCTCACACATTAGGGGGCATCTGTTACAACTGATTTTACCCCACATGGTGGATCACACCTTTATGGCCTTCCCTATCCCTCTACAAAATCTTTAGACCCCATGGACCATTTTGTGTACCTTTGATGTTTCCAATATTTTTACTGAGATAAATTCTTATGGCTTGGGATACCACAACAGACAACTTGACTTTAGAAATCAATCCTTTCCTATATGCAAAAAAAACCAAATATCTAACACTAAAGGATCTCGATTCGTACCTTATTCCGGATGGTTGATGTAGATCCTCGTTGAACTTTCCAACTCTAGCTTGAGTTGATAAATTGCTTCCTCAACATTCAATAAACAAGACAAGCATGCTATATATAATCGTGTTAGACCTACTCTAGCATATATAATCAATAAAATATAAGCATTTGAAATCATGCATGGATCAAATATTCATTCAAATACATATTATTGGATAGGAAAAGATATTTCTATTAATATAAAATAGAGATTACAATAGAGACAACCTCTATCGGCACGTCTGCGAATTGGAGAAACTGAGTCCCCCACTTGGGCCTCCACCACTTCAATCCTCCATCTCTCGATAGCAAGCTCACAAGAAAAAGGAAAGCTTGCGAAGAACACAAAAGTGCTCCAAGGGACAAAGGGATGTAGACTCAAGTATAAGCTTCGATAACAATGGACTATAGTTCTCTTTCTCTCAATTCCTCATTCCTTCAATGTATCCAAAGGGTTCGTTATATATCTCTTCAATGGGGTAATGAAGGGTCGAATCCGAGCGATCTCAAGGCATAAGGAAGGCCATGAGACAAGTGAGTCAGATCCACATCAAGGAAAACTCCAAAAGAATTTGGCCTTTTGCACACATCCCGATGTACACGGTTTTAGGGGTCAAACCCGTGTATATACGCGAGAAAGGGTTTAAAAGTCGCGTATGGAATTTTTTACATGTTTTTAGGGATGATCTTGGAAACATCAAAGGTACAAAAATGGTCCATGGGGTCTAAGGATTATGTAGAGGGACAAGGAAGGCCATAAAAGTGTGATTCACCATGTGTGGTAAAATCATCTATAACAGATGCCCCCTAATGTGTGAGGTTAGAGGGGCCATACGACGGCCGAAATACATTATAATTCCATCCCAGAAGTGAAGTGATGAAGAACCCAATGGAAGAACCAGCCATCCAATCAGCACTATACAATGATACAACTCTACACATAACTACAAATAGATATAGCAGTCTCGCATACATAAGAGTACAATGGCCATGAATAGGCATGATATAATATGACATATGTGGTCATCGCCATGTACAAAATAGATTAGAATCTTTATGATGAAGATATACAAAGGATCATGATCTCCATGAAGGCTGAAGATATATAATGGATAAAGATATCCATAATGGCTGGAAATATTTGACATATACTGGAATCAAGTCATGAGAGCTGAAATATCATGAACACTGGCACGATCAAGGAGGTAGCATATAAGAGATGCCACTAATCTGGAAGTTCTTCTACACAAACCGATAGGAGTACATGTCCTACTATGTGAATAGAGTTTTCGAGGTCGAACATAGTAGTCCATCGTCTGATTATCGGTCATTGATGTATACCATTAACAGATGCGAGATCACCCATCGATAATGAAAATGGGAATCTAGGTACTAGAGTGAAAACTAACAAGTGTGAATAAATGTGTAGAGGTCGAACACTTGAGAGAATCCATCAATCAAGGGGCATTGATTTATTCCCAAAAACTGTCGACAGCAAGAGAACCTGCCACTGATGACTGCAAATCTCAAGGCACTAAAGAATGACTCTAGATTCCTATCCCGGAATAAATGATCTCAATTCGATGGGATGAAATCTGCTGGAAGGAGGGAATTAAGGCATCCCCCATCATCCAAGACGAGGTACTCAGCAAAGCTGTATAATGCAGAAGGACTCGATCATAAGGTGCACAAACCAGTAACTAAACTGGGAATAGCCAACATGCAAAGTCAATATAACTTAGAAATGGTCAACTGAGGTTTCAAATTCCTTCGAACAAGAGCATAAAGGTGAATGGAGACTGAATGTAGGAAACATAGACTCGATATACAAAACTGGGACATCTCTGTGACATAGGAGGCATAAACAGAGGCTCCATAGGGACTGGAATTTTAACCAGTCGATGGAGATAAACTCAGATAAATGAGTACAGATCCTAAAGTCAAACTATTAATCCAACCAACGGATGTGATATACTGTGCTCTGTTCGAAGGCAACACGACTCGACTGCTGCCAAAGATAACATCTTTTCTTGTCCGGCTTTTTGGTTTTTTAATTTTTTTGTACTTTTTCAAATATTTGAAAAGCTTGAAAAAGAATAAAATTGCTTTAAAGTTACAGAATAGGAGGAGACAAGTGTCAAATGGGAAAACAAACTAGTTCCAAGTAGTGGAACATACCTATGCTCAATGCAAGGACACATGTGAAGGATAGCGACACTCAAGGGAAAGTCCCCTCCTGGTAAAATAGGGAATCAAGCTGCAAAGGATATATAAAATGGCTCTGTGTGGCTAGAGATGAGACAAGCTCGGGTTATATGGCTAATACTCAAAGTCATGGAAGCTGGCATAAGGCTCAATAAGGCAAGAAAATCTCATGATAATGCAATTACAACTTGACATAAGGGAGTCGAGGAGAAAAATGCCAGCAAAAGATCAAGAGGAGTATGAGGCTCTTGCGAAATGTCATGGCCATACTATACAACGGACTCCAACACCCTAAAGGACAAATTGTTGACATGGGCACCAAATGCAAATAAGGAGCTAACTAGGGTACCCATGTAAGGTCAAGCTCTACCATTCAAACCATGCCACTTCTAAAACAACAAGAAGGTTCCGTGACAAGATAGAATGGGTTCGTACCTATGGTTATAATGAAAGGGTCATAAGGTCATGCAAAATACAAATGGAGGTGAAACCTAACATATATGCTAGTTTAAACATGATACCTGAAATCGACATGAATAGGTCAAAACAATGGTCGAAACGGCACTCAAAATGGTCTCCTACATCATATATTAGTAAAAAATTGTCCAAAAGGGTCAGAAACGGTCCAAAACTATAGAAAAGGGGGTAAAATTTTTCAAAAATTTGAAAAAATTCTATAAATAGTGAAAAATTCAAAACATTATATAACATTTGAAATTTTTACTTAATTGAGCTCAGAACGTCAAACGCGAATTCCAGGAGGTCCAGCCGACGAAATCCGACACCGTTTTTTCCAGGTAATTTCCCATGCCCTGCTCTTTCATTTACATGTAAAATTTTCAATTTTCCATGGTATAATTTGATTTCTATGCCATCCTAAAGTATGCGCCATGACCCACATAGAAATTGAGGATTTTTTCGTGTATAGGGCTGGATATATGCGGAAAAATGCCCCAAAGTCACGTACATACGCGGCTGTTTAGTAAAAAGTCACGTATGCAGCCGCGTTCAAGATTTTATAAGACATCACCACGTATTGTAGGTTTTTGGTGACTCCTTTATGATCCATTCGCCTTTAGGGTTTAGACGACTCCGCTGTTTTATTTTCTGCAATAGTTTTTGTTTTTTCCTTTCGGCTGTCGCTTTCGGTCGCCGTAAACCGCATTTTTTCCTTCCGCAGTCGCGTCCCGACCGCGTGTTTCAGGCCTTTACCTGTGACCAGACCACAGCTCTCAAACTTTTTCCCGTGCCCTACCGGCGGATTCAAGTCTGTTACCTATGATCCGGACGCGGCTAATCAGCCTGTTTTCTGCGGTCCGACCGCCCCTGTCGCGCCCCGACCGCCCTTGTCCCGGCCGCGCCTTTGAGCCCCTTCGCTGCGACCCGACCGCGTATTTTCCTTCCGCAGTCGTGGCCCGACCGCCTCTGTTGTCCAGAAACCTGCGACCTGTCCGCGCCTGTTTCCTTCAAACCCGCGGTCCGACCACCCGATCCAGCCACAGACCCGCGGTCTGATTTCTGCAGTTTTTCCTGTATTTGACCCCAGCCCCTTTGCTACCATATTTTCTGCATCTGCACAGCCATCTCTTCTTCCTACATCCCTACTCCCCTACAGCCTTTTCTGCACCATTATTTCTATTACCTTTTTACAGCATTGTTTTTAAAATTTCAGCATTCTTATTTCAGAAAATTTTGCATGTTTAAATTTTGAATTCAATATTACTGTTAGTTCATCACCTCACGAGCACACACTCTGTCACCTAATTCAAGTTAGACTTAAAAACTACTTAACTCAACCAACATTCTAACCCCACTTGGGGAACACAAAATAATCTTTGTAGTTAGGTAGGATCAGGGGGATAGGCTTCCAATAACACCCCTCGGTTACTTACACTTGAGACATAGCTGTTGTCCAATTAGGGAACCAAAATCCCCTAGTATTTTTTGGCACGGTCACAACCAGTTTACCAGAAGTCCTCTCCCTTAGGAGGGTTGAAGTCGTGAGATTGGTTCCGGAGGCCTGAGTGGAATACCGAACTCCATTCAGTAACTGAAGGGCTACCTTTCGCAGTTCTCGGGATATCCCTGTATAGGGGTATTGCGGTAAAAGGACCAAGCGGCAGATTTACCTTTCTGGACATGTCATGAACGGGGTATCTTAGTTTCCATTCTTCTAGGATTGACTTCCCAGTGTCCCTCCCGGTAGGGGGATATCTCAGCCACTTGGCTTTCCTATTCATATTTTCTGACTTGGATTTCATCACCTTGCAGAGGATATGTCTAGTTGAGTCAGAATACTTTTAGTTAGGTGTTTGCATGCTCCCTTACCTCCTTTTGGTCTAGCGAGTCCACCGTTTTTTATTTGTAGGCAACCTACTGCTTGTTGGTATTCTAACCATTTCTGTTGACACTTCGCCTATTGTAGCACGCTGTTACAGTGGGTGTTTTGAGTTGGTTGTTGGCCTAAGTGCCCTATTTTTTGAGCTCTCCTTCTGCACACTCGGTTGCATTAGGGTTTTTGAGCTGTTTTTTACTCACCTCAACCCACAGAGATTTGACACCATTTGTCACCATTGAGTTCCCGAGACATTCTCGGCGCCTCAGAGGCGAACCCCCACAGCACGGTTCACTTGACACCACCCGTCATCGACGCAGACCATCCTCACTTGATACCACTTATCATAGATCTCGAGCCTTGTCACTCGACTCCACTCGTCAGAGGCATAGGACTCAGTCACCAGATATTGACACCCCTTATTTTACCTCTGATTCTGAGCCAGAGTCCGAGAACCCCATTTACACTACCCCTACTAGCCCCATGGCTGGCGTGACTCCCACTCCCATCTTGGTCGGAACCGTTGGTGGCACATCCACCACTACACCAATTACCACACCTACTTTGGGTATGCCCTCCACGGGGCCCCCGTCTACCGTTCCCCTCACAGCACCTATTCCCATAGCAGGGATACCCATCCCCACTCCATCAGTGACTCATACTACCCATGGTGGTGCAGGACCGTCCTATACCACCTTAGTTCCCCCACTGGGGGTAACCTCCCTCACATTACCCCTCCACTTGGGGGCATCGGCCCCAACTTGGTCCAACCCACTACCGTGTCACATCCTTCTTCCAGTTTTCCATTCATGGCTAGCCTCAACCTACCTGACCTAGCCAGATTGACTAACGACCCTATCAGACATGACCCGGCGTGGCCTCACATGCCCACCAAGCTCCCCTCTGACATCCCTAAGTTCGAGGGCAAGGCAGGTGAGGACCCACAAAACCACATTATGTCTTTCCATCTATGGTGTTCCTCCAACTCCATAGTGGACGACTCCATTCGCCTCCGTCTATTATAGCGCACCTTCACTGGCTCTGCTGCCAAGTGGTATATCGAGCAACCCCACAGAACCCATGCCACCTTTACTTCCCTTGCCTCGACTTTCCTGCAGTTCTTCCAGTTACCTGTCCGCTATGACGCAAGCGTTGAGATCCTCCTATCATGCAGACAAAACACTGCTACCCACATCACCGACCACATTCATGAGTGGCGTCGACGCCGTAGCTTATGCAAGATCAAATTAGATGACCGGATCTTCCTAGATTGGTTCCTCAAATCACTCCTTCTTGTCATTGCTAAGGATGTGGCATCAGAAAGACCCCAGTCTGAAGAATAGGCCATCCTTAAGGCCCAGCAATTCGACCTCATTTACGCCTAGTCGGGTTATCTCTATACCGTTATACCTGACGCCCCTCGCAGCGATACCTCCCAGCACGATGCACCGGGGGCATCCCACGCCGTCGACGGCATCATTGGCCATGTCTCTGCGCATCCTCAGCCATTTTCCATAGCATGTCCTACCCCTGGCCCTGACCTTTCGCGGGCTACCTCACAGTTTGGAGCACCCCACTCGTATGCTCCCATGACACATCACCACCATTCCCATGGACCCTCATGTCCACCTCAGTATTTCGGTCATGCGACTCCCACCTACGCCCCCCCAGTCCCACCTCAGCCCTACTACCACCAGCAGGCTGCACCAGCTCCTGCGCCTTCACAAGCCCAACCCACTTATTATCAGCCACAGGCAGCCCCTGCGGCCCACCCACAACCCGCTCCATAGCCCCATTAGCAACCCCCTCAAGTTGCTGCACCTGCGCAGCCTCCACCTACATATCATCCACCGCAGCCTGCCCCAGCACCTGCGCAACCTCAGAATCCACCCGCTGCCCAAGGGCAAGTTTACGCCCAACAAAACCTGCAGCCAAACCAGAACAACCAACGCAATCAGGGCCAACAAAACCGCGGCAGGGGCCGAAATCGTGGGAACAACCAACCTACCGAGCAAGCTGGTCAACCCCCTAATCCCCCCGCTAATAATAACGTAGCCCCTGCTAACCAAAACCCTGATCGCTCGCCCAAGCAGGCTAAAAACCCCAATTTGCGAACAAACCATCCTTGTTCTATTTGCGGGGTCTATGGCCACTACACACATTTTTTTCCACACATGGAGTGAGTTCGGCAACTTTGGGCTGCTGATGCACAACGCCAAGGGCATGCGGCTCCTCAAGCACCACCCAACCCCCCACAACCTCAGCAACCACCTTTGGTGCTGCAAAACCCCTTACCAAACCAAGGCGTAGTAAACACTAAACCGTTGGCTCCCCCTCAAGCCAACACGCCAAACCAACAACAAATCACTTACGCTGCTCCTGATCAACCCATGTTTGACTCAGGTACCCACCACTTGTTGATGATGTCCTCCGATGAGGTCAACCTCCAGACTCGGCAGAACCAATATGGCTCCACCTCTGAAGCCCCTCCCACTGATAAACCCACTAACGCTCATCCCACTGATCAGGCATTACGCATACCTCCACCTCCACTACCAAAGCACCTCGTTTCCCACTTCGTCGTATCAACAATAACCCCAACACGCGGGCTGCGTCAAACTACAACATTGTCGATGACTTAGCCCAATCCCCCGCAGCCATGTCTGCGTTAGAAGTCTTAAAAAACTGCCCTTCATAGCGCAAGAATTTACTCTCAGCCATTGGGGCTATCGATCCAAATGATTCGAGTTTAATGGCATTCGATTTGGCCCAATCCGAACCCCGCCTGCCTTCCACTTTAGCATTCCAAGTTTCTGTTTCCATTCGGAATTTTGTCGTCCATCGATGCATTATTGATGAAGGTGCCTCTACATGTGTCATGCCCACCTCCATCTGGTAGAAAATGGGATCCCCCCCTCTCCAGCAGTCCCCTATTGCGTTGCGAGCCTACGACGGCCGTTCGGCTCAACCACAAGGCTTATTAGCTAACAACCCCGTCCAGCTGGTGGGAAAAACCGTCCTCATAAACATCGAGGTTATTAATGCACCGCTTGATTATAACCTTTTACTTGGCCGCAGCTACATGTATGCCATGCGAGCGATTGCTTCTACCATTTTTCGTACCATGATGTTCCCCCATGAGGGACGCGTGGTCAAGGTTTACCAACTCACCTACCATGATCCCAATGCCCCTGGGGCACCCGAAAATGTTCTCCCCATGATTGAACAACCTGTTTTGGGTGCCACCACCTCATTTGTTTCCTCTATGGGGCCCGAAGTTTACTCAGACATGCCAATGACCTCGACCTTCCAATCTATTCCACCCCCGTCGCCCGACACTGACGTGTCTGACCTATGTACCCTGTCCCATACCACACAAACTCCTACTAATCAACCGCCCTTGTTACCTAAACCCCCTTTAGTCCCTAGTCACATTGGTGCTACACCCATCCATACCATTCCTTTCCTCTTCCCTCCCTCAGGAGTAGTTAGCGCCCCAGTCATGGCTACCCTCAGCCTCCCGGGGTTAACATTAGGATTACCCGTTTGGTATCTTTCGCCTCCCGTTCCCCCGCCGACACCAAATTTTGTCCTGCAACCGGTGCAACCCATTGTCACTACTAGTCAACCACCTCCCGGTATCACTACCCCATCGTCCTCCACGAACCCCCCCCCTCCTCTTACCAAACCCACTGGGGGCAGAGGCCCCCAACCTTACACTGTTGTCCCACCTCCTAAGACAGTCAAAAACCCCCCTATGTTTCGTGCTCCTCCCAAATGCGCGCTGTGCGATGAGTTGGGCCATGTGACTCACCTATGTCCTCAGTTACCAGCATTACAGGAGTACATGCAAATGCTTGACGATGACCCCACTATCCCGGTTGTCCATCTAGATTCAAGATCTAATCCTCGCGACAAATCCCTGCACACTAACCAATCCTATGCCCTATGCGGTGTTTACGGGCATTACTCACATCATTGTCCCGATCTCCCCGAGTACAGAGCAGCTCTCGTTGAGATGAACAATCTGGATCTTGAGACGGCACCACTCACCATTGAGGAAATCCACCCCCCGATCTCTTCCTCTTCCGAAGAGGTTAATACCATATATATGATCTCTTCCGTCACTACTCCCTCGTCAACTGACTTGACGACACAAACATTCCGTACTAATGAGGAGATTCTTGACGCTCTCACTGCCTCGGATTATCCCTGGGATGACATGCACCATCGTTCCTACTTCCTCCCAGAGGTATCCTTCTCCAACACTGCTACCCAATTTGCCGTTGAATCCAAAGACTTCCTTCCCCACAAGGTCGACTGGTTCAAGGACCCTATTCTTGCTCCTGACACCTTCGAAGAGGGTAACATGGCCAACATCTCACCTGTCATCCAAATTGATATCGCGGCCCCAGGAAGCACCCCCGAACTCATCACTTTAGGAGCCTCTTGCAGTAAGCAAGAAATTGAGGAATACAACAAACTCTTCAGAGAATTCCATGATGTCTTTGCCTGGTCCTATACTGAAATGCCCAGTCTTGACCCTGCCATTATAGAGCACCACATTGACACATGGCCTGATGTATCCCCTGTTCATCAGAAACTACGTCCCATTCATCCCTCAAAACTCCCAGCTGTCAAAGCAGAGATTGAGAAACTTCACACGGTAGGATTCATTTATCCTATTGCCTATACCACCTGGGTTTCAAACCCTGTTCCCATTAACAAAAAACAAGGCACCCTTAGAGTATGCACTGACTTCCAAGATTTAAACCGCGCCTGTCCCAAAGACAATTTCCCCACGCCATTTATTGACCATCTCATCGATGCGTGTGCGGGGCATGAAGTCCTCTCGTTCATGGACGGTTTTTTCGGATACAATCAGATCCAAATCCAAAAGGAAGATCAGTACAAAACTGTCTTTACTACCCCATGGGGCACCTTTGCCTATCGCGTCATGCCTTTTGGCCTAAAAAATGCTGGTGTCACATTCCAGCGGGCCATGACCTATTGCTTTCATGATTTGGTCCATATCCTGCTCGTCTACCTTGATGACCTTACAGCTCATTCCTGAAAACGATCAGACCACCTTAACGACCTTCGGCAAGTTTTTCTGCGTTGTCGCAAATATCAGATCCGCTTGAACCCACACAAGTGTGTATTTTGCATTCCGGCAGGCCGATTGTTGGGTTTCATTGTTTCCCAGAAAGGAATTACTGTTGATCCACTAAAATTCCAAGCCATCTTATACCTTCCCTCTCCTCGAACACTCCGTCAACTCCAAAGTCTGCAAGGGCGATCCAATTTCCTTCGACGCTTCGTTCCTGATTACGCCACAACCATTCACGGTTTCTTGCGCCTGCTCTGTACCCACATACCCTTTGTCTGGGACGAGCAAGCAGGAGCCGCATTCGAAGCCCTCAAGAAAGCTCTCACACAAGACACCGCTAGTCGCCTCGGTTTGCGCGCCACTTCGGCCGCTCTCCGTTTTTAACACTTTTTATATCGCCGGATTCATTTTTCCGAGCTCGTGATGATGCTTGAGATCATTTCTCGCTCTCACTTGGTACAATTTCAACATTGTGTCCCGACATCTTGCTGCCTCAATGTACGCGCCACATCGGCCGCCATCAGATTGTTCCATACTTTTTACATGAGCCATCCACTCCTGTCATACTGCAAATGTTCCGTTATTTTTCCACCATTCATTCACCCCACAAGGAGGCCCACCAGTGTTCCCCACCACCCTCATTCTTGGTCATCATAAATGTTCCTTGATTGAACGCTTCCTCCTTGCCTTACCATTCCATCAATTCAGAGTCTTCTTATTTGCTTTCAGACTCCTTAAAATTGAAAGCAACCACAAGCATGCACTGTCCTGGGCTCGTAAAATCCACACGACAGTACCATTCCATTAATTCAGAGTCTTCTTATTTTCTTTTAGACTCCTTAAAATTGAAAGCAACCACGAGCATGCACTGTCCTGGGCTTGCAAAATCCACACGACAGTACCATTCCGTTACTTCAGATTCTTCTTATTTGCTTTCAGACTCCTTAAAATTGAAAGCAACTAGGAGCATGAACTGTCCTGGGCTCGTAAAATCCACACGACAGTACCATTCCATTAATTCAGAGTCTTCTTATTTGCTTTCAGACTCCTTAAAATTGAAAGCAACCACGAGCATGAACTATCCCGGGCTCGTAAAATACACACGACAGTACCATTTCACTACTTCAGAGTCTTCTTATTGCTTTCAGACTCCTTAAAATTGAAAGCAACCACGAGCATGAACTGTCCTGGGCTCGAAAAATCCACACGACAGTACCATCTTATATACACACTTCTTCTAGTTCCCTAACCCATGAAGAAGTCCCCCCGCGCCTTCTGGCACTATGATCGATCCTCTTGGCAGCACCCCCAATCAGGTCGCCTTTGTTCAGAGTGTTCTGCAGTCTCCTGCCATTTGACCACAGCATTGAGTCTCCCTCAGCCCAGTCACCCTCCCAGATCCCATATAGCTATGATCCCTTTACCACCAGTCAGTTTCATATGCTGCCTGATTGTCCCCTCCATCATACTCTGAACAAAGGAAGTTTGAGTCCACCCACTCTACTTGCCTAGTTATTTACCCCAGCTTATCAACCCTACCATCAGTACTATCACATTTCGGTTTTGCACCTCGCGCTCCTGCCAAGGAAACATGATTTCCTTGATAGTTGCAGGTCTCCCTCTGTCAACGACAGCCCCTCTATTCCAGAGGATAGACCCAGAGGTCCCTGCGTCTTGGACCCATCACCATCTGTGGTGAGTGCCTAAGGACCATTTTGGGAGGAGTCATCATTTCCTCTCCGAATGGTTGTTTCTCACATGCTCGACTTCAGCACCTTAATCGCATCGTTGAGAATTACGCAGGATGTATATCCCTTCCATTATGTGTCGAAGACCCCGTATTTCCCCCGACTCTAGCACATTGGTGAGTCACTTTGGAACGCCCAGTTATATGTTCCCGTGGATGTCCGGGCTGCGTTGGCGATTGTATTCGGAAGCCATCCAGTTCCATGCTTCCTTGAGTACCCAGTTCAGTTCCAGTTCAGTGTACCATTGCAAGTATGACCCTTGTCACTCTGATCCAGCAGCTCATCAGTTCCTTTGGTACCACATTCAGTAGCACTACTGTCATTCCAGTGCAACAGTTGTTCAGCTCAGACATGGTTAGCCCAGCAGTATGTTCTAGATTTCTGTCCCTTCTGGACCCTTATGATATACACAGTGGTTTTCTATGTATCCTACAGGTCCTTCTTTTCTGGCCTCACAGTTACTTTTATGTATCTTGATACGAGCATGGGTATGCCTGCCTCGTCCATTTATTGAGAATCTTCCTCATTCAACATTTGAGGCCATTTATATGTCAGGTCCCCATATTTTGGACCCCATTGTTATCACTATGTTATATCCTGATACGAGCATGGGAATGCCCGCCTCATCCATATGATCAGATGATTCCTCATCCATTATTGAGGTTATGTACTTTTCAGTCCTTGCAGTTGGTTCGAGATCATTGTTCCGGGCTTCAGTTGGTTTCTTCTCTTCTCCACACCCCAGGAAAACCATGCATGACTTATGATGTCCATCGGCCATACGATGAGCTCCTGCCCTCGCACAGCAGGGGGCAATCTGTTAACACCCAAAAAGTGTTCACTACCTCATCTACCCCATTACATGGCTCATTTGTCCATTTTCCTACCATATTTCCCTTAAGAACCCATAAAACCATTTAAAATGCCTCGAAAAGGCCAAAAACCCCTTTTTCCTCCAAAAATATCCAAAATTCCTCTAAAAAAGCAAAATCCCCAAAAAGGGAAGAAAAAATATAAAATAATGAGGAAAAAAGAGGAAAAGAGGAAAAAACCCTAAAAAGCTGCCCTAAACCATATGGTTTCCAAAAACCATGGGCCAACACTCCACCACTAAAAAACTATAAATAAGTGATGGAGACCCCTTATTTCACATCCACAATCACAAGTATCCTGACTCTGCCAAAATTGTTCTTGAAACCCTAGCTCACCCTTGAGCTACTTTCACCATTGAGAGCCCCTTTTGGCCCATTTCCACCATTGGAGAAAGAGAAGGAGCAGCTTGAAGCTCGGAGCCACCTACTCGGACCAGCGCAAAGGGCTTCACCAACCTTCACATTGGAGGTATTATCAATAAAAAACCATTCTTTACATTTTGTTGTTTGTTTCATGCACATGTTTAGATTTAGTTTTTATTTCTGTTATAGCTTTTAGTTTACATTTTACTGAACTGCTACTAAGGAATCCATTTTCCTTAGTAGGTGCTCATTCGCACAATCTATTGGTAAAACCCTAGCTACACAAATAGAGGTGAAACCTAACCTATATGCCAGTTTAAACATGATACCTAAAATCGGCACGAAAAGGTCAAAACAACGGTCAAAACAATGCTCAAAACGGTCTCCTACATCATATATTAGTCAAAAACGGTCCAAAAGGGTCAGAAACAGTCCAAAACTATAGAAAAGGGGGTAAAAATTTTCAAAAATTTGAAAAATTTCTATAAATAGTGAAAAATTCAAAACATTATATAACATTTGAAATTTTTACCCAATTGAGCTCAAAACTTCAAATGCGAATTCCGGGAGATCCATCAGGCGGAATCTGACACTGTTTTTTCCAGGTAATTTCCCATGCCCTGCTCTTTCATTTACATGTAAATTTTTCAATTTTCCATGGTCTAATTTGATTTCTAGGCCATCCTAAAGTATGCACCATGGACCACATGGAAATTGAGGATTTTTCTGCGTATAGGGTTGGATATACGTGAAAAAATTCCCCAAAGTTGCGTACATACGTGGCTGTTTAGAAAACAGTCATGTATGCGGCCACGTTCAAGCTTTTCTAAGACATCTAATGACCCAAACTTGAATTAAATGTGCAGGATGGTTCTAAAATGGAGAAAATGTGAGCATGGGGATGTAGAAGAAGTAGTACGGGGTGATCTAATGGCACAACAGGCTCTTCATGCATGCGATATCTACATGTTTTGGTGTCTTGGTGGCTTAAGGGACAAACCAAGACTGCTATAGATGCTGGTAGACTACTGGGATATTGACTCAGAGTCATTCTAGATATATGGGATGTCCCTCACCATAGAAGTGGAGGACATATACTTTATTACTAGATTGTCCCGACGAGGGGAAGTGTTGAACCTACATTCTCACGGGCCCGGAGGTGGCCTCACCATAGAGGAGTACATAGCAGTGTATTGTTATCCGGACATGGATAAGGTCGGGAGTCAGATCCCAACTAACTCCATACATGTGCTAGGCCTAAAGGCCATACTACTAACACTTAGCAGGATAGCAGGGCTAGCCTCACTCCACCAGGCCTCGTGGCCCCTGATGTTCTATGCGGTTGAGTGCATGAGACCCACGGTTTATGGTTGGAGAACTACACTATTAGGCAACATGAAGCACCAGCTCAGTGAGTGCAAGATGGGCAAGGTACGAAAATTTGGTTTCAGCAGCATACTGAGCACGTTTTTCTTTGAGCGTGTTCCGGGGTTGAGCCCTAGAGTTGACGTTCCTCTTCACGGGGTTCGAGATCCAGCCCAACGATGTTGGGAAGATGCGATGCACAGACTAGGTGGAGGTGGGGTGTCTAACCCCTATCCAGCTGATTTCTTTCCATGGTGGTGGCGGTAGATAGTTGCCATCGATGATTACCCCTATGCAGGGATATATTTTCGGGGAGATCCCAACATGCCACTACCACCAGGATCGACATACAGTGACATTGGTAACGAATCCCAACCCTCTTTTTAAGATTTTTGAGTTATTTTTGTGTGTGTGTGTGTGTTTTTTGATATATGGAATAAAAAAGACATGTTTTTGCATGACAACATAGTAAAATCTTGTCACATGCATGCAGATGTAGGACCACGGTGGCTTGAAGGCTTCCCTCATCATAGACAGAGGGGAAGAGGAGATGACATTATGGGTGTGGATGCGAAGCATATGCTCCAAATAATTCATAACAATTTTGTGTGGCTGACACACATGGTACCCATGGTGCAGGTCGAGGACTGTCCTGAGCCCATGCAACATCAGGTGGTGGGTGTGCCATGAGCATGGGTGCGGTTGTTTCGACAGCTAGCTAGAGCCGTGGTGACATTCCATGATCAGAACCCCCCTCCTCCTCCCCAGGCTTAGATACCTGGGAGTGATACATTTTGTACTACCGTGTTTTTATATTTGAGTGGCTCAGAAGCCCCATTTCTGTATTATGACACTATGTATTATCACATTTTGGATGTTTTAATGAAATTTTTTTATGATGATCGGCTTATTTATTTACATGTGTAAAAATGTATGTTTGTGATGAGATTATTGTCTATGAAACAAATGCCAATCTAACACGCAGTTAGCATATGATTCAACAACTTGATTATAAATTCTTGGAACATGTATGTATGTGATATTGTCAAATTGCCATTCTAACAATCTCACACGTAAGAATCTACGTAATAATGTTGGATCCCTAAAATGATACAAACCATTAAGTTGTGACACTACCAACTCCAAATAAAGATGTACCTCAAGAGATAGAACACCATGTTAAATGGAATCCCATAGAAGCTCGATAATGACACTATATTCTGCAACATTGTTCGAAGAGGGCCATAAACATATGCCTCCTGAAGACAATACCTGACCCATAGGAGTATAAATCACCCAAGTAGCAGAGGCTGAGTGTTGAGTGTGATGGCTTGCACCATCTGTGAATCCTATATAAATGGAAGACTCCATTGACATCTACCATAAGAAACAGAAGCTAATCAACAAACTCGATCACCATAAGAAAAACCTAACTATGCAAAATGTTGTGCAATAATATACAATAGTCAGCCCTGGCTGAAAATCATGCGTAGTAATTTTTAAGATAGATCCCATTTCTAGGCTCCACCAAGGCTGTCCCCTCATAATATACTAGCTCATAAGTGCCCTTCTCTAACACACGTTTAACCACGTAAGGGCCATGCCACATAGGGTTGAATTTTCTTGCCCCCAAGGGTTCTTTAGCTTGATCCCACAAGAGGACCAAATCCCCTTCACTAAACTTCCTTGAACAGACAGATTTATCATATTGGACCTTAACGCAATGCTTATTCACTTCTAGAGCCACTAAAGCATCTCGACGCTGCTCATCAAGCTGCTCTAAGTGGACAAAATGCTCCTCCAATGGGGAAGTGTCTAGTAAGAGCTCTATGGCTAGCTTCAAAGAAGGGATTTCGCACTCAACCGACAATACAGAATCCACTCCATGTACAATCTGATATGGATAAAAACTGGTGGTAGTCTTAACCACGGTCCTATAAGCCCACAAAGCAAGATATAACATGATATGCCAATTGGTCTTTGTGTTCAACGATTCGTTGTAGAATAGACTTGAGTGATTTGTTCAATGCTTCAACCTGTCCATTTTCTTGAGGGTAATAAGAAGAAGAATGCTCCTACTTATACCCTAACTTTGAGGCCAACTCTTCCATCATCCGATTCTGAAAGTGCTTACCATGGTCAGTGACAAGCTCTTTCAGAATAATGAACAGAGTAATAATCTCGTTGAATACGAAGTGTGCAGCTATCTCACTGTCAGATTTAACTGTAGGCATAGCCTCAGTCCATTTCGTGAAGTAGTCAACAACCACGATAATATGATGATGCCCCCCAGCTAAAGCTGGTTTGCAATCCATGAAATCAAGCCCCCACTTAGTGAAGGGACTGGCGGTGATAATTGGATGTAACAGGGTAGGATGCGAGCGCATATTACGTCCAAACACCTGGCGAGGATGGCACTTCTTGACCACATTGACACAATATTTAAAGATCGACGGCCAGAAATAACCCGCTCTCAAGATTTTTTGGGTTGTAGAAAGCCTAGATAAATGACCATCGCACGCCCCTCCATGGCAATCATTCAACACAAGCTCATCCTCCTCATGAGTTAAACAACGACGTAAAATGGAATCTACCCCACGACAGTATAATGTGTTATCCACTATGAGGTAATTCTTGGATATGTGACGTAATCTTTGTCATTCATCCCATGAAAGGTGAGTAGGGACCTTCAATGTTTGTAAATATATGATAATATCCCCATACTATGGATCCAAAGTTGAGATCAAGAAGATGTGCTCATCGACAAACGTATCTTCGCAAGCCTCCTCCTCCTCCTCACTCGGGAAATCAGATATAAGCTCCACAAAAATCAACAATTTCTTCCATTTTTCTGAAACAAACTCGAGATCGAATTCTTGTAAGATGACAATCCAAGTATTATATTTTCCCCCAATCATCTTTCTAGTGAGGACGAACTGAAATGGATTGACATGGGCTACCACCAAGGTCTGGCGAAGGAGAATATAGTGTCTCAATCTTTGAACCGCATGAATGATAGCTAAGGCAAGTTTCTCCACATGGGAATAATGGATCTCCGCATCTTCAAGTTTACGGATTAGACAATATATGACATTCTCTTGGAGCTCCTCATCCTCTTGAACCAAAACCATATGAATCATCTCCATGGATGCGGCCATATAAAGAATAAAATCACGGCTATAGTCGGGTGGACTAATCACCGGGGTCGATGCTAAGGCTCGCTTAAGCACATCAAAGGACTCCTGGGCTCGCTCATCCCGGCAAAAGGTAGTGTCCTTCTTCAAAAGACACATAAAGCCTCTAGTCAAATTGGAAAATTTCACAAGGAATCTTCGTAAGAAGTTTGCCATGCCTTGCAAACATTGAAGATGTCTAATGTTTCTTGAGGGAGACAATTGAAGTATTGCCTCAACCTTCAAAGGGTCGAATCTTATACCCTCCTTGGAGACAATGAACCCTAATAAGAGACCAAAATTCACGCAAAATATGCACTTGTTAGGATTTAACCTGACCAAGTAATTGCGACACCTTTCGAACACTAATCTCAAATGGTAGGAATGACGCATTCTCATACAAGAATGAGCAGCAAGGTCATCCAAAAAGACTTCAATAATTGATTTGAGATCATGGAAGATCAAGGTCATAGCCTGCTAAAAGTGGCTTTGAAATTTTTAAGGCCGAAAGGCATGTTTCGATATGCAAAGGTACCCCAAGGACAAATAAAGGCAGTCTTATGTTGATCCTCAGGTTTGATTTGTATCTGATTGTATCTAGAAAAGCCGTCCATAAAGGAAAATACCTCACTTCCTGCACACTCATCCAAAATTTGATCGATAAATGGTGTGGGAAAATTATCCTTAGGACAGGCATGATTCAAGTCACGGAAATCTGTGCATATGCGGATCATTCCCTACTTTTTATCAATTGGAACGGGATTTGAAACCTAGTCCGTCAAGGGAACGGGATAGATAAAACTGGCATTCAATATCTTTTCTATCTCAGCCTTAATCGTGGGTGCTTTCCTAGGATCCACCGCATGCAAGCGTTGTCGAACAGGTTTAGCATTGGGATAAGTTTTAATATCATGTTCAACAATGAGAGGGTTGATACCTGGAATTTCCTCATATGACCAAGCAAATACATCATGAAATTCTTTGAACAACTCGGTATACTCTTGAATCTCAGAATGGGAACATTCCTCCCCAATATAGACATTCTCAAGCTTACCAGGATCATGAGAGATGTTGATAGGAATGGTAGGAGATATATTTTCCATGTTTCCATCAACCATCAGATCAGGAGAGCTTAATGGAACCACGGGACTACCAATTCTCTCACTAAGAAACTCCCTAAATTCCTCATGCTCCAAACGGTCAAGCTCGGGAAGAAAATAAGATCTATGATGAAACTCTTCCCAAGGTGGCTCGACCCCAGACATGGCCTCAATAATAGCTTCATCTGAAGGAAAAACATTATCAAGGCAGTCATGTGTGTGAGAAGACTGAACTGCCCATGCAGGAAGCACATATGGGTCCTCCTCCTCCATCCGTGAACAGGAGGGACTAGGATCTACAACACATTCAAGATTAGCTTGATATGCTATCATAGTTGCAGGCAGTGGCACGTCTATTTCGATGGGCTCACATGAAGGACTCGATGTAGGAAGAATCCAAGGATCTTCCATATGGGTTGTGCAAAAAGACACCGATCTCACTGATGACGAAGCCTCACCGGAACTAGACCCGATGATAAGAATAGGTGCAGGAAAACTAAATATTTCCATAAGGGATGGATACATGCCAACACCCACACTTCCAGTTGCCGGCTAAGAGTGCACAACAATCAGGATATAAGCTCCCAAAGATGCGGTAACAGGAATATTCTTGAATGACGTTTGATCAATCGTAACTATCTTCCCATTAAACAAAAAGCATACAACTCGAAACAGAGAAGAAGATACGGCTTGCATACTATACATCCAATTCCTACCCAGCAACAAATTTTAGTCAAGGGGCCCATCAATCACCTCGGACTCTATCGCAATGGTCTTCCCTCCCAAATGGACCTTAAGAGAAGGAAGAATATCATGCGGTTGAAATGATATACCATCAAAAGTAGTCAACATGGTAGCGGATTTAGACAACTCAGTGGAACCCAAACCCTTCCAACATGCCAAAGACATCACGGAAGCAAAAGCGCCTTCGTCAATCACAGAGCATTTTATGGTCATGTTAAGACATTCTACATGAATCAAGAGAGACACATAGTAATGCAAGCAAGGCTATAGTTTCGCAGTTTCAAATTTGATGACAGAGGATGAATTATCATCGTTAACACCAAGAGAAAAAAGCAAAGCTTTCCTTTGCAAAGGACAACTCTGAAGTACTTCGAGTGCAGACATCGCACAAGGAGTGTGGCCCAAATCCTCGACAACAGAATAATTCTGGGAGGCTCGGGCATTAGGATTGTGCCCCAAATGCTTAAGGACTCCCTTAGGAATGCGAGGAGCAACTTTAGGTTTATCCACAGGTTTTTCAATACACAAAGGACTCTCGGGTGGAGCAAGTTCCTTTCCAAGGTGTGGTTGTGACGAAGCATTGTCCTTCGCACAAGTCACAACCTTAGTAGCAAGCACCATATTGATGCAACCATGACCACTAGTACCTTTCGGTAGATCTTGATCCCCACTAGACTGATCATGGGTCCTCGATTTCATGTTTTGATTATGAGGTAAAGGGTTGGTTATCATAGCTAGGCCCTGCGCTATGAACCTTGAGGCTTATTCTATCCGAGGGCACAAGTGAGTGAGGTGATCATCCTTACAGAAATTGCAAGGAAACTTAACCTTAAGTTTAGGCTTCTTATCCCCCCCATCATTTAAGGCGTTCTTGTCATCAGAATTGGCATTTTCATTATTATTCCCACCCTTACGATTGTTTTTACCCTTCTTCTTATTCCTTCCGAGTTTCTAGTTACCCTTCTAGTCTGACAATTGTACCGAAAGCACACTCACCTTTTGGGTGGGTTGAGACGAAGCCGTGGCTTGTCCCGAGGCAGATTGGTTGATAGCTAATTGATTGAATTGTTTCACAACCGAATCTGCAGGTTTGGCACTCGTACAACCAACAATGCCATCGGCATGTGGTCTAGGTTTGACCTTAGGATCGAAACTAGAATGTGGAGCATTAGGAATGATCTCATATAAAAAACTGGATTGAGCATAAATCAAGTCCAATTCCTGTGCCCTAAAAATGGCTTGTTCCTCGTTCTAAAATCGGGATGTAGAAACATCCTTCGCTATATAAGGCAGTAACGATTTAAGGAACCATTCAAGGAGAAACTCTGGTAGTATGAATGCTTTAATCAATCTCTTTCGTCTACACCACTCTTGGATATGGTCCGAGATATGCGTGGCTTTGTCTTGCCGAAATGTCGACAAGAGATCTGTACCAACGTCATAACACATTGGTAGCTGGAAGTGGTTGAGAAAAGTCATATCTAGGTCATTGAACAAAGCGAATGCCCCCCTAGGTATCTCTATGTACCATTTTGCGACAGGCCCGGTGAGGGTGCGTTGAAATAACCTTAAACGAATCGAATATTCATGTAAGGAATTAGAAGAGCACCATAGGTGAAATGTAGTAACATGTTTACTTGAATCTTCTCCTGGTTTGCCCTCAAATTTGGGAATGTCCGAGGGAAGCTTCGTAGGGATAGTCAGCCAAGTCGGGTCATAAGATACCAGATCGTTCATTAGTCTCGACAAGTCAGGCAGATTTAACGTTGAGAGGAAAGGGAGCCTAGGTTGAGCAGGTCTACGAGGCGCTCCTTGATAATTTTGATTCACATAGGACTGATTACCGTAACCACCATGGCCATGGCCATTGTATCCTCCTTCCTTTTGACTCGTGTAGGGTGGCATGGAAGCACCATAATGTGGTGTACCTTAACTATGTGGGGGTACAAAGCCATAATTCGAAGAGTAAGCAGGTTGTTGATACCCATACCCATAAGGTGAATAACTATGTGCATACTATGGTCCATAATATGGTCCATAAGAAGTCCCATGAGATGTCCCATGAGAAACTCCATAGGTAGGGATTGACGTTTCAGAAATAGGAATATGACCTCCAGAAGTAAGAATACGACCTCCCAATAGAACATGAGGTACTTGACTCTGAGACACAACTACGTGAGTAGTAGTAGTATGCACATGACTCGTAGCAACATTCCGTCTTGAAGGACCATGTGAATGTGGGGGAGGAATAGCATTCGAAGAACTAGGAATAGAGCACAAGGGGACATGTGAAATTACGTAAGTGCTATTCCCTACAGTCACTTGTCTTGGCTCTGGTATTCGAATAGGACTACTAGCACTAGGTCTAGGACAAACATGCGATGTGACCTCCACCGCTGGGATGGAGGGTTCAATGTGACTCATGTTCCCAAATATCTCCACACGGAAGTGACTAGGAATGCCCCCAGGCATAGTGTTAGGTTCAAACTCTGACTTGGTATGTGGTACCGAATCATGTGCAAGAATACCAGACATATCATAACTAACATAACTAGTGCTCACAGGTTCATGATGAGTCTCGTCGCCCATCATCCAATACCGACGACCTGTGGATGAGGGATCATACCTAGAGTGTGTAGGTATATCACATGAAGGATCATACCCAAAGTGTGTAGGTATATCAAGTGAAGGATCATATGTAGGGGTAGGATCTTCTTCTTCAACTTCATGAAGCGAAGAAGATAGCTCAGGAATTTCATCTTCATGATCTCCCATCGTGTGTGAATCAATGTGAGAAGTAGTCTGCCTAGACTGTTTGCTTCTCTGTCCCAAAGGAGGAGGATATGTAGAAGGCAGAAGTCCTGCTAAACGAAGAGAATGGCGGGGTGTTGCACCCAAATCCACAATGACTCAAAAAATGAAAAAGACTCTCTAATTACACAAACCCTAAGTAAGCTAACGTGCACAGATCATACACCAATAAAATATAAATCCAATCACAAGCAAACAAGGGTAGGATATGTGAGCTCCCAAATGAAACAGGTATGTCTCACCTAGGAGAGGCTTGAGACTCCTATACACAACAAGAGGAGGTTCATAACCAATTATTGTAGCACTTAGCTTCAATGCATATAGCGACTATGCTGTCCGACCCCAACCTGGCCGAGACACCTGCAAAATAACCCCTACAAAGTACCCCCTCAATAACCTAGGTAAGGCAACAAAGGTCACCTCAATATAATCAATGCTCAGGCAGACAGTCGCAGGTGGGATTAACTATATGGGTAGGGTATCAAATCCTGAAACTCTCAAAAGAGCCCCTAGATATGAATACAATCCTGGAAATATCTCCGGTGCTACTCAGTTATGACTAGGGGTCATCCCAATCAATAACTGCTCACACTGCCTCGTGCTTAACTCCCTTATAAGAGGAGGATCTTGAGAAACACTAATTATATGAAGGAATTTCACACTCTCACCTGGACAGACACATACATGTTGTTGTTTAGTGGTCTTGGAGAATTTACTCACAATGAACTATTCCAAGACCCTAAAACCTAATCTTGTTGGTGTACCCTATCAAAGAAAATAGTGTAGTCCATTTTAATTAAGAATTGCTTTTATTTGGCTTTATTACTCAAAAAAGGTAGATGACCATGCAACTAATGGTGTTATGATGCAACATGAAGTAAAATGCACACCTAACAATCAATGCAAATGTGTTGTGTCGAATGAAAAACAGGGCATGCTACTACGTGAAATGCAAAATTTTCTTCAAATGACAAATGCAGTTATTCCTATATGAAAGCCTAACTAAGAATTCTCTAATCAAACCTAGTGCAAGTACCATGAAAAATGCAAAGTGCAATGCATAATGATGCAAAGAAGCAAATATTTTTGGATTTTTTGAATAAAAATGAGATAGTAAAGCAAAAGAATGATTCTACCACCCCCAAACTCTGCAAGAACAATCAAACAACACTCATGCAAAGTACTAAGGTAAAATAAATCTAATGCACTAATCTCAAAACAAAAAATCGAAAATGCAATGACAAAAATATTCTTAAAAAAAATTCCTTAAAAAAGGTGTCTCTGGTCAGAAACAGAGGTGTATACAGACTCTAGCAGTATCAAAAGAGACTCAATAATCATCAAAATTCACCCAGCAACAATCAATCTTCCTCTAAAAGGAAAAACTCAGGGCATACGCAAATGTATGTAGAAAACCCGCGTATGTACGTGGATATAGCAGTCAAAACCGCCTGTACACGTGACCGTGAGTTAAAAACTAACATACAAGAAGAAAATGTATAAAATTGAAGGCAAACAAATAAGCTAAGACAAAATTCACACCAATCAGACACTACCAGGCAAACATGCCCCCAGACCCGACTCAGAAACTGAGAAATCAGATCAATTCAAGAACATTGAATGCCGATAAAAACCCCCAAAGGACAACTACTACGAACTCCCCAGCGGAGTCGCCAATTCTGTTACTGAGAGAAATTCCTATGGCTTGGGGTACCACAACAGACAGCTTGACTCCAGAAATTAATCATTTCCTATATGCAAGAGAAACCAAATATCTAACACTAAAGGATCTTGATTCGTACCTTATTCCAGATGGTTGAAGTAGATCCCCATTGAGATTTCCAACTCCAGCTTGAATTGATAAATTGCTTCCTCAACATTAAATAAACAAGACAAGCATGCTATATATAATTGTGTTAGACCTACTCTAGCATATATAATCAATAACATATAAGCATTTGAAATAATCCATGGATCAAATATTCATTCAAATACACATTATTGTTCAGGAAAAGATATTTCTATTAATATAAAACAGAGATTACAATAGAGACAACCTCTGTCGGCACGTCTACGAATCGAAGAAACTGATTCCCCCACTTGGGCCTCCACCACTTCAATCCTCCATCTCTCAATAGCAAGTTCACAAGCAAAAGGAAAGCTTGGGAAGAACACAAAAGTGCTCCAAGGGACAAAGGGATGCATAATCAAGTATAAGCTCTCCCAACAATGGACTATAGTTCTCTTGCTCTCAATTCCTCATGCCTTAAATGTATCCAAAGGGTTCCTTATATAGATCTTCAATGGGGTAATTAAGGGTCGAATACGAGCGATATCAAGGCATATGAAAGTCCAGGAGACAAGTGAGTCAGATCCACATCAAGGAATACTCCAAAACAATTTGACCTTTTGCACACATCCCGATGTACATAGTTTTAGGGGTCAACCCCGCGTATATACGCGAGAAAGGGTTTAAAAGTCATGTATGGAAATTTTTACATGTTTTTAGGGATGATATTGGAAACATTAAAGGTACAAAAATGGTCCATGGGCTCTAAGGAGTCTGCAGAGGGACAGGGAAGGCCATAAAAGTGTGATTCACCATATGTGGTAAAATTAGCTATAACAGATGCCCCCTAATGTGTGAGTTCATAGGGGTCATACGATGGCTGAAATACATTATAAGTCCATCCTAGAAGTGAAGTGATGAAGAACCCAATGGAAGAACCATCCATCCAATCAACACTATACAATGATACAACTCTGTACATAACTGCAAATAGATATAGCAGTCCTGGATACATAAGAGTACAATGGCCATGAATAGGCATGATACAATATGGCATATGTGGTCATCGCCATGTACAAAATAAAACAGAATCTCCATGATGAAGATATACAAAGGATCATGATCTCCATGAAGGCTGAAGATATATAATGGATCAAGATCTCCATAATGGCTAGAAATGTCTGACATATACTAGAATCAAGTCACGAGAGCTGAAATCTCATGAACACTGGCACGATCAAGGAGGTAGCATATAAGAGATGCCACCAATCTGGAAGTTCTTCTACACAAACCGCTATGAGTACATGTCCTACTATGTGAATAGAGGTGTCAAGGTCGAACATAGCAGTCCATCATCTGATTACCGGTCATTGATGTATACCGTTAACAGATGCGAGATCACCCACCGATAATGAAAATGGGAATCAAGGTACTAGAGTGCAAACTAACAAGTGTGAATAAATGTTTTGAGGTCGAACACTTGAGAGAATCCATTGATCAGGGGACATTGATGTATTCCAAAAAACTGTCAATGGCAAGAGAACCTACTACTGATGACTGCAAGTCTCAAGGAACTCAAAAATGACTCTAGATTCCTATCCCAGAATAAATGATCTGAAGTCGATGGGAGGAAATCTACTGGAAGAAGGGCATTAAGGCATCCTCTATCATCCAACACCAGGTACTCAGCAAAGCTATATAATGTGGAAGGACTCAATCATAAGGTGCATGAATTAGTAACTGAATCGGGAATGGCCGACATGCAAATTCAAGATAACTTAGGAATGGCCGACTGAGGTTTCAAATTCCTTCAAACAAGAGCATAAATGAGAATGGAGATTGCATGTAGTCGACATAGACTCAATATACAAAACTGGGACATCTCTGTGACATAGGAGGCATTGACAGAGGCTCCATAGGGACTGGAAGCTTAACCAGTTGGTGGAGATAAACTCAGATAAACGAGTATAGCTCCTAAAGTCAAACTATTAACCCAACCAATGGATGTGATATACTATGCTCTGTTTGAAGGTGACACAACTCGACTGCTGCTAAAGATAACATCTTTTCTTGTCTAGCTTTTTGGTTTTTTAATTTTTTTGTACTTTTTCAAATATTTGAAAAACTTGAAAAAGAATAAAATTGATTTAAAGTTACAGACTAGGAGGAGATGAGGGTCAAATGGGAAAACAAACTAGTTCCAAGCAGTGGAACATACCTATGCTCAATGCAAGGACACATGTGTAGGATAGCGACACTCGGGGGAAAGTCTCCTCCCGGTAAAATAGGAAATCAAGATGGAAAGGATATATAAAATGGCTCTGTGTGGATAGACATGAGACAAGCTTGGGCTATATGGCTAATACTCAAATTCAAGGAAGCCAGCATAAGGCTCAATAAGGCAGGAAAAGCTCATGATAATGAAATTACAACTTGACATAAGGGAGTCCGGGAGAAAAAGGCCATCAAAAGATCAAGAGGAGTATGAGGCTCTTGTGAAATGTCATGGCCATACTATACAACGGACTCCCACACCCTAAAGGACAAACTATCAGCATGGGCACCAAATGAAAATAAGGAGCTAACTAGGGTACCCATGTAAGTTCAAGCTCTACCATTCAAACCATGCCACTTCTAAAACAGCAAGAAGGTTATGTGACAAGATAGAATGGGTTCGTACCTACGGTTATAATGAAATGGTCATAAGATCATGCAAAATACAAATGGAGGTGAAACCTAACATATATGCTAGTTTAAACATGATACCTAAAATTGACATGAATAGGTCAAAACAATGGTCGAAACGGCACTCAAAATGGTCTCCTACATCATATATTAGTGAAAAATTGTCCAAAAGGGTCAGAAACGGTCCAAAACTATAGAAAAGGGGGTAAAATTTTTCAAAAATTTGAAAAAATTCTATAAATAGTGAAAAATTCAAAACATTATATAACATTTGAAATTTTTACTTAATTGAGCTCAGAACTTCAAACGCGAATTCCGGGAGGTCCAGCCGACGAAATCCGACACCGTTTTTTCCAGGTAATTTCCCATGCCCTGCTCTTCATTTACATGTAAAATTTTCAATTTTCCATGGTATAATTTGATTTCTATGCCATCCTAAAGTATGCGCCACGACCCACATAGAAATTGAGGATTTTTCCATGTATAGGGCTGGATATATGCGGAAAAATGCCCCAAAGTCACGTACATACGCAGCTGTTTAGTAAACAGTCATGTATGCAGCCGCGTTCAAGATTTTATAAGACATATAATGACCCAAAGTTGAATTAAATGTGCAGGATGGTTCCAGAATGGAGAGAAGGTGAGCACAAGGATGTAGAAGAAGCAGTACAGGGTGATCTAATGGCACAACAGGCTCTTCGTGCATGCGGGCTCTACAAGTTTTGGTGTCTTGGTGGCTTAAGGGTGAAACCAAGACTGCTGTAGATGCTGGTAGACTATTGGGATCCTGACTCAAAGTTGTTCTAGATCGATGGGATGTCCCTCACCATAGAAGTGGAGGACCTATACTTTATTACTAGATTGTCTCGACAGGGGGAAGTGGTGAACCTATGTTCTCGCGGGCCCGGAGGTGGCCTCAACATAGAGAAGTACATAGCAGTGTATTGTTATCTAGACACAGAGAAGGTCGGGAGTTAGATCCCAACTAACTCCATACAAGTGTTAGGCCTAAAGGCCATACTACTGACACTTAGCAGGATAACAAGGCTAGCCTCACTCCACCAAACTTCACGGCCCCTAATGTTCTATGCATTGGAGTGCATGAGACCCACGGTTTATGATTGGATCACTGCACTATTGGGAAACATGAAGCACCAGCTCAGTGAGTGCAAGATGGGCAGGGTACGAAACTTCGATTTTAGCAGCATACTGAGCATGTTTTTCTTTGAGCGTGTTCCAGGGTTGAGCCCTAGAGTTGACGTTCCTCTTCACGGGGTTTGAGATCCGGTTGAATGACATTGGGCAGATGCGATGTGTAGAGTGAGTGGAGGTAGGTTGTCCAACCCTTATCCAACTGATTTATTTCCATGGTGGCGGTGACAGATAGTTTCCATCGATGATTAACCCTATGCGGGGATAGATTTTTGGGGAGACCCCGACATGCCACTACCACCAGGATCGGCATATAGTGACATTGGTAACGAATCCCAACCCTCTTTTAAGATTTTTGAGTTATTTAATTTTTTTGTGTTTTTTGATATATGGAATCAAAAAGACATGTTTTTGTGTGACAACACGTAGTGACATCCTGTCATATGTATGCATATGTAGGACCACGGTGGCCTGAAGGCTTCCCTGGTCATAGACGGAGGGGAAGAGGAGATGAAATTACAGGTGTGGATGCGAATCGGATGCTCCAAAGCATTCATACCAACTTCGTGTGGCTAACACACAGGGTACCCATGGCGCATGTCGAGGACCTTCCTGAGGCCATGCAACGTCAGGTGGTGGGTGTGCCACGAGCATGGGTACGGTTGTTTCGGCGGTAGGCTAGAGCCGTGGTGACATTCCATGATCAAGACCCCCCTCCTCCTCCCCAGGCTTAGATACCTGGGAGTGATACATTTTGTAGTACCGTTTATTTATATTTGGGTGGCTTGAAAGCCCCATTTTTGTATTATGACACTATGTATTATCACATTTTGGATGTTTTAATGAAAAACTTTTATGATGACCGGTTTATTTATTTACATGTGTAAAAATGTATGTTTGTGATGAGCTTATTGTCTATAAAACAAATGCCAATCGAACACGTAGTTAGCATATGAGTCAGCAACTTGATTATAAATTCTTGGAACATGTATGTATGTGATATTGTCAAATTGTCATTCTAACAATCTCACACATAAGAATCTCCATAATAATGTTGGATCCCTAACATGATACAAGCCATTCAGCTGTGACACTACCAACTTTGAATCAAGACATACCTCAAGAGATAGAACACCATGTTAAATGGCATCCTGTAGAAGCTCGATAAAGACACTATATTCTACAACATTATTTGAAGAGGGTCGTAAACATACGCCTCCTGAAGACAATACCTGACCCGTAGGAGTATAAATCACCCAAGCAACAGAGGCTAAGTATTGAGTGTGATGGCTTGCACCATCCACAAATCCTATATAGATGGAATACTCCATTGACATCTACCATAAGAAACAGAAGCTAATCAACAAACCCGATCACCATAAGAAAAACCTAACTATGCAAAATGTTGTACAATAATATACAATAGTCAGCCCTGGTTGAAAATCATGCATAGTACTTTTTAAGATAGATCCCATTTCTAGGCTCCACCAAGGTCATCCCCTCATAATCTACTAGCTCATAAGCACCCTTCTCTAACACACGTTTAACCACGTAAGGACCATGCCACATAGGTTTGAACTTTACTACCCCCAAGGGTTCTTTAGCTTGATCCCACAAGAGGACCAAATCTCCTTCACTAAACTTCCTTGGATGGACATATTTATCATACTGGACCTTAACATGATGCTTATTCACTTCTAGAGCCACTAAAGCATCTCAGTGTTGCTCATCAAGTTACTCTAAGTGGACCAAACGCTCCTCCAATGGGGAAGTGTCTATTAAGAGCTCTATGGCTAGCTTCAAAGAAGGGATTTTGCACTCAACCGACAATACAGAGTTTATTCCATGTACAAGCTGATATGGAGAAAAACTAGTGGCAGTCTTAACTACGGTCCTATAAGCCCACAAAGCAGGATATAACATGATATGCCAATTGGTCTTGGTTTGTGCGATGGTTCATTGGACAATAGAATTGAGTGATTTGTTCACTGCTTCAACCTATCCATTTGCTTGAGGGTAATAAGAAGAAGAATTCTCCTACTTATACCCTAACTTTGAGGCCAACGCTTCCATCATTCAATTTTGAAAGTGCCTACCATGATCAGTGACAAGATATTTCGAAATACCGAACCGAGTAATAATCTGGTTGAATACGAAGTGTGCGGATGTCTCATTGTTGGATTTAACTGTAGGCATATCCTGAGCCCATTTCATGAAGTAGTCAACAGCCACGATAATATGATGATGCCCCCCAACTAAAGCTGGGTTGCAATCCATGAAATCAAGCCCTCACTTAGTGAAGGGACACAAGCGCATATTACGTGGAAACAGCTGGCAAGGGTGGCACTTCTTTACTACATTGACACAATATTTAAAGATCGACGGCTAGAAATAACCCACTCTCAATATTTTTTGGGCTGTAGAAAGCCCAGATAAATGACCACCACATGCCCCTCCGTGGAAATCATTTATCACAAGCTCAACCTCCTCATGAGTTAAACAATGATGTAAAATGGAATCTACCCCACAGTGGTATAATGTGTTATCCACTATGAGGTAATTCTTGGATACGTGACGTAATCGTCATCATTCATCCTGTGAAAGGTGAGTAGGGACCTTTAATGTTTGTAAATATATGATAATATCCCCATACCATGGATCCAAAGTTTATATCAAGAAGATGTGCTCATCGACAAACGTATCTTTGCAAGCCTCCTCCTCCTCCTCGCTTAGGAAATCAGATATAAGCTCCACAAAAATAAATGATTTCTTCAATTTTGCCGAAAAAAACTTGAGATTGAATTATTGTAAGATGACAATCCACTTATTATATTTTCCCCCAATCATCCTTCTAGTGAGGACGAACTGAAATGGATTGACATGGGATACCACCAAGGTCTGGCGAAGGAGAATATAGTGTCGCAATCTTTGAACCGCATGAACAGTAGCTAAGGCAAGTTTCTCCACATAGGAATAATGGATCTCCGCATCTATAAGGTTTTGGCTCAGATAATATATGACATTCTCTTGGAGCTCCTCATCCTCTTGAACCAAAACCATACCAATCATCTCCATGGACGCGGCCACATAGAGAAGAAAATCACGGCTATAGTCAGGTGGACTAATCACCAGGGTCGATGCTAAGGATCACTTAAGCGCATCAAAGGACTCCTGGGCTTGCTCATCCCAGCAAAAGGTAGTGTCCTTCTTCAAAATATGCATAAAGCCTCTAGTCAAATTGGAAAAGTTCACAACGAATCTCCATAAGAAGTTTTCCATGCTTTGCAAACATTGAATATGTCTAATGTTTCTTGAGGGAGACAATTGAAGTATTGCCTCAACCTTCAAAGGGTCGACTCTTATTCCGTCCTTGGAGACAATGAACCCTAATAAGCGACCAGAATTCACGCAAAGGATGCACTTGTGAGGATTTAACCTGACCAAGTAATGGTGGCACCTTTTGAACACTAATCTCAAATGGTAGGAATGATGCATTCTCATACGATAATGAGTAGCAAGGTCATCCAAAAAGACTTCAATAATCGATTTGAGGTCATGGAAGATCAAGGTCATAGCCTGCTGAAAAGTGGCTCCAGCGTTTTTAAGGCTGAAAGGCATCTTCCGATATGCAAAGGTACCACAAGGATAAATAAATGCAGTCTTATGTTGATCCTTAGGTTTGATTTGTATCTGATTGTATCCAGAAAATCCGCCCATAAAGGAAAATGCCTCACTTCCCACACACTGATCCAAAATTTGATCGATAAATGGTGTGGGAAAATTATCCTTAGGATAGGCATGATTCAAGTCACGTAAATCAGTGCATATGTTGATCGTTCCCCACTTTTTATCAACTGGAATGGGATTTGAAACTCACTTCGTCAAGGGAACGGGATAGCTAAACCGGCATTCAACAGCTTTTCTATATCATCCTTAATCACGGGTTCTTTCCTAGGATTCACCACATGCAAGCGTTGTCGAACAGGTTTAGCATTGGGATAAGTTTTAATCTCATGTTCAACAATGCGAGGGTCGATACCTGGAATTTCCTCATATGACAAAGTAAATACATCATGAAATTCTTTGAACAGCTCGGTATACTCTTGAATCTCAGCATGGGAACATTCTACCCCAATATAGACATTCTCAACCTTGCCAGGATCGCGAGAGATGTTGATAGGAATGGTAGGAGATATATTTTCCATGTTTCCATCAGCCATCGGACCAGGAGAGCTTAATGGAACCACGGGACTACCAATTCTCTCACTAAGAACCTCCCTAAAGTCCTCATGCTCCAAACTGTCAAGCTCGGGAAGAAAATAAGATCTATGATGCAACTCTTCCCAAGGTGGCTCAACCCCAGACATGGCATCAATAATAGCTTCATATGAAGGAAAAACATTATCAAGGCAGTCATGTGTGTGAGAAGGTTGAACTTCCCATGCAGGCAGCACATATGGGTCCTCCTCCTCCGTCCGTGAAGAGGAGGTACTAGGCTCTGCAACACATTCAAGATTAGCTTGATATGCTATCATAGTTGTAGGCAGTGGCATGTCTGTTTCAATGGGATCACATGAAGGACTTGGTGTAGGAAGAATCCAAGGATCTTCCATATGGGTTGTGTGAAAATACATCGATCTCACTGACGATGAAGCTCAATGGGGGATCTACATCAACCGTCTGTAATAAGGTATGTATCGAGATCCTTTATTGTTAGATGTTTGGTTTCCATTGTATATTCGAAAGGATTGATTTCTGCAGTTACTTTGTCTATTGTGGTACCCCAAGCCATAGGAAGTTTTCTTCGTAACAATAGTGAAATTGTGCCCCATTCTTATATGCTTGAGTTTGTGTCCCTTTGTCCTTGAAGCAACCATTAGTGTTAATTCCCAATCTCTCTTTTATCTCTGTGAGCTTTCCTTTGTATGGAGGATTTAAGTGGTGGAGGCCTAGGTGGAGGGACTTGATTTCTCAATTTTGACGAGGTTCTGACAGAGTATTTCATTTGTATCTTTCTTCATATTAATAGAAATATTTTTTTCTCTTCCATTACATGTGTAATTATGAATATTCTTATCCATGGCTCTAATTACTTTGTTTGTATTATGGAATTAAACATGCTAGATTAGATTCTAACACTTTACATATATCATGCTTATATATCTTGTTGTTGTTGAGGACAACATGCAAAGATAAGTTTGATTTAAATATCAACGAGGATCTACCTCAAACGTATGGAATAAGGTACACTTCTTATCCCTTAGTGTTAGTTACATTTATATATTTAGCATGCTTTGAAATGAGTTTATTTCTAGTGTCATCCTATTTTTTTTGGTCCACCCCAAGCCATAGGAACTTTTCTTTTTAAAATATAGGTGAATCTATTCTTAGTGACTCTCTTGGTGAATATGTCAACAATTTACTCTGTAGATCGGCAATACTGCAATGATATCACTTGGTCATGCACCAAGCTCCTGATGTAGTGCATGTGGATATCATTGTTCTTCATCCTCTGTCTCTTTACTAGATATGTGGATATCTTGATTGCACTTTGATTTCACACCAAATGGTAATGGGTGAATGAAAAGCAAAAACAAGCTCTCCAAGAATGCCTAGGAACCACACACATTGTGTAGCTACATTCATTTCTCCTCTATACTCTGCCTCAAGGAAATAGTGTGTTTTTTCTTACTTGACCAACAAATAGGCCCATGTGCAAGCATGAATATACAACCTGAAGTGTACTTTCTATCATTGGAATCTCCGTCCCAATTAGAATCAGTAAATCCTACTAGTTCTAGTGGATAACTAGTTGCATAGTGTATCCTAAAGTGTTTAGTTCCTTGCACATAATGCAATATCCTTTTAGCTGAATCCCAATGGATATCATGAGGCTTATGCATATACCTTGTAACAAAACCTATTGCATAATCAAAACCATGTTGAGAGTGTGTGAGATACAACAAGCTCCCAACTAGTTGTCTATACAATGAGTTGTCCACCAATGATGATGCACCAAAATCACCTAGTTTTACTCCTGAGAGGAAGGGACACTTAGAAAATTTACATTCAGACATTTTGATATTTAATAATAGGTCTAAAGCATACATTTATTGGATGAACTTCATACCTGAATCACATTTCTCAATGTCCAAGCCAAGAAGTTGTTTCAACAATCCTAGGTCATTCATAGAAAATACATTGTGTAGTGAAGACTTAATTGAACCTATATCAACAATGCAACTTCCAGTGATCAAAATATCATCAATATATAGTACAATGATATGAATAGAGTCATATAAATTATGCAAATACACGTTAGGATCATATTTTCATCTTTCAAAACCTTGTGAGAGAAGAAACTTGTCCATCTTAGCATACCAAGCTCTGGGAGCTTGCTTGAGGCCATAAAGAGACTTCTTCAACCTGCAAACAAGTGAAGGATAATTTATGAAAACTTCATGATAATGCATATAAATATCCTCATGAATTTCACCATGAATAAAATCACTCTTCACATCCATATGGTGCACCTCCCATCATTTGGATGCAGCAATGGCCAAAACTAGCCTGACTCATCTTTGCCACCGGTGCAAATGTCTTTGTATAGTCCACTCCATGGAATTGAGAGAAGAATTCGGAAACCAATATGGACTTATAACTCAAATATGAACCATAAATATCAATCTTGGTCTTATAAAATGTTGACACACATCTTTGACGACAGGGGTTCACTTCGCACTGTTGTCAACAAACCTCGAAACAGACTCCTTAAACATTGGCACAGAAATGATTTACCCTTTACAAGAACACCTGCGGAGCGAGTGCAGTCTCACATGAGATGTTTAAGGGGATATGAAGGAACCACATGTATACATTGGGGAGGGGACATACGTCACTTAATACCCATTCATAGCACAACCAGAAGTCCATGTTCATATCATACTATTATTCTACCTTAGTTGCATTAACAAGTATCTAGCCATTCCCAGCATAACCATAAATCATGATTGCATTAACATGTATCTAGCCAAATCTATGTATCAACAAGAATTAAACCATTGCAGAACATAAATAATATTTGAACCAAGAGATAATGACAAAGATAGTGCATAATCATCCTTTTTCATAAAAGAAAGTTCACATCATAGAATATCGAAGAAAGCTACCAAACAAAAAAATCAAATCCATGTTGAAACATCATATTATAATACACAGATGAAAAATTGTACACTGTTGAATAACACCAGATACTTTGAAAACTTCTCATATCTTATGTGATGATAATCATATAGACAATGATGCCAAAATTATTCCCATAAGTCGAATGATGTGATCATTCTATACCAATAATGATGATTCTTATTATGGTGACTATAATTTCCTAAATGCTTAAAAATATATTTCTATTTATAGGCTCACTTGGCCATTACAAAATGGTCCAATTGATCAACTACTAACTAAATTGCCCAAAAATTCGTGTTCTCTGGCTTCTTTACCCTTCGCGGTTGGTCCTTTGTTCTTATCGAAACCCTCTCCATCAGTGGTAGTACCCCATTTTGTGCACTCTATACTTGAGCCAACATGCCCCCAACACAAACTTGTGGCTCACCCTCAAGCCACCTTAGTTGGATGCTACTCGTGCAACATTTAGCTGCAGCTAGAAGTCATCATATGCTTCCTTGACTTGGTCGACAACTTCTTTGGCCGAGGTCTTGATTGTCATGCACTCTTCTATCACCAGTTATGTTGGTTGTTCTCCACCCATCTGTTGTACTTTATCCTATTCGGTCTTGAGTTGTGTCTGATTCCTTCCATTTCCTTGAGTTCCACTTATTCTACTTTAGTCTGAAGTTCGTCCAAGTGTGTTTTTCTTTGTTTCTGCCTTGTGCGTGCCTTGTTGACCTGATGTTGTAGTTATTTCAGTTTTGGTGCCTTCTTTACTTGCATTAATGTTGGCATCATCTCAATTGATCCCATCAATGCTTCGAGTTGTGCTTCTGCTTTGCTAAGTTGTATATTTAGCTAGTTCAACTGGTTTTCCTGTACTATACTTCCCCAAAATTTTGTTATGTCTTCTACAATTACCTAATCTTCCTTTTCCAGCTCCATGATCTCTATCACAACATCCTCAATCGCTTCCTTCATTTATGCAATCTGTTCAGGTGGTGTTTGAGGTACTTCCCTGGCCTGTAATTCCTCATTGTCATTTCGTAGGTCTGTAGCAAATTTTCCTAACCTCAACAGTTTTTCCTCTGCAAGTATATCCAGACTAATTTCAGGTGCATCTTCACATGCTCCAGCCTTCGCCTGTCTTCGAAAGTATTTTCTCTTTCATTGATTATAACCTGTTTTCTATTTTGATTTGATGAAGCTCTTCTTCAATGCTTTTCACTTTTTTTTTTTATAGAAGACCATTTGATCATGAGTTGTTTCTTCCTGATCACCAATTTCCTCACTTGTTGCATTATGAATGCGCTCTAGGATAAACATTGGTAGCATGTTGAAATCGACATTGATTAGGTCATACCCTCATAATGTGGCATCCAAACCTTCAACCCCTATCATTATTGTAGTGAGTAATATCTGCACTAGTCATATCTTTGTGCCAATATCTACTTCAATTTCTATTTGCAATGTTCCTTCTTGTAGTAGTTGTGTCACAATTAGTGCATTTGTTAGCATATGGAGTAGTTGCGTTACCTGATGAAAATATCCAGTCGCATGTTGCGTAAATTTCACACGGTTCTCATTTTCCATTGTAGTTATTGTTTCGAATAAATTTTTCATTTTCTCCTTGGGAAGTGCGGCGGTTCTATTCCCCCAACCTTGCTCAAACTTGTGTTTTTTTATTGCTTTTTCTTGTTGTTTATCGAGATCCGACTCCGTTGGAGTTTCTAACGATGCTTCAACCTATGATTTCTCTTAGTATTATAAATCATTTGGTACTATTAAGGCCTATAAAATCATAGGTAACAACAGTTAAGGATTCTCCCTAGTAAACATTCCCAACTAGCCCGTTACTGTTTGGTATGGGGAATCCATCCGGTTTACAGTTTGGCTACCGTAGGTCAAGTAAAAAAAATCAAGGGTTTTACCAATTATGGCCCAGTCCACCGTGTATGTTTTTAGTTTTTGTATTTAAGTATGAGATGCAAGTGCCTATCTAAAAATGCAGATTGATAGAGAATACGAGGAGCAGTCACAATGTGATGCACAGGTTCTTACGTCTCGTCTTAACTCTCTACCATCTAAACCACACACAGCAAGAAAAAAATAAAACTAACTATCTAACCTATCCCTAGGGAGAAAGATTATTATTCATCAATGAGTAATGTATTTTGTGCATGCATTAAGAAAAATCACTGATAGTTGTTACTTAATTCAAAACACATGAACATTTATAGATATATGAACAACCAGATAGCTAATTGTTTATGAACAACATTCATTACTCATAGTGGAAATTTCATAGAATAAACTGGAGTGCATTCATAATAATAACATAGGTTCAAAGAGTTAGAACGATCTCACAGTTAATGGATAACAACTGAAAATGAAATAGTTCACATTCAACAAATCCATAGCACAACATTTGAAACCTTCCACAAAGCTTTCTCCAACAGGAAACTTGTAATTTCTTTATGCAAAAGGAAATAGTTCTTCTTACATCATACTCTCACAAATATATCTGGGAAAAAGTCTCCATTCTATTTAACTCTCCTATACTTATACTTCTGCATCCCTTTGTCCTTTGAGAAATCCATATGTGCTCATTTCCCAAGATTTCCATTGTCTTTGTGATATTTCCTTATTATGGAGGGTTGAAGTGGTGTAGGCCTAGCTAGAGGGACTCAGTTTCTCGATTTCAATGGGGGGTCAACAGAGTTTGTCACATTGTATCTATGTTTTATATTAATAGAAATATCGATTTCTCGTCTAATTTTATGTGCAATTATGAATATTTGTATCCACGGGTGTAATTTATTTAAACATATTTAAATGGAATATTCTAGATTGAATGCTAACACATAATATATTCTTCTTGTATATCTCTTTATTGTCTTGGACATATTCTAGGGACAAGTTTTTGATCGAGTGCTCAACGGTGGTCATATTCGAACATCTGGTTGAGGTATGATTCTTATCCCCTAGTGACTAGTTTATTTTATGTATCTAGCATGATTCATAATGGATTTGATTTATGGTTCCATGTTTTCTATTTTGGTCCACCCCGTGCCATAGGAATATTTTCTCCGTAACAACTTTGAAGGTCCATATGGTGTAAATTTTCATGGTTGTGAATGCTTGAGCTTCATTGAGGTGATATTTAGCTAGTTTTACTTATTTTATTTCAAGCTTGTAGATGTTTATCTATCTTAGAAGGATATTCCTATCCCATAGAGTAATCATTTGTAGCTTCAAATTTCTTCCCTATAGTTTTTATTAGAGATCTAAGAGTAGCTAAATGTAGTCAATTATACTGAGGTTCTCCAAAATTTATTATAACAAGATATACTACATTTAATATGATTTGTTTAAAGGTTGTGTAGCTTTGGAGGTTACCAAAGGTGAAGGAGGATTAGGATATCAATTGCATATTCTTCCTCTTCAATACTATTTCTTGGATATAATTCTTTTACTCCTACTAAAACCTCCTCTTTCTCACAACATTCAAGATTCAGCTTGAGGGTTTCCTCCCATCTCTTAAAATTTAAATATTTCTCTCTTGGTTACTGTTTCTACATGTCTAACAAGCTTTGATTTCTTTAAAACATTTATCGAACGTTTTGAGCTTTTTTACATCTTTTATTAGTTAGATTTTAAGTGATCTTAAATCGACATTTTAATTTTAGATCTAACATTTTCTCTTTAGTACTCGAAGTTATAAAACTTTACAATCTTTAACAAGTACTTGGAATTTGTATTTTTATGTTAGATTTAGCTAATCCACTAACTTGAATTATTATTAGTTTGTTTCTTTTTTTCTTTTTCCTAGTAGGAAAGCGGAAGCATTAATGGATTTTTTCCAGAGTTGAGCCATCCAAACAAGCCATTCATAGGCCTCTTCTTTTCTTCTCTTCTTCCAAGATTCGAAAAAAAATTTATCATATGTTTTAAAGGATCAAAGCCATTCCTTTTTCGAAAACACTTTGTAACCATCAATAATAAAAATTATGCCTTTAAAGCTCCCACACCCCTCTTCTTCAATTTGGAGGAATATTGTATCATTCCCTGTGTGATTGTCCTCTTTTCGGTTATTTGCTTTGTTTTTTATCTTAATAAATAGATTAGATCAATCATTATATTTTCTACTTTCTTTATTTTTTTAAAACCATATACTAACCCAATACGCTTTCCCGAAGTACCAAAAGAGAAAAGAGATTCATAGTGCAGTAATTAGTATAACCTTTTTCTTTCACAATAAAAAAATTGGAACAAACATTTCGCTCTTTCGTGTATTCTCTATCCATCACAAGCTTGCATGATATTTCAAATAAACAAAAGCAGACTGTAACATTCAATAAATTTCCACATTTAAACTTAAATATTCACACTAATTAAAATCAACTCCCCAAAACAAACATAAATTTGGCATCACAATCTTACTTTTTTGTGGGAAAAGTTTGCAAAGAAAGTGCGAACAACTATATAGTGACCATGGGGCCCTATCATGATACACCCTCTATTGGTTTAGTGTTGGACACACCCCTGGGACTCCAATCTAACCCACATTTTCTTGTCTAAAAGCACATTGGGTGAATTCCGAATATATTCCTCGTATATCACAAAATATTTAGAATTCTCTTTCCCTCTAATCCAATCATTGCTTAATAATTCTAAAACCAACCAAGAACAATTGCAAAACAAAATTCCTTTACAACAACGCTTTATTTTGACTCCCTGACATTGGTCTACAATGCTTTACTATTTGCTTAATTTTCATTCATTATAAATTGTGAGGGATTTATTGATTATATGTCGTTGGTTTAAACTATAATTTACAATAGTTGTTTAATAACTCATTTTGAACTCCTAAATAACTTCACATTCATAACTATGAACACACAAACCTTAATAACATTTTTTTAGGGACTACCCACGTTGGATTCGTTAAAAGTTACCTAAACAGAGGAGTCAAGATTAGGTGACAACACCTGACTCAATACTTTCTAAAAATATGCACCCAGTGGCTTGAATATTTCTTCCAAATTAACGTCGAGGTGTGTATCCAGTGGCAACATCTTTTGGCACTGTTGTTGGGGATAAAAAAAAGTATTCCCAAAATATGCCTTTTTGTTTTCGGGCCTTTTCTCTTTTTCTTTGTTTGATAAATTTTTTAAGTAGTTCTTTAATTTTTTCCTAGGGACTCCACTAAACTTTTCCATTTTTATAAATTTACAAAGAAAAGAAAAAAAATGATTTTGTGAGAAAGTTTGAATGCATATTTTTTCTCACATGGTGTCTCCATTGAAGGGATAAAACCATGTTTCTCATATAAATTGTTGAGACTGGTTATGTGTAGATGAGCCTATGCAACATAATAAAATATTTAAAGCTCATGATTTGACAACTCCTATTAAATATGAAGTATATTCCATGGTTATATCGAATGCATGTTGCTAATGTCTGATATGGATGATTTAAGGGAACAATTTGGTGCTCGTATTTCCATACATTTTTATCTATCGATTTCTCAAACATCCTAGGTTTTCCTAACCTTGGTGATGGTAGTAGGGATCTATATAAATGGTTTCCAATTTTTAATGGAAGATATGGTGAATCATACATATGGAATATCAAGTCTTTCCTTCAATTTCTAGTTGAATTCAATGTTATTTATGAAGAAAAATTTATGAATATGTTTGTTATCATTCTTTAGGGAGATTTCTATTGTTGGTTTTTTGAGGGCCTTCCAAATAAATGTATCACCTCTCTTTCAAGCTTCCTTTGGGTTTTTTTGAGCAGTGGCATGATGGTAGGGGTAGTATGAAATATTTGTAAAATATCCATAGAGAAACCTTTACTTGTTATTTTTCAAGCATAGAGTATCGTGTTGAGAACCCTCCTCATATTTCCATGGTAAAAAAAATTGAATATATGGAGATACTTCTATATTAATTCAATAAAAGTGATGATATTTGTATTCCACTTATACATTATAAATAAGAGACACATGAGGAACCCTTGATTGAAGATATCGTCAAAGAACTTCCTCATGTTTCCATGATGAAGAATTGAGGATTTGGAGTGTTCTAAGGTCCATTTTAGATTGGACCCAAGAAAAAACCATTATAGAGTGTTGGAACAATATTAGACTAATTATGTTCATACCAAAAAAACCCAAGATACCATCCCGACAAGGTTTTAACCTTGTTGGCAACACCTGCAAAGCATATGAGGCCTCAACTGAGGTACCTATGGTAACTGCAAGAACCTATTTTTCTCTTTGGTGAAGGGGATATTTTCCATACCATGAATTGACAGAACTAACCCTGATAAATTAAAAAGTGTGACCACAACATAGAGGAGTATATACAACATTAACAAGATTCATAGCATTATAATTAACCAGTACTATGTTATTTATTTATGTCATTCATCCACAATTATTCATGCATGCATTGGTAAATAATAGAAAAACATCACACAACACATCATACATAGTAGACATTAGGATTTAACATGGAAAACAAACAAAAGCGTGTTTTTATTATATAGACTCGCAGGTCGAATGCTTTAAATATATGTACATAGCCTACAAACATTTCCCATCACCTCCATTACATCATATCTATACACACAACCTGCAAATCGACCTCATAACTTGTGAATCAGCTTAATATTCAACAAAAACATTACATTACAGATGAAAAACTCAATCTCCTTTAAAGGACAAGATAACCCAAAAAATACAAACCCATTACATATATATAGGCTCTAAAGGTTATTTTTACAATCTACTCCCACTACCTGATCCCATAAATGTAAGTGGACAAACAATCCTACCAACTAACCAGCCTTTCATTTGGACTTCATCAAAATGGTTAGAATTCCTCTATCTTTGCCTAGATATTCCGATTTGAATGCTTCCTTTACCATCCTGTCATGGTTCCTTTCACACTTCTACCAAAACTAAAAACTGATACCAATAAATAACCAAAACAAACCTAGGGCCAACAGGCCCCTAACACTCACATGTGGCTCATACCGATCCACTTAAAACTGAAAGCGCTAGTATGTTTAACGTCAACTGAAATTCCTGGTAAACTTTCTTCACTTCCTCGATCCATGTTGCACATATTCTTTCAGTCTGGAGACTTCTTCAACAACTTCAAAGCTAATATGTTATGAAGTTCACACCTCAATAGCTGCTAAAGACTACTTGAATTCTTCATGAATTGGACCAATGGTCACAGTAACTTTCTCTACATTTTCTTGTAGCTCCATGACTCGATTTATTATTATTTGTTGTTGGGTATGAATTTTATTAGCCTACTATTGTAATACTTTATTCTCATCATCCTTGCTCATGTTCTCATACGGTGGCAGAGTTCTTAATGAATTTTGTAGAGGATCCAAACTCTGATTTATCGCACTAATATTTTATGTAATATCCTGTAGCTCAACATCCTATAGTAGGGACACTAAATCCTGGGAAACCCCCTCATAAAGCTTAACATAATAATCTCTCACTTCCTTAATGTCTCGAGCATCCCCTTGAACTTGTGTCTGCCACTATTCCACTACTTCAGGAAGGATACTAGGAACTAAATTAGCCTCTATCTTGACAATATTCTGCCAGAAGTCAGTGATAACTTTCCACAACTTGATTACCTTTTATTCTGGGATCATTTCGGGTACACTCCCAACTTTTGGAACATATCGACAAGCGATTTCATTAGCATTTTCTAGTCGATGCCTTTCTTGTTGCAGTTTTTCTTTCTGCTAGTTATGTTCCATCGATTTATCCTCCATGATAGTCACTTGGTTCTTGTATTGCTTCAGTTGATCATGGACCAACTTCTTTTTACCTTGATTTATTGAATTTCCTTACGCAATATGTTATGCAAGATAAACATCGATAAGGTAGACAAGTCTAAACCAACATATCCCATACCATGTACTACAACATTCATTTTGGAATTACCCAAGTCAAGTGCTTGGGGCGTTATCCAAATATTATGATCCTTCTTTGATGTAGTCACCTCAGTGGGTTGATCATCATACGACCCATTCTTTGTGTGCATAAAATCCCTCCTATTGACCACAACCCAAACTTCTTTCACAGTCGTGCACAGGACCTGAAGTAGGTCAGAGACACTCTTGAACATCTTAGTGTTTCATTCATCATATTTTTGTCAAGTCTTGTATGCAAATTCAACCATCATATCTACTAGGAGGTTGTAATCATCGTCAGTCAGGCTGGAAGGGGTAGTATATTTGATAGGCTTTTGTTTCTTGTGTGTTTTCCTCTACATCTATGTGGCCTTTTGCTTGTCCCCCAAATTTGGATTTGTCGGAGTGGAACTTGACTCCTATTCATTGTCATGGTGTGAAATAGGTAGGTTCTCTTTATCTTGATGTCCACTCAGCTATGTCCCAGAAGTGACTTCTTGTTGGGTCAACTTCAGAAGATAACTGGTCATCTATGATGCATTCCTTCCATTTTTTTGGCCACTCTTGAATAATGGCATCGATCTCTTACTCATTCATACGAAATTGTGTTGTTGACACTTGGTTCAGGAGCTCTCACCTTATATCAATATAATTATGATGAGGACTCACAGTGATTCTGATAATATTGTTGTAACACTACACAATAGCATCCTCCAACCTAGTAATCTTCTCAATGTGATGCCTTAGTGAATCAACATGCATATAGAATTCAAAATTATTATATGTCTGTCTCCTTTTCATGTCAGAGAACCACAAATTTTGATATCACCCCCCTTAATGGGGGATATTAACATCCATACCTTGATAATTCAGTGGTTCTTCCCATGCAACAAAATAAATCAACAGCAATAACCAAGAATAGGTGAAGGGGTTACCTCTATTCTAGGAATCCAAAGCATCAGCTAACAACTCATTCAATAAGAATTTGTCGCAGGTCATCTGAACTCCCATAGCACACTTCTATGTCGTAGTTATAACCCCTACGGTACATTGGTTCAACCGCGTCTTCCTTAGCATTTTAATTGATAGTGCCTTTGTTGCAAACTAAACATCCTAGTCATTAACTGAGGCAATCTTGTGGCCCCACTTATCTCTAACCAACCCATATTTCTCTTTCATTCGAGTGCCTAAATTATTATCCTACTCCTTCCCAACAAATAATTGTGTCGGGTCGACCCTAGCCATTGGAAATCCTATGATACTAGCAATGAGGCCAACATCAACGAAAATTTTGGTGTCTAACCAAATATATTTGCCATGAAAGAACACTAGTAATTACCTAACACAGGTGTTAACCTTTGCGGTTTGACCAAAATAAGGCATACACATTAATGACAAAATACCAGACCTGTACAACCCATGATCCCATTCCATAGGGAACAACTCAATTTCCCCCCCTTCACCAATATGCAATGACTTCATATAATTTTATTTCTTGAATTCGAGATAATTTTGTAGGTCATGATCAGAAAATGACATCTTATTGAGATTGGACAAAGTTTTTCCTAACACCCAAATGCCTTTTGGAACAACAGGTTCCACCAGTGTATATTTGGCATTCTTATTAATTGGCACATTAGGTACATCATCCTTTTTTGTTGTCCTGTAGCTCAGAAATACTATCGTGCACCATGAACCAGAAGCCTCAAAATCATTGGTCGCATTAGATCGTCCTTTTGGATTGGTTGCTCATCCCCCAATATGTTTCTTCTTCGGTGGATTTGCAGGGAGGGGAATTTGATACAATTTTTGGATGTCATTCATCTATCGGCATGGTATACATGGTATCAATAGCATATCCTCGAATGGTACTAGTGTTGTATACATTAATTTCCATGGAGGAAGGTCGCAAATTCATAGAGTTCGACTTCGGTAATTAATACATCTCTAGTGCGTTTGACACACTTGAACAACTAAACACAATGAGTTTAGATAGCAGCCAAACTTCCTTTCTTGAATTGATCGTGCATGCGGATATCCTATTTGATCACGTGGTTAGTTAATATGACTTTATCTTTGCAATGATTACAAGGGTGGTGTCCAATCCATTCACATGCTCAAATCCTTTTTCGGTTATTTATGACAAGTATCCACTAATGTCGCCACTATGTCTACCATAAAAGTTGTTATTTTATTTGCATTAATTACTAATTTGACAGACCGACACACCACAAATCTTGACTGTGACACAAGACTATCCATGACAGATGATAGGATTTTGACACATGGCTAGTACATTAACTAACTACATACACTACTATGACAAGTTTGACTTGCACAAAAGAATTTCGATTTTTTTTTTGTTCTTTTCTATAGCTTCAGTCGATAGAATTTTGGGTATCCTAATAAGGTTTTAGTTGCCTCCCATTCACTAACCCTTCAAGGGATGCCCCATCTAACTTCTGTAATTGAACTATGCCCCTCTCAGTAATGAAATTAACAACATATGATCCCATCCAATGTGTTTGAAGCTTACCAGGATGCTTGAGAAACTTACTGTTGTAGAGGATAGGTAATTCCCCTCACTTGAACTACTTCTTTTTAATATGTTTATCGTGCCAACATTTTTTTTGCTCTTTTCTACTTGCCGATGCAATACTGCAATGGAGTGATCTTCCTCTAACTGCAATAACTGTGGTAATCTCTCCTCAACAATGCCAATATCACACATACCAATGAAGACAATTATCCTTTGGATAGGAACAATATACTCAATGGAATGACAACCTCATGTCCATACACTAACTTGATTGGGGTTTGTCCTGTCAGTTTCTTATAGGTTGTTCGATAATCACACAACACTACAGGGATTTTCAAGTCCCAATTTTCCTTATTCACATTACAAGATTTAGTTAGGGCATTCTCCAAAACTTAATTAAATGCTTCAACTGTACCAATCGCCAGCATGAGGAAAGGTGTACTCATTCTATGATGTATTTGAAATTCCTCGGTTAGAGCTTCAACGGTTATATTAACAAAATGTGTACCTTGGTCACTTAACAGAAATCTAGGAAACCAAATCCTGGTAACCACATTTTTAAACAAAAATATTGCAACAGTCGTAGTCGTACAGTCCTTCACAGGGACAACTTCATCCCATATCGTTAAATAATCACTCGTGGTTATTATATATCAGGCATAGACTCTCTTACTGGGTGGGTTAATGGGCCCCACATCAAATTGTACCAACATTTTACCGAGAGCAACAAAAGATGCATCTATGTGAACATGAAATTCTTTCCCCTAATCTAGAAAGACCAAAATGGGAGTTGAAACCATTTTTCCTTGATTGTGTCGAGGCTCTTCTGACATTCCTCATTCCACTAGAACTTTACATCATTTTTCAATAACTTTTCCATCGGGGTTGTGATTCCAGCATAACCTCTTATAAAGTTGTGATAATAGCTGGTATGTCCCAATGTAGTTCTCAATTGATTTTCGGACGTAGGTGGAAGAAAGTCGAAAATAATAGAAATATTCATTGGATCCATCAATATTCCTTCCTTGCAAAAAACCATAACCCAACAAGATTCCATACGGCGCGCAAAATATGCCCTTTTTCTGGTTCAAGGAAATTTGAAATTGTTTTCAACTCTCTAACATCAACCAAAAATTATCAATATGATCCTTAAGTAGCCCATTTACCGTTGAGTCAAAAAAAAACCTCTAGGAATTTATGAGTAAATTATTTAAACATGAAAACCACTATCCTATAAAATATAACAAGAGAATTCTTAAGGCCAAAAGGCATTACCATGTATTGAAAGAATCCCCATTATGTCGCAAAGGTGGTTTTGTGCCGATCTTTTTTCGCAATTCTGATCTGATGGTATCTAGAAAACCCATCAATGAAAGAGTAAATTTATTTTTCTCCAATGCTCCCAACACTTCATCAGTAAAATGTGTGGGGAAAGGATCATGCAGACATGCATCGTTTAATTTCTACAGGTTGATACAAATACAAACTTCCCCAGTTTTATTTTCATGAACAACCAAAATTCTAATCCACTCTAATTATTCGATAGGTTCAATCATTCATGCATCTATCATCATGTTGAGCTCTGCTTTCACCTTTTATTTATACCTTGGGTTCAATCAATAAGGTCTCTGCTTCACTGGATTAACATCAGGTTTTATCAGAATCTTCATCTCACCCAAGTCTCCAATAATTATCTTGATCTCAAAGAACTTTGTCAAGAACGGATCTTGAAACTCATGCAACAAGTCGATAATTTTTTCGACAGTGTCATCATCCCATTAATTGTCAATATTTTCAAACTTCGGATTTTAAAGGGAACTGATATTTACCTTCTTAATCTTTAGCATCTTCAATAATTTGTCAGATGATATACCCGACCCCTGCAATGCTTGGTTTCCTTCAAATTCTCCCAAAATATTATAACATTCCATCATATTTTGGATTGTCACAATCCACTGCGGAAGATTCGACATAGGTAAAGAAATTTCTTCAAAAATATTGGCCTTGATCACTTGCAAAGTTGCGTCGATTAAGAGACTCTCATCAGCATAGTTAAAAGTGTGCTTAAAACTATTGGAAAGATCATCCCAGTCAGCAATCCCCCATCGCAATTCAAGCAACATGTACCAATTTTGTGGTATCATATCTAGCGTGTGTATAAACATACGTACCCACTCACGCTTTGGTACCACTTTCTAGGATGTAGTACAACCATTGTATGATCGACAAGACTTATCATCCATGTGTACTTTTCTCCAATATAGGGAAATCCTTCATGAAAAAAAATCTCTAACAATATTTGGCACTATGACCATACTGAGATATATTTTTTAGGAAACAACCCACCACCTTGTTGGAGTATCCTTCAAGGCCGCATCTAAATCTAGCAGTCACTGCTCTTTTGACACCCTAGTTCCAAATTCAGTAAGAAATACATCTAATTTAGGTAATCCTTCATAGATAGGAAAATCACATACCTTAGTTCCCACCCATTTTAGAGACTCCATGATCCTATCACATCTCCACATGTAAGATTCGTATAACCAATTCTACTAATTTTCCAATGCTTCTCTGAATCAGGAGAACATTATATGACACTCCGCCAAATTAGCTTATTGTTGGTTGTTGGGTTAATATAATCCTCCAGTTGAGATGAGATATTGTAGATATTATCTAAATCTCCCTCATGATACTCCCCCTAGACAAGTTCCACATATCGATTTCCCTCCATCGGATTTAATGGTACAACCACTCTCATTTATGAATCTTCAAATGCTAGAATCCACTTATTGAAGTTGATTATGGTCTGATTCTTGATGGCCCAGTCGATACCAATGAGTGTTGGATATGGATTCATATCATCGACAATATCTATTACTTTGAAATCTGCATACGTTTAGATCCCTTATACTTCGATAAGAACTCTTTGGCAGTTGACCAACTGGAAGAACCTTCAATTGATTTTACAACCTCAACTAAACTAGGGACCACACTAGCTTAGGGTTCCTCGTACTCTCCCAAGTGTTTTGTCAAGATATTGACATATGATACCAGATCCAATATGATAAAATCCATATCATAATCTCCAATATGAGTGTTTAGAAGAAGCTCTTGTCCAGTCTTTCTCCATTTTTTAATGTGGTTAATATCCCTTTCTGGTCATAGAGTTTCTTCAAGTTCTTATAACAAGCTAGATAACTCTGCTAATGCATTTTCAATTTTAACTAAGGCCAGGAAACTTCTTAATAAAAATTTCAAAGTACTTACCTCTCCCTCCGAATTCTTTGAAATAGACTGATCAAAGAAAGGTGGCATGCCATAAACAATCCCCTCATAAAACTATGGGGAATAATTTGACATTTAAGCTCCATTGCTTCTTCAAATAAACTCATCTCGGCCCTCAAAAAAGACCCATTTCTCTTTTTCAATACCAAAAGTTACCCGTCATTGTGATGCTGGTTAGATTCTTGAAACTATCATATGACTTATTTTATCTTGTCCTATCACATCTCATCCTTTGGTCACAATAGCGACGATCGGTAGTGTATCCCTTGGCTCAGCCATAATCTTTTAGACGTTCTCATTTGCATTCTGGAGCTAATTTTGATTCTGATTAATTTTTGCTTGCCACTTAGCAATAAGCTATGGACAATCTTCCATAGTATGATCTAGTGCTTTACAATAAGAACATGTCATCATTGAATTTGTGCAATCTCTAGCATAATTTCATGGTTGAATGGAGTTATAACAAATTAGTTGGCCTCTTCCTCTACCAAATCCTCCTCGTCCTCTGCCACGAATACACCTCTAGTCTTAGTATACTATGCATTTTCTCTTTCAGCTTGAATTTTCTCATCACCCTTTGTGTTAGGATTATTAATCCTCCCTTGTCCAATTTGGTCCTATGTCTAAATCGAGAGTCCACTCAGTCTATTTTTAGTCACTAGAACCATTGGGTCTACTTTGCCTAATTGGGGCACATGTTCCAGTTACTAAAGTGTGGTGAACACTAATTAACGCCTACTTCCACTGATTGAACTTGCATGCATCAGTTTAGGATCCTCCTAGATCAATCCCTACAATTTAGGAGACACTAGGAGTGTCGATACCAACCAAGTTCAGTTGAGTTGAGTTGGTGACTAGTCAAGCTCAGTTAGGAGTCAGTTACATTCAGTTCTATTCCTTTACATTCAGTTAGCACTAGGTTTTCATGGCTGCATGTAGGAGAGTTGCATTCCTCACCTACCACAATCAGTTAGGCTTATTCAACACTGAATTAGACACTTGAGTTGTGATTTAGAACTCCGGAAATTTTATAGACAAGGTCAGTTAGCCATTCAGTCCTCTGATAATGATTTAGACAAGTTCAGTTAACCATTCAGTCAAGTAGATTCTAATCAATTCAAATTTACTCACATGGATTTAAATTTCTTGTGGCTATTTAGACATTGTACTTCATTGTAACTATTATCTAATTACTTTTGATTAATGAAAGCATTCACAGTTGCAAGCATTTTTGCACTGTTTCATTCTTCAATTACTGAGTAAATTTTGTGATCTATTTTGTGATTTGTGTGTTGATCCATAGATCTATGTGCTCAATTTAATATGGTATCAGAGCCTCAGCATGACAAGGCACTTCTCCTACTATATATCCATACTTGGATAATTTTTTTTAGCACAATTGCTCCTTCCAGTACTGCACCAGAAGCGGAGAATTTACCACTTAATATCCCAAGTTAAGGAATTCTTGATCAAGCTTGCTTGATCAACTATGCTGGGTGTGATGGAAATTCCAAAAGTGCAAACTATCGACCTTATTTTGTCTATTTTATTTTGTGATTTACAGGTTTATCATTCCTCTTCATTGCATTCGCTACAAGCAACTCGGTATCCTTCACAACATTCGGTACAAAAACTCAGTCTTCTCCACTACATTCTAGATGGCCCCTCCAATGGATCTCCTCGCTCCTTTCAACTATCACCAGTGGAAGGAGGAAATGGAGATGCAACTACGCTCCAAAATACTCTTCAGACTCACAATGGAGGTAGAGAAAGAGCTAATTCATTATGTTGACAAAGAAAAGTAATGTAATAGGCTTGATGGATCCTACAGATGCTTGTGCCTCTCAATCTCTTGAGATCTTCTCTTCCAAATCAATGGATTGAAGAATCCCAAGGAGGTTTGGGATAAGATTTCCTCCTTATTTGACAATCAAGATGATCTAAGTGTCTATCAGCTTGAGAATGAGCTGATTTCTCTTCATCCAGCCAATTTCGAAACACTCAATGACTTCTTCACAAAATTCAAGAATCTAGTGTTCCAATTGAAGCTATGTAAGGTTGAGAATGAGGATGATCAACTCATCCTTGCCATCCTCTCCAAGATTGGTGCAGAATATTCAGTATTTGTATCAACATTTCATTCTGTGAAGCTCTCAACTCCAAACTGGAAGATGCCTACTCTTAACTCTTTCATTGAATCTCTCACTTAGGAGTATGACAAGTTGATCCAAATGGGGATCATTCGATATTCCAAAGATAAATCACTTATTGCAGGAGGACCTAAGGTAGAGAATGAAAAAGGAAATAAAAAAGATGAGTCTCCTATAGAGAAAGAGCATTCAACAGACTCTTCAGGTTCTAAGAGAAGCAAGAAGAATGGCAAAGGAAAGACACTATGTTCTTACTATGGAAGGGGCTTTCATCCAGAAAACACCTTTATAAGAAGAAAAATAAATGAGATGGATCTTATTCTGAAGAAGAATAACATTATTGTACCTACTAGTGCAAGAAAGGCTAACCAGAAGGAATAAACTGAAGAATATGAAGAGACATGCCATGCATTGAAGGCTAGATTCTCCACAGCACATGCCTTCCTCATTGTTTCTGGAGCTTCCAATCATATGGTTGTGTTATAGCTGATTTTACTAATCTAGGTGGATCACACTTGTATGGCCTTCCCCTATCCCTCTGTAGACTCCTTAGACCCCTTGGAGCATTTTTTGTCTTTTGATGTTTCCTTGACCATCCCTAAAAACATGTGAAAATTCATATACGCGACTTTTAAACCCCTAATCACGTATATACGTGGGTTTGACCCCTAAAACCACGTACATCAGGATGTGTGCATAATCCAAATCCTTTTGGAGTTTTCCTTGACATAGATCCGACTCACTTGACCCTGGCCTTCCATATGCCTTGAGATCGCTCGAATTTGACCTTTCATTACCCCTTTGAAAATCTATATAAGGAACTCTTTGGTACATGGAAGGCATAAGAGAGAATTGAGAGAAAATAAACTATAGTCCATTGTTGCTAGAACTTGTGCTTGAGTCTGCATCCCTTTGTCCCTTGGAGCACTTTTGTGTTCTTCCCAAGCTTGCGTTTTGCTTGTGAGCTTGCTATCGAGAGATGGAGGATTGAGGTGGTGGAGGCCCAAGTGGGGGATTCAGTTTCTCCGATTCGCAGACGTGCCGACAGAGGTTGTATCCAATGTAATCTTTGATTTTATATTAATAGAAATATCTTTTCCTGTCCAATAATGTATGTTTGAATGAATATTTCATCCATGGGTGATTTCAAATGCTTGTACATTGTTGATTATATATGCTAGAATAGATCTAACACCAAGATATATAGTATGCTTGTCTTGTTTACTTGTTGTTGAGGAAGTAATTTATCAATTCAAGATGAAGTTGGAAAGCTCAACGGGGATCTACTTCAACCGTCCGGAATAAGGTACGAGGTCTGATCATTTAGTTTTAGATATTTAATTTCTATTGCATATTAGAAAGGATTGATTTCTGGAGTCAAGTTGTCTGTTGTGGTACCCCAAGCCATAGGACTTTCTCTCCGTAATAGAATTAGTGACCCCGCTAGGGAGTTCCTAGTAGTTATCCTTTGGGGGTTTTCTATCGGCATTCAATGACTTTGAATTGCTCTTTTTCTCTTGTTTCTATGTCAGGTCTGGGGACATGTTTTCCTGGTAGTGTCTGATTGGTGTGAAGTTTGCCTCAACTTTTCTATTTGCCTTTATTTTTATGCAACTTTCTTCTTGTACGCGAGTTTTTAACTCACAATTGCGTATATACGCGGTTTTCACTGCTATTTCCGCGTACACATGCGGGTTTACTGCGAACAGTCACGTATGCCCTTAGTTTTGCGTTCTAGAGGAAGTTGGATGGTTTATGGGTGAGTTGTGATGATTGTTGAGTCTCCTTTGATGCTACTAGAGTCTGTATCTGTATACACCTCTGTTTCTGACCAGAGACATTTTTTTTAGGGTAAAATTTATTTTTTAAGAATGTTCTTGTCATTGCATTTTCAATTTTGTGTTTTGATATTAGTGCATTAGATTTATTTTACCTTAGTGCTTTGCTTGAGTGTTGCTTGAGTGTGCTTGCAGAGTTTGGGGGTTGTAGAGCCATTATTTTGCTTTTATATCTCATTTTTATTTCAAAAAATACAAAAATATTTGTTTATCATCATGCATTGCATATTGCATTTTGCATTGTACTTGAACTAGATTTGCTTTGGAGTATTAGTCAGGATTTCATATAGTAAAGTTTGCATTTATCATTTGAAGAAAATTATGCATTTCACATAGTAGCATACCCTATTTTTCATGGACACAATGCATTTGCATTGATTGTTAGGTGTGCATTTTACTTCATGTTGTGTCATAACACCATTAGTTGCACGGCCATATCCCTCTTTTGAGTAATAAAGCCAATTAAAATCAACGCTTAATTAAAATGAACTACACTATTTTATTTGATAGGGTTCACTAACAAGATTAGGTTTTAGGGTCTTGGAATAGTTCATTGTGAGTCAATTCTCCAAGACCACTAAACAACAACATGTATGTGTCTGTCCAGGTGAGTGTGTGAAATTCCTTGGTATAACCAGTGTTTCTCAGGATCCTCCTCTCAAAAGGGAGTTAAGGGAGTTAAGGACCAGTGGTTATTGATTGGGATGACCCCTAGTCATAACTGAGTAGCACCGAAGATATTTCCAGGAGTGTATTCATATCTGGGGGCTCTTTTGAGAGTTTCAGGATTTGCTACCCTACCCATATGGTCAATCCTACCTGCGACTATCCGCCTGAGCATTGATTATATTGAGGTGACCTTAGTGGCCTTACCTAGGATATCGAGGGGGTACTTTGTAGGGGTTATTCTGTGGGTGTCCTGACTAGGTTGGGGTCGAACAGCACAGTCGCTTTACGTGTTGAAGCTGAGGGCCACAATAATTGGTTACGTACCTCTGCTTGTTGTGTATGGGAGTCTCAAGCCTCTCCTAGGTGAGACATACCTACTTCATTCGGGAGCTCACTTATTCTACCCTTAATTGCTTGTGTTTGGCTTTATATTTTATTGGTGATTGCTCTGCGCATGTTAGCTTGCCTAGGGTTTACGTAGATAGAGAGTCTTTTATATTTTTTGAGTCATTGTGGATTCGGGTGTGGCTCCTCGCCGTTCTCATCATTTAGTAGGACTTCCACCTTCTACATCTCCTCCTCCTTTGGGAGAGAGAAATAGACAGTCCAAGTGGACTACTTCACACATTGATTCACACACCATGGGAGACCACGTTGAAGGTATTCCTAAACCACCTTCTCCCATTCATGTGGAAGATGGGGAGTTTACTACTAACTATGATCCTTCACCCAACTTGAATGAGTTAGGTCCTGTGATTTCTGAGATAGGTACTTTTCATGATAGACCAACTTACTCTGGGGTTGATTCCCCATTGACGCATCACCGGTATGGAATTTCGGAAGATGATGAGACTCATTTTGAACCCGTGAGCACTAGTTATGGTAGTTATGGTATGTCTGGTTTTCCCACACATGATTTGGCATTTCATGTCGAATCTCAGTTTGAGCCTAGCACTATGCCTGGGGGCACTCTCATTCCTTACCATGCAAATATTTTTGGGAGCACAAGTCACATTTCACCTTCCATCCTAGAGGTGGAAACTACATCACATATTCCTCCTAGGTCTAGGGTTAGTGATCCTATTAGGATACCAGATCCAAGACGAGTGACTATAGGGAATAACACGTACATAATTACATAGGTCCCTCCATCCTCTGTCCCTAGTTCTTCGAATGTTCACCCTCCACCTCATTCACGTGGCCCTTCGGGCCGGAACATTGCTATGAGTCATGTTCGTACTACTGTTACTCGACCTGTTGTGTCTCAAATTTACGTACCGCCCGTTGTTTCAGGAGGTTATGTTCATACTTCTAGAGGTCATGTTACTACTTCCGGAGCATATATTCCTACTTTTGGTATGTATATTCCTACTTCTGGAGCATATATTCCTACTTACAGAGTCTCATGGGACATCGCATGCGATGACTTGAGGACCTTTTTATGGGACGTAGTATGGGCAAGGTTCTTCACCTTATGGGGGCGGGTAACAACAACCTGCTTACTCTCCAAATTACAGCTTTGTAGCTCTGAATAGTCAAGGTACACCACACTATGGTGCTTCCATGCCACCCTATATGGGTCAAACAGGAGGAGGGCACTATGGCCAAGGCCATGGTGGTAATCAAACCTATGTGAATCAGAACTATCAGGGAGTGGTCCATCAACCTCATCATCCTAGGCTCCCTTTCCTTGCAATGCTGAATCTTCCTGACTTGTCGAGATTGACGAAGGATCCTGTAGCTCATGACCTGGCTTGGCCGGCTATCCCTACTAAGCTTCCCTCAGACATACCCAAATTCAAGGGAAAACCAGGAGAGGATCTGAGTGAACATGTTACTACCTTTCACCTATGGTCCTCTTCAAATTCCTTACATCAGGACTCAATCCATTTGAGACTATTTCAATGCACCCTTATAGGGCCTGCCGTGAAATGGTATATAGAGCTACCTAGGGGGGCATTTGCTTTGTTCGATGACCTAGCGATGAATTTTCTTAACCACTTCCAACTACCAATGCGTTATGATGTTGGTACTGAAATCTTGTCGACATTTTGGCAGGATAAAGTCACACATATCTCAGATCATATCCAAGAATGGCATAGACGGAAGAGGTTAATTAAAGCCTTTATACCGCCGAAATTCCTCCTCGAATGGTTCCTTAAGTAGTTATTGCTATATATAGCGAAGGATGTGTCTACATCCGGAGTGCAAAATGAGGAACAAGCCATTTTTAGGGCACATGAACTGAATTTGATTTATGCTCAGTCTAGTTTGTTATATGAGATCATTCCCAATGCCCCGCATTCTAGTTTCGACCCCAAAGTTAAACCTGGACCACATGTCGATGGCATTGTGGGTTGTGCAAGTGCTAAACCTATGGATTCAGTTGCAAAACAAGTTATTCAATTGTCAATCAACCAATCTACTTCAGGACAAGCCATGGCTTCATCCCAACCCACCCAAATGGCGAGTGTGCTTTCAGTGCAATCGTCGGACCAGAAGGGTAACCAGCAGCCTGAACGGAATAAAAAGAAGGGTAAGAACAATCATAAGGGTGGGAATAGGAACGAAAATGATAATAATAATGACAAGAACTCCTGTAATGCTGGGGGACAAGCAAGCTAAATATAAGGTTAAATTCCCTTGCAAGTTGTGTAAGGACGATCACCTCACTTACTTGTGCCCTCGTATCGATGAAGCCTCGAGATTCTTGGCACAGGGCCCAGCTGTGCTGACTAACCCTTTACCTGAAAATCAAAATATGAACTCGAGGAACCATGATCAATCTAGTGGTGATCAAGATCCACCGAAGGGTAGTGGTCGTGGTTGCATTAACATGGTTCGTGCTGCGAAAGTTGTGACCCATGTGAAGGACTATGGTTTATCACAACCCAACCCAGGAAAGGAGCCGGATCCACCAAGGACTCCTTTGCATATTGAAAAAACTATGGATAAACCTGAAGCTGTACCTCACATTCCTAAGGGATTCCTTAAGCATTCGGGGCACAATCCTAATGCCCGAGCCGCCCAGAACTATTCAGTTGTCAAGGATTTGGGCCATACTCCTTGTGCGATGTCTACACTGGAAGTGCTTCAGAGTTATCTTTCGCAAAGGAAGGATTTGCTTTCTTCCCTTTGTGTGAATGATGATAATTCTTCCTCTATGATTAAATTTGAAACCACAAGACTTCAGCCTTTCTTGCCTTACTATGTGTCTCTTTTGATTCAGGTAGAATGTCTTAACATGACTGTCAAGCGCACTGTGATTGACGAAGGCGCTACTGCTTCTGTGATTTCTTTATCATGTTGGAAGGGTTTAGGTTCCCCTGAGTTGTCTAAATTGGCGACCATGTTAAATACATTTTATGGGAGATCATTTAGGCCGCATGGGATTCTCCCTTCCCTTAAGTTCCGTTTGGGAGGGAAGACCATTGCGATAGAGGTCGAGGTGGTTGATGAGCCCCTTGACTACAATCTCTTGCTGGGTAGGAATTGGATGTACAGTATGAAAGCCATAGCTTCTTCCCTATTTCACGTTGTGTGCTTTCCATTTAACAAGAAGATAGTTCCGATTGATCAAACATCATTCAAGACTCTATCGGTTACCGCATCTTCGGGAGCTTCGATCCTGATCATAGAGAACTCTCAGCCGGCAACTGGGAGTGTGGGTGTGGGCATGTATCCATCCCTCATGGGAATTTTTAGTTGTCTTGCACCTATCCTTATAATAGGGTCTAGTTCCAGTGAGGCTTCGACATCTATAATATCGATGTCTTTTCGCACGAGTAATATGGAAGATCCTTGGATTCTTCCTACATAGAATACTTCGAGTGAGCCCATCATGATGGACATGTCATTGCTTGCAACTATGGTAGTTTATAAAGCTAATATTGAGTGTGTTGCAGAGCCTAGTCCTTCCTATTCATGAACAGAAGAGGAGGACCCGTATGTGCTGCCTGCATGGGCAGTACAGTCTTCTCACATGCACAACTGCCTTGATAATTTTTTTCCTTCAGATGAAGCGATTATTGAGGCCATGTCGGGAGCTGAGCCACCATGGGAAGAGCTCCATCATAGATATTACTTTCTTCCCGAGCTTGACTGCTTGGAGCATGAAGACTTTAGGGAGGTTCTTAGTGAGAGAATTGGTAGTCCTATGGTTCCATTAAGCTCTCCTGGTCCGATGGCTGATGGAAACATGGCAAATATATCTCCAACGATTCCTATCAATATATCTCGCGATCCTGGCAGGATAGAGAATGTCTATATTGGGGCAGAATGTTCCCATGCTGAGATTCAAGAATACACTGAGTTGTTTAGATAATTTTGTGATATATTTGCTTGGTCTTACGATGAAATTCTAGGTATTGACCCTCACATTGTCGAACACAAGATTAAGAATTATCCCAATGCTAAGCCTGTTCGACAACGCTTGTGTGTGGTGAATCCTAGGAAAGCACCTGTGATTAAGGTAGAGATAGAGAAACTATTGAAAGCCAGTTTTATCTATCCTGTTCCCTTTATGGAATGGGTTTCAATCCCCATTTCGGTGGATAAGAAGGAGGGAGCGATCTGCATATGGACTAATTTTCATGATTTGAATCGTGCCTATCCTAAGGACAATTTCCCCACACCATTTATTGATCATATTTTGGATGAGTGTGCGGGTAGTGAGGTTTTTTCCTTCATGGATGGATTTTTCGGATATAATCAGATACAAATTAAGCTTGAGGACCAACATAAGACCGCATTTATTTGTCCTTGGGGAACTTTTGCATATCAGAAAATGCCTTTTGGCCTTAAAAACACCGGAGCTACTTTTTAGCGGGAAATGACCTTGATTTTCCACGATCTCAAGTTGATTATCAAAGGATTTTTGGATGACCTTGCTGCTCATTCTCGTATGAGAATGCGTCATTCCTATCATTTGAGATTGGTATTCGAAAGGTGCCGCCATTATTTGGTTAGGTTAAATCCTCACAAGTGCATCTTTTGTGTGAAGTCAGGTCGCTTGTTAGGATTCATCATTTCTAAAGAGGGTATAAGAGTCGACGCTTTGAAGGTTGAGGCAATACTTCAGTTGTCTCCCCCCAAAAATATTCGTCATCTTCAATGTTTGCAAGGCATGGAAAACTTCTTACGGAGATTCGTTGTCAATTTTTCCAATTTGACTAGAGGCTTCATGCGTCTTTTGAAGAAGGACACCACCTTTTGTTGGGATGAGCAAGCCCAGGAGTCCTTTGATGCGCTCAAACGAGCCCTAGCATCAGCCCCAATGATTAGTCCCCTAGACTATAGCCGTGATTTTCTAATTTATGTGGCCGCGTCCAATGAGACGATTGGTATGGTTTTGGTTCAAGAGGATGAGGAGATCCAAGAGCATGTCATATACTATCTAAGTCAGAATCTTATTGACGTGGAGATTCGTTATTCTCATGTTGAGAAGCTTTCCTTAGCTACCGTACATGTGGTTCAATGGTTGAGACATTATATTCTCCTTCGCCAGACCTTGGTTGTAGCCCATGTCAATCCATTTCAATTCATCCTCACTTGAAGGATGATTGGGTGAAAATATAATAAATGGATTGTCATCCTACAAGAATTCGATCTCGAGTTTGTTTCGGAAAAATCGAAGAAATCGTTAATTTTTGCATAGCTTATATCGGATTTCCCAGGCGAGGTCGAGGAGTTGGTTTGTGAAGATACGTTTATCGATGAGCACATATTCTTAATCTCAACTTTAGACCCATGGTATGGAGATATCATTATATATCTACAAACATTGAAAATCCCTACTCACCTTTCATGGGATGAACGACAACGATTACATCACGTGTCTAAGAATTACCTCATAGTGGATAACACTTTATACCTCCATGGGGTAGATTCCATTTTACATCGTTGTTTAACTCACGATGAGGATAAGGTAGTGCTGAATGATTGCCACAGAGGGCCGTGTGGTGGTCATTTATTTGGGCTTTCTACAGCCCAAAAAATCTTAAGAGCGGGTTATTTCTGGCTGTCGATATTTAAAGATTGTGTAGATGCGCTCAAGAGGTGCCACCCTTGCCAGGTGTTTGCATGTAATATGCGCTCAAAACCTACCCCATTACATCCCATCATCACTGTCGGTCCCTTCACTAAGTGGGGGATTGATTTTACGAATTGCAACCCAGCTTCAGCTGGGGGGCATCATCATATCATAGTGGTTGTTGATTACTTCACGAAATGGGTTGAGGATATGCCTACAGTTAAATCTGATGGTGAGACAGCCACGCACTTCATATTCAACCACATTATTACTTGGTTTGGGATTCCGAAAGAGCTTGTCACTGACCATGGCTCGCACTTTCAGAATCGTATGATGGAAGAGTTAGCATCAAAGTTAGGGTACAAGAAAGAGCATTCCTCCTCTTACTACCCTCAAGCGAATGGACAGGTAGAGGCAGTGAACAAATCACTCAAATCCATTCTCCAACGAACCATCGCACAAAGCAAGAATAATTGGCACATCATGTTATATCCTGCCTTTTGGGCATATAGAATCGTTGTTAAGACTGCCACGGGTTTTTCTCCATATCAACTTGTAAATGGAGTGGAGTTGGTATTTTTGGTTGAATGCAAGATTCCTTCTTTAAAACTAGCTGTAGATCTATTACCAGACACTTCCCCATTGGAGGAGCATTTGGTCCACCTTGAGCAACTTGATGAGCAGCGTTGAGATGCCTTGGTGGCTCTAGAAGTAAATAAACGTCGCGTAAAGGCCTAGTACGATAATTCTATCCATCCAAGGAGGTTTAGTGAGGGATACTTGGTCCTTTTGTGGGATCAACTGAAAGAACCCTTGGGGGCAGGAAATTTTAACCCCATGTGGTGTGGTCCTTACGTCGTCAAACGTGTGTTAGAGAAGGGCGCTTATGAGTTAGTGAATTTTGAGGGAACGGCCTTGGCGGAGCCTAGGAATGGGCTCTATCTCAAGAAGTACTATGCATGATTTTTAGCCAAGGCTGGTTATTGTATATTATTGTATAGTTTTGCATAGTTATGTCTTTTTATTATAGTGATCGAATTTGTGATTAGTTTCTGTTTCTTTTGGTAGATGTCAATGGAATCTTCCACCTACTTAGGATTCGCGGATGGTGTGAGCCGTCACACTCAACACTCAGCCTCTACTGCTTGGGTGATTTATACTCCTATGGGTCAGGTACTATCTTTAGGAGGTGTATGTTTATGGCCATCTTCAAACAATGTTGCTAAATATAGTGTTGTTATTGAGCTTCTACGAGATGCCATTTTACATGGCATTCTCTCTCTTAAGGTACGTCTTGATTTGGAGTTATTAGTGTCATAGCTTAGTGGTTTGTACCATGTTAGAGATCTGACGTTATTAAGAATATTCTTACATGTGAGATTATTAGAATGGCAATTTGACAATATAACATACATACATATTCCAAGAATTAATAATCAAGTTGCTGACTCATATGATAACTACGTGTTAGATTGGCATTTGTTTCATACACAATAAATTCATCACAAACACAAATTTTTACACATGTAAATAAATAAACCGATCATCATAAAAGTTTTTATAAAAATCCAAAATGTGGTAATACATAGTGTCATGGTACAAAAATGGGGCTCTCAAGCCACCAGAATATAATACATGGTAATACAAAATGTATCACTCCCAGGTATCTAATCATGTGGAGGAGGAGGGGGGTTGTGATCATGGAATGTCACTACAGCTCTAGCTAGCCATAGAAATAATCGCACTGATGCTCGTGGTACACCCACCACCTGGCGCTGCATAGCCTCAGGCAAGTACTCGACTTGTACCATGGGAACTCTGTGTGTTAGCGTCACAAAGTTGGTATGAATGCTTTGGAGCGTCTGCTCCACATCCACACCCATGATATCATCTCCTCTTCCCCTCCGTCTATGATGAGGGAAGCCTTTAGGCCGTCGTGGTCCCACATCTGCATGCATATGGTAGATGTCACTATGTATTGTCACCCAAAAACATGTCGTTTGATTTCATATAATCAGAAAACACAAAAAAAATGAAATAACTCAAAAATTAAAAGAGAGGGTCGAGATTCATTACCTATGTCATCGTATGCCAATCCTGGTGGTAGTGGCATGTCTAAGTCCCCATGGAAACCTATCCCCACATAGGGATAGTCATTGATGGCAACTATCTGTCGTCGCCACCATAGAAAGAACTCAGTTGGATAGGGGTTGGACACCCTACCTCCACCCAGTCTGCGCATCGCATCCGCCCAACACCGTTGGGCCGGATCTCGAACCCCGTGGAGAGGAACTTCAACTCTAGGGCTCAATCCTGGAACACGATCGAAGAAAAACGTGCTCAGTATACTGTTGAAACCAAAGTTTTGCACTTTTCCCATCTTACACTCATTGAGCTGATGTTTCATGTTGCTCAGTAGTGTAGTGCTCTAGTCATATACCGTGGGTCTCATGCACTCCACTACATAGAACATCAAAGGCCACGCGGCCTGGTGGAGTGAAGCGAAGCCTGCTATCCTACCCAGTGTCAGTAGGATGGCCTTTAGGCCCAGCACCTGTATAGAGTTGGTTGGGATCTGACTCCCCACCTTCTCCATGTCCAGATAGCAGTACACCGTAATGTACTCATCTATAGTCTTTCCACCTCTGGGCCCGCGAGAACGTAGGTTCACTACTTCCCCTGGTCGAGAAAGTCCAGTAATAAAGTATATGTCCTCCACCTCTATGGTGAGGGACATCCTGTCTATCTGGAAGGACTCTGAGTCTGGATCCCAGTAATCCACCAGCATCTGCAATAGTCCTGGTTTGGCCCTTAAACCACCAAGACACCAAAATTTGTAGAGCCCACATGCACATAGCACTTGTTGATCCATTATATCAGCCCTTACTGCCTCCTCTACATCACCATGTTCACGTTCTCTCCATTCTAGGACCATCCTGCACAAAAAATTGCAAGTTTACCCATTAGAATACTTAAAAAACCTCATGCACGGCCGCAAATGTGACTGTTTTCCAAACAGCCGTGTATGTATGCGACTATGAGGGCATTTTCCACATATATCCAGCCCTATATGTGGAAAAACCCTCGACTTCCATGTGGGCCGCAGCGCCTATTTTGGATTGGCCTAGAAAACCCAAATATCCATGGAATTTGGTAAAAATTGCATCAAAATGGAAGAGAAGAGCATGGGTAAGTACCTGAAAGAAAACGTAATGGATTTTGCCAGCTGGATCTCCTGGAATTCGCTGTTGAAAATCTGAGCTCAATTGGGTAAAAATTTCAAATGTTTTATAATGTTTTGAATTTTTTACTATTTATAGAAATTTTTCAAATTTTTGAACATTTTTACCCCCTTTCCTATAGTTTGGACTATTTCTAATCATTTTTGACCATTTTTTACCTAATTTATGATGTAGGAGACCTTTTTGAGTGTCGTTTCAGTCGTTGGATTGACCCATTTGTGCCGATTTCAGGTATCATATCTAAACTAGCATATAGGTTAGGTTTCATCATCGTTTGCATTTTGCATGACCTTATGACCGTTTCATTATAGCCTTAGGTACAAACCCACTCTATTATGTCACGGAACCTTCTTTCTATTTTAGAAGTGCCATGATATGAGTGGTAGAGCTTGACCTTACATGGGTACCCTAGTTAGCACCTTATTTGCATTTGGTGCCCATGCTGACATTTTGTCCCTTAGGGTGTGGGATTTTGTTGTATAGTATTGCCATGACATTTCACAAGAGCCTCATACTCCTCTTGATATTTTACTGGCCTATTTCCCTTAGGACTCCCTTATATCAAGTTGTAATTGAATTATCATGAGCTTTGCCTACTTTATTGAGCCTTACGTCGGCTTCCCTGACATTGAATTTCAGCCATATGGCCCGAGCTTGTCTCATGTCTAGCCATGTAGAGCCATTTTATATATCCTTTGCAGCTTGATTCCCTTTTTAATGTGAGGGGATTTTCCCCTGAGTGTCGCTATCCTACACATGTATCCTTGCATTGAGCATAGGTATGTTCCACTGATTGGAACTAGTTTGCTTGCCCCTATGACACTCGTCTCCTAGTCTGTAACTATAAAGCAGTTTTATTATTTTTCAAACTTTTTAAATATTTGAAAAAGTCCAAAAAAAAAATCAAAAAACCAAAAAGCCGGACAAGGAAAGATGTTATCTTTTGCAGCTATCGAGTCGTGTCTGCTTTGAATAGAGCACTATATATCACATCCATTGGTTGGGTTTATAGTTTGAATTTAGGAGTTGTACTTGTTTATCTAAGTTTATCTCCATCGACTGGTTAAGCTTCCAGTCCCCATGGAGCCTCTGTCGATGCCTCCTGTGTCGCAAATATGTCCTAGTTTCATATATTGAGTCTATGTTTTCTTTATGTAAGTCACCATACGTCGGTATGCTCTTGTTCGAAGGAAGTTGAAACCTGAGTCGGTCATTCCTCAGTTATCTTGACTTTGCATGTCGGCCATTCTCGGTATAGTTACTGGTTGGTGCACCTTATGATCGATTCCTTCCATATTATACAGCTTTGTTGAGTACCTCGTGTTGCATGATGGGGGATGCCTTAATTCCCTCCTTCCAGCGGATTTCATCCCATCGACTTCAGATCATTTATTCTAGGATTGGAATCTAGAGTCATTTTTTAGTGCCTTGAGACTTGCAGTAATCAATGGTAGGTTCTCTCTCCATCAACAGTCTTTGGGAATACATCAATGTCGTTTGATCGATGGATCCTCTCAAGTGTTCTACCTCAACACACCTATTCGCACTTGTTAGTTTGCACTCTAGTACCTTGATTCCCATTTTCATTATCGGTGGATGATCTTGCGTCTATTAACGGTATACATCAATGACCGGTAATCAGATGATGGACTACTATGTTCAACCTCGACACCTCTATTCACATAGTAGGACATGTACTCGTAGCGGTTTGTGTAGAATACTTTCCAGATTGGTGGCATCTCTTATATGCTACCTTCTTGATCGTGCCAGTGTTCATGAGATTTCAGCTGTCGTGACTTGATTCCAGTATATGTCAGACATTTCTAGCTATTATGGATATCTTGATCCATTATATATCTTCAGCCATTATGGATATCATGATCCTTTGTATATCTTCATCATGGAAATTCTGATCTATGTATATTGTACGTGGCGATGACCACTTATATGATATCTTGTATCATGCCTATTCATGGCTATTGTACTCTTATGTATCTGGGATTGCTATATGTATTTCCAGTTATGTGTAGAGTTGTATCATTGTACTATGTTGATTGGGTGGCTGGTATTCCATTTGGTATCCTTCATCACTCCACTTCTGGGATGGACTTATAATGTATTTTGGCCATCGTATGACCCCTCTGACCTCACACATTAGGGGGCATCTGTTATAGCTTATTTTACCACTCTAGGTGAATCACACTTGTATGGCCTTCCCATGTCCCTCTGCAGACTCCTTAAACCCATTGGACCATTTTTTGTCTTTTGATGTTTCCTTGACCATCCCTAAAAACATGTGAAAATTCATATACGCTACTTTTAAACCCTTAATCGCGTATATACGTGGGTTTGACCCCTAAAACCATGTACATCAGGATGTGTGCATAATCCAAATCCTTTTGGAGTTTTCCTTGACATGGATCCGACTCACTTGACTCCTGGCCTTCCATATGCCTTGAGATCACTCGGATTTGACCTTTCATTACCCCTTTGAAAAGCTATATAAGGAACTCTTTGGTACATTGAAGGCATAAGAGAGAATTGAGAGCAAAGAAACTATAGTCCATTGTTGCCAGAACTTGTGCTTGAGTCTGCATCCCTTTGTCCCTTGGAGCACTTTTGTGTTCTTTCCAATCTTTCCTTTTTCTTGTGAGCTTGCTATCAAGAGATGGAGGATTGAGGTGGTGGAGGCCCAAGTGGGGGATTCAGTTTCTTCGATTCGTAGACGTGCCAACAGAGGTTGTATCTGTTAGAAAAACAGGACCGCAGAGCAATAACAGATATACAATTAAATCAATAAACAAGATGCAAAAACACATTAAACATTACAGAGAGACACAGATATAACGTGGTTCACCCAAATGATGGGCTACATCCATAAACAAATTCGCCAGTCCTTTTATTTCAGTCCAAAAAGATGAAGGGATATGCCCTGCAGTAAAACCGCTGCACTTCCTCTTCACACTCTCACAGTCTCTCTTCCAACACAATACAATGCCCACATCCAGTACAATACAATACTCACATCCAGTACCATACAGTACTCACATCCAGTACAATACAGTACTCAGTACAATTACAATGGAGCCTCCTCAAGCCTTATAAAGGCTTAATCACATGCAATACCATGGGACAATACCATGGGCTACAACAAACCATGTGCTAGACCTAACCACCTTTGACTCAATCCCAAGTCAAGGTTAACACATGCAATACCATGGGACAATACCATGGGCTACAGCAAACCATGTGCTAGACCTAACCATATTTGACTCGATCTCAAGTCAAGGTTAACCCTGACAATCCCCCCTTTAAACTTGACTTGGAGTAATCACCAAATCCCCTCAAGTATTTACCGAGGAATATTACATACACCCCCCTATCACCTAGGTCTATCTCCTGACTTTACCGGTGAGTTACCAGGGGTATGCACGCCTTACCAAGTCTTACAGCCATATGCCCATTTACATCCAAACCACTCCATTACATTTTTATGTGCCTTCATGGTGACTAATCACAACAACTCTACCGCTGCTGCACTTGTTGGACCTTGGACTTGGAAAATTTCTTATTTTCACCTTCATGCTTTAAGGCTAATAGAAACTGAGCAGGAACTTAGTTTCTCTCTAATTACTCCCTTTGTCAACATGTCGGCAAGATTCTGGCTAGTGTGAATATTTTCCAGTTTTAACAGTTCTTCATCTAGAACAGATCTTATGAAGTGGTACTTGAGTTCTATATGTTTAGTCCTTGAATGAAAGACTGCGTTCTTTGCAAGATGAATGGCACTTTGGCTGTCACTGTATAGCCTACTATTCTCCTGTTTCTTACCCAATTCTTCCATGAACCTCTACAACCAAATCATCTCCTTACTAGCCTCTGTAGCAGCAACATACTCTGCTTCCATTGTTGAAAGTGCAACAACCTGTTGCAGTTTTGAAATCCAACTTACTGTTGTTCCACCTACAGTGAACACATACCCTGTGGTGCTCCTCCTCCTGTCTTTATCACCAGCCATATCTGCATCAACATATCCCTGTAGAACAGTGTCTGAACCTCCAAAACATAATGCATGAGAAGTGGTACCTCTCAAATACCTGAGAATCCACTGTACTGCTTTCCAATGCTCTTTACCTGGATTATTCATATACCTGTTCACAACTCCCACTGCGTGTGCAATATCTGGTCTTGTGCACACCATGGCATACATCAAGCTCCCAACTGCTGATGAATAGGGAATCTTGGACATGTAATCTATCTCTTCCTGTGTCTCTGGACACATATGCTTGCTTAGTTTGAAATGGCTTGCCAAATGTGTGCTGACTGGTTTTTCATTCTGCATTCTAAACCTCTGCAACACCTTTTCTAGGTACTCACCTTGAGACAATGTCAATTTGCGATTTTTCCTGTCTCTTGTTATTCTCATACCAAGGATTTGCTTTGTAGCACCCAAATCCTTCATCGCAAATGATTTAACTAGTTTTCTTTTGAGAACATTTATATCCTGCATGTTAGACCCTGCAACAAGCATGTCATCCACATACAATAACAAGATAATATATCTTCTGTTATCTAGCCTCTTGAAATAAACATAGTGGTCAAAATGACATCTATCATAACCTTGTTCTGTCATAAACTTATCAAATTTTAAATACCACTGCCTTGGAGCTTTCTTCAGGCCATACAAGCTCTTCTTCAACCTGCAAACCAAATTCTCCTTCCCTTTGACCTCATACCCTTGTGGCTGCTGCATATAAATCTCTTCCTCCAAATCTGCATGGAGAAAGGCCATTTTTACATCTAATTGTTCAAGATGCAAATCTTCTACTGCCACTAGACTTAAAATAGTTCTAATTGAAGTCATTTTAACAACATGAGAACATATTTCATCAAAGTCTATACCTTTCTTTTGTGCAAACCCCTTTACAACAAGTCTAGCCTTGTACCACTTCTTTCCTCCATCTTCTTCCTTCAATCTGTAAACCCATTTATTCTGCAATACCCTTTTTCCTACAGGAAACTTAACTAGATCCCAAGTCTGGTTTCCTACCAATGAGTCCATCTCCTCATCCATGCCTTGCTCCCACTTCTTTCTAGTTTCTACCTGCATTGCTTCTTCAAAACATTCCGGCTCACCAGAATCAGTCATCAATAAATAATACAGTGAAGGAGAGAATCGTTCAGGGGGTCTACTTAACCTGGTAGACCTTCTCATAGTTGCAGGAGTTTCAGGTACCTGCTGCTACTCTTGATTTTCTGGTTCTTTTGGAACTTCATTTTCTTTGATTTCATCAAGCACTGTGTACTCTGTGTTTTCCTTTTCTTCTTTCTTTCCCTGCAACTGATATTTATACATGACCTTTTCATTGAATACTACATCTCTACTCCTAATGATTTTTTGATTTTTAAGATCCCATAAGCGATAACCAAAATCATCAACCCTGTATCCAATAAAGGTACATTTCTTGGATTTAGCCTCAAGCTTTGTTCTATCATCTTTATCAATATGGACAAATGCTTCACAACCAAAAGTTCTCAGAAATGAGTATTTTACCTGTTTACCTGTCCATGCCTCCTCTGGAATTCCACCATCCAAAGCGCTTGAAGGCCCTTTGTTTATTAAATAAACAACAATGTTTACAGCATCAGCCCAAAATTGTAAGGGCAACCCTGCATGAAATCTCATACACCTTGCACGCTCCATGATCGCTTTGTTCATCCTTTCTAACACGCCATTTTCTTGGGGTGTTCCAGGGACCATCTTCTCTCTGCGAATCCCATTGTGTGAACAGTAACTGTCAAACTCCTTGCTGCAGTACTCGCCTCCATTATCATATCTAAGACATTTAAACATTTTTCCTGTCTCATTCTCAACCAAAGCTTTCCACTTCTTAAAAGTATCAAACACATCATATTTCTGTCTAATGCAATAAACCCAAGTTTTTCTAGTTGCATCATCAATAAAAGTAACATAATAACGAGAGCCACCAAGAGATTGTACCTGAGCTGGTCCCCATACATCTGTATGGACAAGCTCTAACTTTTCACTCTTCTTTTGTTTCCCAACCGTGAGAAATATAACTCTCTTCTGTTTTCCATAAACACAGTTCTCAAAAAATTCCAAACTTACCTGCTTCAGATCTGGAAGCAGTTTCCTTGAGTGAAGAATCTGCATCCCCTTCTCACTCATGGGGCCAAGCCTATGATGCCACAACGTTGCACCTGTTTCTGTGGAAGCTACATAAATAGAATAATTAGTGTTATGAGGACATAAATATAATGTACCTATCCTATTTCCTTTTGCAATTACCATTGATCCTTTAGTGACCTTCCACCACGTTTCTCCAAACGTAGACAAATAGCCACCATCTCCCAACTGCCTTGTTGAGATCAGATTTCTTTTCATAGCAGGAATGTGCCTTACATCCTTTAGCAACCAGTCATTTCCATTATTTAGTTTAATCTGTACCTTACCCTTTCCAACAATTTTACATGGTTCATCATCCCCCAATAACACATGCCCAAAATCACCTTGAACATAATCATAAAAGAATTTCCTATGGGGTGTAGCATGACATGAAGCCCCTGAATCTACTACCCAGTAATCACTAGTATTATCTAATGAAAGAATCAAAGCATCTTGTAACACATCACCTGCTACATTTGCTTCCTGGGTAGTCTCTTGCTGCCTCTCACCTTTCTTCTTTGGTGCTCTATAGTCTTTCTTTAGATGTCCTTTCTTACCGGAGTTCCAACATTCTATTTTTCCGAATCTGGACTTGGATCTTCCCTTTTTAGACTTGCCGCGATTCCTGGGATCCTTCCTCTTTCTTTTTGTCTCCCTCTGCTCTCCATGGTCAACGCATTACCTGATGTCTCACCTGTGCTTTTCCTTCACATTTCCTTGCTAAGAATAACACTAACAACATCATCAAACTTAAGAGTTCTTGAACTAGGGACAGAGTTACTTATAGCCATGACCAAGCTATTCCAGCTTTCTGGCAATGAGCACAATATTAGAAGAGCCCTAACATCATCATCAAAGTTCACTTTTACAGAAATTAACTGACTGGTAAGTGTATTAAAATCATTTAATTGGTCAGCAACAGATCCACTTTCCGACATCTTTATATTAAATAAACGCTTCATTAAAAATACCTTGTTAGAAGCCGAGGGTTTTTCGTAGAGCTTACTCAATGCACTCATCACACCCTCTGTTGTTATTTATTTTGAAATATTGAAGGCCACTAACGAAGCCAAGCACAACCGTATTGTTCCTAGTGCCTTTCTATCAAGAACCTCCCATTCTTCATCCTTCATAGCCGCTGGCTGTTTTTCTTTTTTTCCCAATGGCAAGTACAGATATTTCTGGTACAGATAGTCCTCCATTTGCATCTTCCATAACTGATAGTTTTGACCGTTAAATTTATCGACCCTAAACTTTCTTTCTTCCGCCATTGCTCCCACTCGAACCAGGAACCCTTCTTTCCTGCGAGTTTACAAACCAAATAGACCTTTTGGCTCTGATACCAATTGTTAGAAAAATAGGACCGCAGAGCAATAACAGATATACAGTTAAATCAATAAACAAGATGCAAAAACAAATTAAACATTATAGAGAGACACAGATATAACGTGGTTCACCCAAACGATGGGCTACGTCCACAAACAAATTTTTCAGTCCTTTTATTTCAGTCCAAAAAGATGAAGGGATACGCCCTGCAGCAAAACCACTGCACTTCCTCTTCACGCTCTCACAGTCTCTCTTCCAACACAATACAATGCCCACATCCAGTACAATACAGTACTCACATCTAGTACCATACAGTACTCACATCCAGTACAATACAGTACTCAGTACAACTAAAATGGAGCCTCCTCAAGCCTTATAAAGGCTTAATCACATGCAATACCATGGGACAATACCATGGGCTACAACAAACCATGTGCCCAAACCATGTGCTAGAACTAACCACCTTTGACTCAATCCCGAGTCAAGGTTAACACATGCAATACCATGGGACAATACCATGGGATACAACAAACCATGTGCCCAAACCATGTGCTAGACCTAACCACCTTTGACTCGATCTCAAGTCAAGGTTAACCCTAACAGTATCCATTGTAATCTCTAATTTTACATTAATAGAAATATCTTTTCCTGTCCAATAATGTATGTTTGAATGAATATTTCATCCATGGGTGATTTCAAATGCTTGTACATTGTTGATTATATATGCTAGAATAGATATAACACCAAGATATATAGTATGCTTGTCTTGTTTACTTGTTGTTGAGGAAGTAATTTATCAATTCAAGCTGAAGTTAGAAAGCTCAAAGGGGATCTACTTCAACCGTTTGGAATAAGGTACGAGGTCTGATCCTTTAGTGTTAGATATTTAATTTCTATTGCATATTGGAAAGGATTGATTTCTGGAGTCAAGCTGTCTGTTGTGGTACCCCAAGCCATGGGAATTTCTCTCCATAACAGGTTGCATCCAGAGAATCATTCTCTTACTTGCAGTATTTTGATGGTCCTAGTATTTAGATGGGAAATAGCAGTAAATTTCAAGCCAAAGGGAAGGGCTCTATCAATATTGAACATGGAAAGTTCAAAGATGTGCTTTATGTTCCCTCCCTAGCTGCAAACATGTCATCTGTATACCAGATGACTCATACTAGCTCTCCAAAGTGAGTCATATTTGGTCCTGACTTAGTGGAGATCACATATATCTCTACTGGGGACATCATAGTGAATATTTCTGCAAATCGTGCCTCCAAGGCATATGAGTTCTCACACTTCATGTTATTTTCAGAACCAGTGCACTCTCAGCAGCCACTTGCCAAGAAATATAAAAACATTTCATCTACATCTTTTATAGTTTCCACTAGTATTGTAGATCCATCTATATCAGTTTATGAGATTGATATTCAGGGTGATTCAGATCCATATCCAGTCCCTCCTTCCAAATTGGAAGCTAGGAAGATGACTGGAAATCCATATGACACTCAGAAGGGAAATACCCTTACGCTATGTTATGTAATATTACCTCCTTCAGAGAGATGAAATAGACTCCCTATAAGATGCTACATGGCAAGGGATTAATCTCACTGCATTCATAAGAATAGAGATGATCATACACCTCTTCATCCAGCAAGGGACAATGGTTACATTCCTCCTTCCTTCCATCATAACTTTGGGAGAAGATGGAGAAGTCTACATTCCGGCCCTAGGATACCTGTGCACAGAACATCATGCATGTTGCTTCACTACATAACAAAGATTGTAGCAACACATTTTCAATTTTTTCAAACTTGAATCCTGATTCTATCTGCTTAGTTAGAGGGGGGGATTTTTTCCCCTACGGTTTTTTCCCCAGCTCCTTGTATTGAGCAGTTACTTTACATTAGTTGATGTAATGGGTGATCTATGGTCTTAGTTACCAGGGCCCATAGATTGTCCAAGTTAGAATTCATGGGGGTGTTAGGATTATTAATCCTCCCTTGTCCAATTTGGTCATATGTCTAAATCAGGAGTCATTTCTAAATCGGGAATCCATCTAGTCTATTTTTAGTCACTAGCACCATTGGGTCTACTTGGACTAATTGGGGCACATGTTCCAATTACTAAAGTGTGGTGAACACTAATTGAGGCCTAATGCCACTGATTTCACTTGCATGCATCAGTTCAGGATCCTCCTAGATCAATCCCTACAATTTAAGAGCCACTGGGAGTGCCGATACCAACCAAGGTCAGTTGAGTTGAGTTGGTGACTAGTCAAGCTCAGTTAGGAGTCAGTTACATTCAATTCTAGTCCTCTACATTCAGTTAGCGCTAGGTTTGCATGGTTGCATGTAGCAGAAGTGCATTCCTTGCCTACCACAGTTAGTTAGGATTAGTTAACACCGAATTAGACACTTGAGTTGTGATTTAGAACTCTAATAATGATTTACAAAAGGTCAGTTAACCATTCAGTCCTCCAATAATAATTTAGACAATGTCAGTTAACCATTCAGTCAAGTAGAGTCTAATCAATTTGATTTTCCTCACATGGATTCAAATTGCTTGTGGCTATTTATCCATTGTACTTCATTGTAATTATTATCTAATTACTTTTGATTAATGAAAGCATTCACAGTTGCAAGCATTTTTTCACTGTTTCATTCTTCAATTACTGAGTAAATTGTGTGCACATAGATCTATGGATCAACACACAACTTACTCCATATGGCCTACACCACATGAAGACATCCATTTCCTAACCCTTATTGACCCCCACATCCTTGTTTAACCTATGCTTTCCCCTCAAAGCCTCAAAAAATATCCAAAAGGGGCTTAAAAACCCACAAAAGAGCCAAAATAGCTCACAAACGGGCTAAAGCCCTCAAAAAGGGGCTAAAAACCCTAAAAGGGCCTAAAAACCACAAAAGGAGCTAAGAAAGAGGTGAAAAGGGATTAAAACCCTAAAAAGGGATTTTAACCTTGACCAAGGGATAAAAACCCTAAAACAAGAGAAAAAGCTATAATAAGAGGGTGGGGGTCACTATCAAGACACCTCCATTTCTTCCTACTATTACTTTTAGCGTACGAATGCCTTGAGAAACCATCATTCTCAAGCCATTCATTCCCTTCAGTCCATTTTTCCGACCACTAGCCAAACCTCTTGCATGTTTAGCCTTGCTCCATACCACCCAACCTTGCAGAGAGGTAGCTTCTTGAGCCAGGGCATGGTGGCCCCCTTTTAAACCAAGCTGGAAGGTATATGGTCTCATTTGATTTGTTAGTTTTTGTTTCATAGGTTGTTTAGATATGCATGCTGTGATTTCTAACATTTTGTTGCAGGTTCTCCATTATTTGCCTCTAACAATTTGTTGCAAGTTCTTCTTTATCCATTTGAATCTATCCTTTCGTCCTATAGACAAAAGGTAGGTGCAACTGCACATAGCTAGGTTTTATTCCTTGCTACAGTTTGGTGACCACACTGGGTCGATCCCACGGGATCCTTGGGTTTTAATAGTTTCTATAGATCTTTGATTAGTTTCTTAGTAGTTTTCTTCCTAGTTTCTTGTTCGGGTACACAGGGTACTCCCAAAAGACCGAAGACCTTGAGAAACTGCTTCACACAAGTAGATCACAAATCAACACACCGATGTTTTTCATGTGGTTAAAACCCTTGAGAGGGAAACAGTACATGGCCCTAGCAAAACAGCTACTTGGAGCAATTTATTATGCAAAAGAAAGAAAGTTACATATGAGCTTCTCATAATCGATCAACTAGCCAATGACCCTCCATGCTCTTTAAATAGAGATCATGGACCAATCGGGTCTTAAGCCACGGATCAATGGTAGGTATCATCTAAGAGAAGTTGAACCATCGGATCACTCTATGTCTAGAGCATATCATGACTCTCAGATTATAATATTTACAAATACATACTAATGCATACTAAAGAAACACACTTTTACCTAACAGATATATTACACAAGTTGATCTTAACTAACTCATAAGTGCCTAAATATCCTAACATCCCCCCTTAAGAACAACTTGGGATAAGATTGAAGCTTTTACAAAAATGACACTATTAGGAGAGGGAAGGAGGAATTAGAGCCTATCCCCCCTTAAGGAAACATTCCTAAACTTATAACATAGATCAAAGCTTAGAAAACTTTGCTTCTATAAGAGACTTGGTGAAGATTTCTACAACTTGATCATCTGTAGGGCAATAGAGAATTTCAAGAACACAATCATGAACAAGATTTATGATGAAGTGCATGTGTATCTCAATATGTTTGTTGTGTTGATGTAGAATTGGATCTTTGGCAAGCTTGATGGCACTTTGATTATCGCACCAAAGTGGAGTAGGTTGTTGCTGCTCGAATCTAAACTCTGAAAGGATCTGTCGAACCCATAAAGCTTCTTAAATAGCATTAATTGTGGCTCGATATTTTGCTTCTACTGAAGAAAGAGCAAGAGCTTGTTGTTTCTTACAAGCCCAAGTGACAGGTCCAGATCCTAGACTGAAAACATAACCTACAGTAGATTTTTGATCATCAATATCACTAGCCCAATATGAATCAGTGAAACCAACCAACAAAGGTTTCCCCCCTATACTGTAATGAATCCCAAACTGAATTGTACCTCAAATATATCGAAGTATTCTTTTTGCTGCTTTCTAGTGACTTTCATGAGGTGTTTGGATATAACGGGAAACACGACCAATGACAAAGGAAAGGTCTAAACTGAAATGAGTCAAGTATAAGAGACTACCAACAAGCTGACGATACAAGGTGGCATCTACTTCAGGGGAAGTACAAGTGGAAAAAAGTTTGACTCCAAAATGGAAGGGAGAAAGGGCTGGTTTACAATCTTCCATGTGAAAGTGACAAAGAAGGTCACAAGAATAATTAGACTAGAAAAGAAAGGTTCCTTCTTTGGTTTGCAAGACTTGGATACCAAGAAAATAATGCAAATGTCCTAAGTCTAACATTTCAAAATTTTGCTTAAGACTGGATTTCACATGGGTTATAAGATTAGGGTCACTACTAGTAAGGATAATATCATCAACATAAATATCAAGTATGATGAGATAGTTTCCTACTTTCTTAGTATAGACATTGGGGTCAGAATGACATTTAGAAAAACCAGTGTCAAGGGGAAAGCTATCCATTTTGGCATACCAAGCTCTAGGAGTTTGCTTAAGGCCATATAAGGATTTCTTAAGGAGACAGACAAGGCTAGAGTTATCCTGAACATATCCAGGAGGTTGTTCCATGTAAATTTCCTCATGTAAATCACCATGTAAAAAGGCTGACTTGACATCCATTTGATGGACTTCCCAGTTATGTAAGGCTGCAAGGGAAAGAACAAGGCAGATGGAATTCATTTTTGTGATGGGAGAAAAGGTTTCATTGTAGTCAATCCTTTCAACTTGGGAAGAACCTTTGGCAACTAACCTTTCCTTAAGTCTTTCAACACTTCCATATGATGCATACTTAGTTCTGTAGACCCATTTACATCTGAAAAGTTTTCTTCCTTTTGGAATAGGAACAAGATTCCAAGTATCGTTCGCCATTAAAGAATGATATTCTTCATCCATAGCTGCATCCCAATCTGGATTTCCTGAAGCTTCTGCAAAATTTTTTGGATCATAATTCTTGGAAACTTGAGCCAAAAGAGAAGAGGCTCACTGAAACTGAGAATGTGTTCGACGTTGATCTCTAGGATCACCGGCAAGATCACTAGCTGCTTCACATGTTGAATGGACCCATCGAGCAAGCATTGGTGCTGGTGTAATTGGAGGAACATGAGAACGAGGAGGTGGATTTTCATCCTCACTGTCATCATCAAAAACTGGAGTTGGAAACCTGTCAAGGAATTTGGAATAAAAAGAAGAAGAAGAAGGCACAATTGTCGAATCAGGCTCGCAGGCCAAAGATGGTACACCCTCTAAGTTAGGCTCGTAGGCCAAGAGATTTTCATCAAATTTAACATCTCTTCTAATGATTATATCATGAGAATGTGGCTAAAGAATTCTATAACCTTTTACATCTTCAGAATATCCAACAAATATACACTTTTCACTTTTAGGCTGCAATGCTTTCCGTTTTTCATCTGAAATGTGAACCCATGCTTCACAACCAAACACACGGAAGTGACTTACATCTGGTTTAATTTTACTCCATGCTTCTTCCGGTGTTATACCTTTTAAAACTTTAGTGGGTGTGCGATTAACTATGTAATTTGCACAATTTCTGGCCCCAGCCCAATATTGAAGACTTGGTCCCTTAGATTGGATCATACAATTATCCATTTCTTTTAAAGTGTGGTTCTTCCATTCAGCTACACCATTTTGTTGTGGTGTATATGGAATAGTGTGTTGTTGTTAGATTCCTTGTTTAGTGCAGAAAGTAGTGAATTTGTTGTTAACATATTCTCCTCCATTGTCATATCTTAACTTAATAATTTAATGACCAGATTGTTTTTCAACAAGGGCCTTGTAGGCCAAGAACATGTTAAATACTTCGGTCTTAAGTTTTAGGAAGTAAACCCAAGTGCATCTAGAGTAGTCATCAATAAAAGTTAAGAAATATTTGAAACCATAAAAGGAAGAAACTGTCCCGATGATGTTTTTTGAGTACACAACTGGAACAAACACCATCCTTGCAAGATACCATCGGAAGACTAGTCACCATATTGTCTTTACATAGTTGTTGCAATGAGCGATAATTTAAGTGACCAAATCACTCATGCCAAAGTTTGCTCAAGTTATCACCATGAACAACAAAAACCGAAGGAAAAGGTGATGACCCAAAGTTGTTAAATTTGTACAACCTGGTAATATCATTAATAGTTCGAGTAGCAAGGACATTTTGAGGATTTTTAAAATCCTTGATTACAACTTGGTGATGTGTAAACGTCACAGTTTTACCTTCACCTGAATGAGTAATTTGATAGGCTGATAACAAATTGCAGGAAATTTTTGGAACAAATAGTACATCATTGAAATGACCATTTTCTACTGGAACTGTTCCAGATCCTACAAAACTTAGAGATCTATCATCACCAACAAATATTTGTTTGGTGTTACATTCATGCATGGTAGAAAAGATGGCTTGATCCTTAGCCATATGATAAGATGCTCCAGAATCAATGAGCCATTCTTTTGAAGTAGAAGAAGAAGATGCAGTATAAGAGTAACAAGAAGCACAAAGTGTGTGTCCATGAGAGGTAGATTCTGAAGACGAATCTAGGCTGATGTGGTGCTTCTTTATTTCTGCTTCCAAGGCTTCCATCTTCTTGAAACACTTAGATTCATCATGATTATCTTTTCCAAAAAAATTGCAATGACACTCAATCTTCTTTCCTTTTGGCTTGGATCCTTTATCATTTTTAAAAAAAGGAGTTGAATGAGAGGGTTTGGGACCTTTGTTGTTTGGCTTATGTTATACCCAAATCCTATCACCACCATGTGATAAGACCTTTGACTTACATGTTTTCCCTTAATCCCAGCACTTGGAGTGGAAACCCATGTTGTTTGTCAATTCTACATGAAAATACTCAGCACCGTGCTTTCCCTGTGAACCATGAGCAGTACCTTGCTCACACCTCCTGTATATTATTTTCCATAAGCGGTGCCACTACCTATGGCCTTTGGTTCATAAGAGTTTCTAACCTAAAATACTCTGTCATAAGAGGAGAAAAGCAGTACCTTGGGTAAAATGGGAAAAAGAGAAGTTTCTCGAGGCTTCTAGATCATGAGCCTCGTGTCCTCCCTTATCCCTATCATTGTGGGCCAGTTGAGCTCTGTTAGAATAATCAACCCATAGTTTACTACCTTAGACATTAATTTAATTATTTTTGTCTTATTTGCCTAGTTCATGTGTCCCACCTTATGCAAGTTGTTATTTACCTATCCATAGTGGTCAAACTTGCCTTATTTGACTCATGTAGCACTTGGGAAACCTCAAGGAATCAATTCTTCTTTATTCCTGGCCTCCTAGGCGCCCTTCTGCTTTTTCTGCTTTATTGCCTGCTTTTTCAGTGTTTTAAGGCAATTGGGAAAGTTTGACTAGGTGAGGTGAACTAGTTTTTTGTCCTCTACATCCTCCACTCTTTTCTCCTTGGAAAATCATGTATGAGTTTTCATTCCATCACTCTTTATCTTGCCTAATCCCTTTTTCTAATTCGTGAGCTCCATGACAGATTTGGGATCATCTTTTTACACCTATGGGGGAATTGCTTAATTTTAGTAAGCCTGCTTTATGCTAGATTCGAATTGCTCCTCATGCATTGGAATCCCTGATGTAATTATTTAATAAAACAACCTATTATTTTACAGGGTTGGCTATTGTACACTTATTCAATACAGTTTAGTGTTCAGCTCATTATTCAGTCTCTTTTGTGAGTGATTTTGCATGATCAATTGTTAATTGTTGTGAGTAAAATTAATATATCACTGGGTTCAATTTCCACATGGTATCAGAGCTGTTGTAGATAGATTTCTCTCCTTCAAAATTGTTTTGCAGATTCGACATCAGAGACTGGGAGCCTTCTACTGACAGCCGGGACAATTTCTTAGCTATGGATCAATCTCAGAAGATCATCTTGACTCCCTTCAATTTCTTTGAATGGAAAGTAGAGATGGAGATACTGTTGAGAGCGAAAGGACTCTACAAGGTGACTATGGCAACAGAAGCAGAGCCCAATGCAGCCGCAGAGAAGATAAAATGGCACAACAGGAGGGATGAGGCCTATGGTCTCCTGTGTCTGAGTATTTCCAGAGACCTCCTTTTCCATCTTGATGGATTGACATCACCGAATGAAGTATGGGAGAATATTTCTGATATTTTTGGAATTACAGATGAGATGAGGGGACATCAAATCAAAAATGAGCTGATTTCTCTGAGTCCAAATAGCTTTGAATCCCTGCAGCTATATTTCTCCAAAATCAAAGCACTTGTTTTGCAACTGAAACAGTGTGGGATCGAAAAGAAGGATGATCAGCTTGTCATGGACATTCTCTTGAAGCTAGGCCCTAACTATTGAGTGTTTGTTTTGACCTTCTATGCCACAAAAATGACAGCTCAAACCTGCAAGATGCCTAGCCTTACAGATTTCATGTAATCTCTCACACAAGAACATGACAAGCTGGTGATGATGGGCACCATCAAACCATCCAACGATCAAGATTTTATTGCTGGAGATTCGAAGGTGGATTCAAAAAGAAAAAATAAAGCTAAAAATCCACCTAAGAAAAAGAGAGACAAGAAACAGTCTCCGGAGGAGCCACAAGGTTCCAAGAAGAACTACCAGAAGAAGAAAAACAAAGGAGAAATGAGCAAGTGCGCATACTACAATAAGGGCAATCACACTGAAAGCTCTTGTATGAAGAAGAAAATAGACATGCTGACCCAACTCCTGGAGAAGAATGGCATCTTCCTTCCAGATAGCTCAAAGAAGAGAGAAGGAGGATAAAGTTCAGATGACAGAGAGAGAGTTCATGCATTGGTTGCTGGCACATCAAGATCACCCAGTTTTATCATTGATTCTGGAGCTTCAAGACACATGGTTTAGACCAAGGAGGCATTCTCCTCACTTGACATGTTGAAAGGACCACCTATAGTACTGGGAGATGACTCTCTCACTGAAAGTTTGGGCAAAGGGAGGATTGATCTTGATCATGGTCAGTTCAGCAATGTCTTGTATGTGCCTGGTCTTGCCTCCAACCTCTTGTCAGTGTACTAGATGACTCACACTGGGTCTCCTAAGAAATTCATATTCTCCCCTGATGAATTTGAGATCACAGAGATCTCAAGTGGTAGAGTCATTTCAAAAGGAGTTGTGAATCATGCTCAAAAGGTATACATGTTCTCACACTTCCTACCCTACTCAAACCCCTCTGCTCTTTTGATTCATGCTAATGAGGCTAGCAAGATTTGGCATGAAATATTTGGCCACCTAAATTACAAGTATCTTTCTAATCTTAGTGAAAAAGAGATGGTCATAGGGTTTCCCAAGATAAAATTTTCCAAAGGTGTCTGCCAAGGTTGTATCCTAGGAAAACACCCAGAGCACAAATTTGAGAGAGCTAGTCATGAGAGAACCTATGCACCCCTCGAGCTGATCCATAGTGATGTTTCTAGCCCATTCCCTCATATTTCCATGAGTCAGGACAAATATACATTGACTTTCATTGATGACTTTTCCAGGTATTGCTGGGTTTACTTCCTGAAACACAAGTCTGAAGTTTTTGGCCTCTTCAAAGTCTTTAAGGATTTGGTTGAAAACCAGTCTAGGAGGAAACTCAAGGTCCTCAGATCTGACAATGGTGGTGAGTATGTCAAGTATTATTTTATTAATTGTTGTGCAGATGTAGGTATTCATATGCAGCATTCTATCCCTTACACACCACAGCAAAATGGTGTTGCTGAGAGGAAGAACAGATCACTGAAGGAGATGGCAACATGCATGATGGAGGCCAAAACTTTGCCACCAAAGTATTGGGCTGAAGCTATCAACTATGTAGCCTATATTCAGAATAGGGTGCCTCATAAACAGCTTGAAGGTATGACTCCCTTCGAAGCATGGAGTGGTCACAAGCCAGATGTGACCCATTTCAGGATTTTTGGCTCAAGGGCTTGGGCTAGAATTCCAACAGAAAAGAGGAAGGATTTGCAGCCCCAAAGCCAAGAGTGCCTTTTTGTTGGGTACTTTGAAGATTCAAAATGGTACAAGCTCATAAATTTGATCACAAACAAAGCCTTCATTGAAAGGTGTGTTCAGTTTGAAGAAGAACCCCTTGCAGCAGTGGAAGTTGGAGAAGCCTCTTCTCCACCTGAACCTCAGGAAGTAAGTAAAGAGTTTGTTGAACATGCTGATTCTGATTTTTCTGATGGACATGAGTTTATTTCAGACCCTAACAGCCCTACAAGGCCAAAATGGGCAGCCAAGACACTACATGCAGCAGGAGAGCTAGCTGGGGATCCCAATGACCCAAGGAGGACTAGATCTCAATTTGAGAGTGGTTTGTGCATGAAGGATCCTATGTTTGCTGAAAAATGCTATTTGATGGTGGAGTCTGATCCTCAAACATATGAAGAAGAATTATGATATCCAAGATGGTAGACAGCCATGAAGGAGGAGTTCAGCTCACTCCAGAAGAGCAACACATGGGAGCTAGTGGATCTTCCCCCAGGGAGAAAGTTAGTCCAGTGTAAGTGGCTCTATAAGACCAAATTTTCTGCTGATGGTTCACCACTGACATACAAGTCCATATTGGTAGCCAAGGGCTACTCATAGGTTCATGGGATAGATTACAATGAGACCTTTTCCCCAGTGGCAAAGATGGATTCCATTAGGCTAGCCTTAGCCATTACAGCCTCAAAGCAATGGGAGGTACATCACATGGATGTAAAATGTGCCTTCCTGAATGGAGATCTCACTGAAGAGATATATATGCAGCAGCCTCAAGTTTTTTCTAATAACCCTTCTCTTGTGTGCAGGTTGAGAAAGTCATTGTATGGGCTAAAGCAAGCCCCCAGGGCTTGGTATGCCAAGATCGATAGCTTCTTGCTATCACTGAATTTTGTTCGGTGCAAATCAGATCCAAATGTCTATTTAAAGTTATTTAATGGTTCATTAATGATCATTGTGTTATATTTTGATGACCTCCTCATTACAGGAAGCTCAAAGGATGAGATTGCTTCCTTAAAAGGAGCAATGAACCAAGCCTTCTCCATGACAGATTTGGGGCTCTTATGTCAATTTTTGGGGCTTGAGATTGCTTAAACCAAAGCTGGAATCAAGGTGCACCAGTCCAAATATGCCTTGGAATTCCTAAACAAATTCAGAATGAAGGATTGCAAAGCAAGCAAAACTCCTTTCCTTTCAGGAGTGAAGCTGGAAGAAGCTAATTCTTCACCTATGGTAAACAATAAACTGTATAGGCAATTGATTGGATGTTTATTGTATCTGACACATAATAGACCTGATATTTATTATGCAGTAAGTGTGGCTTCTAGATACATGGATCGGCCTCATGAGATCCATTGGAAAGCAGCCAAAAGGATCCTTAACTTTGTTCAGGGAACAAGGACACATGGGATCTTCTACAAAGCAAAATCTGATCTTGATTTGATTGGATTTACTGACAGTGATTGGGTAGGTGATAGCACAGACAGAAATTCCACATCAGGATATGTGTTCATGCTTACAAAAGGGCCAATAAGCTGGTCAAGCAAGAAACAGAGTGCCATTGCACTCTCATCTACAGAAGCATAGTACAGAGGAGTTGTTAATGCAACAACTCAATGTTTATGGTTGCAGGGTTTACTTGGAGAGTGTGGCTTCGAATCAGAGTACTCAACTACCATCTACTGTGATAACCAAAGTACCATTCGAATCTGCAAAGATCCAGTTCATAAGAAGAGAACCAAACACATTGAGATCCATATGCACTACATCAGAGAGCTTGTGCATGATGGCACCATTCACCTACTCTTCTGTTCATCTTCAGAACAAGTAGCTGATATCTTCACCAAAGCATTTTGTGAGAAGACCTTCAGCAATCTCAAATCACTGCTGGGGATTGCTGATCATGCTGTGAAGCATGAGTGAAGACAAGATTTCCAAATTTTGTTTTATAGTCCATGTTTAAGGGAGGATTTTCCCAAGTTGGTTTTGCCTCTTTCCTTGGTTGTATGGACATGCAGTATGTAAAAGGGCGACTAAGCCTTGTTTCTAGGCCCTATAATTTTCTGATATATTACTCATAAGTCAGGCTTAAGGGGGGGTGTTATAATAATCAACCCATAGTTTACTACCTTAGACATTAATTTAATTATTTTTGTCTTATTTGCCTAGTTCATGTGTCCCACCTTATGCAAGTTGTTATTTACCTATCCATAGTGGTCAAACTTGCCTTATTTGACTCATGTAGTGCTTGGGAAACCTTAAGGAATCAATTCTTCTTTATTCCTGGCATCCTAGGCACCCTTCTACTTTTTATGCTTTATTGCCTGCTTTTTCAGTGTTTTAAGGCAATTGGGAAAGTTTGACTAGGTGAGGTGAACTAGTTTTTTGTCCTCTACATCCTCCACTCTTTTCTCCTTGGAAAATAATGTATGATTTTTCATTCCATCACTCTTTAGCTTTCCTAAGCCCTTTTGCTAATTCGTGAGCTCCATGACATATTTGGGATCAGCTTTTTACACCTATGGGGGAATTACTTAATTTTAGTAAGCCTGCTTTATGCTAGATTCAAATTGCTCCTCATGCATTCGAATCCCTGATGTAATTATTTAATACATAAACCTATTATTTTACAGGGTTGGCTATTGTACACTTATTCAATACAGTTTAGTGTTCAGCTCATTATTCAGTCTCTTTTGTAAGTGATTTTGCATGATCAATTGTTAATTGTTGTGAGTAAAATTAATCTATCACTGGGTTTAATTTCCACAAGCTTGAGATCCCCCATCATAGGATCTTAGAGGCCACCTCATCCACAAATCTCTCAACCATTCCTATTCATTGAGCCTTATAAATGCAAGCTCATGTCCATGGTTGAGGGGGAGAACTATAGAGGTGTTGTTATGCTGTTGGATTGACCACTTGGCCCAAGCCATTTGAGATCATAGAGAGCAAAGATGGATCTTATGGGGATGAATTGTTGGTTTCATGGAGATGCATGTTGACACTAAGGCTTAATTGGTTGTAAACTTCTCCATTCATCTTAATGCAAAGCTGATTTTCGTCCCACATTACTGTTGTTTTGATTTCGCATGTAAATGTTGTTGGATTCCTTAGTCACTAACATGGATAAGTAGATGATGTTCTGGTAGCTTTGATGTGTTTGTGTGTTTGATCTGGTTGCAGGTACACAGGTTCACTATCAAAGCAGCATTCCAGGTGTCTACGACATCCAGTGAGGGTCTTCATCCTTTGTCGTTCACTCATTTGTTCCGGATATGAACCATTCAGACCAAAGGAATAGCTTCTGTCCGCAGAAGGTGAAATATTCCTACTTACACCTTGTTATTGCAAAAATTCTGTTTCTTGGGAGGCTTGGACTTTTCTTTCTGTTGGGACAATAAGGATTTCCCAGATGTATCTGCATTGTTAATTATTCCAATATGAATGAACTTATCTTGCTCTCTAATTAAGGAATCACAAAAGGATTCAAGACTAGGCTCTTGATAGCTAGCTGTAGTCAATGATTCTTTCATGGAGTAGAATGTAGATACAAAAACATAATATGCAGGTCCAAGTTTGGAAAGAATATGATAAATACATTGTTTGTCTTCTTTATTAATATTGCATTCTTCACATAAGAGTCTAAGAGTTTTATACTTAGATAAATAGTCTTGAATGCATGAAAAATCACTTGGATTCAAAGAAATCAACTCATTCTCAAGTTGATGACCTCGAATTTCATTGTGTTTACCAAACACAGATTCCAACTTTTCCCAAGCTTTATCAGGTTCATCAATTCCAGATATGTGGAATCACAAATCAGTAAAGATTGACATCCCAATCAATCCATGAGCTTCATCACATCTATTTACCCATTTAATTTTCTTATCATCATCAGTGGGTTCTATTTCTTTCCCTGAGGTTATCCTAAAAAGTCCCCTACTTCGCAGAACATCCTGCATATGAGATTTCCATGAGAAATAGTTAGAACTTATAAGTATAATATCACAAGGGGTGGCCATACTATAAACTAATGGCTCAAAAAACAAAAACTAACTGTCTCAATGCAAAGATCTCGAACAAATATGCGGTTTTTAAAAAAATGACACTGAAAATTGATTCTGGATGATGAAGTTATGCTTGATCAAAGAAAATATTGAAGATGTCTCCAATAGTGTCGTGGCAGATATTAACTTGACCAACTAAAAAAAGAACCCCCCTCTTCCCAAGATCAACCTTTTACAATCACTTTACAATAAAGTTGTTAAGTGAATCACTTTTGTAGAATAAGTGATGTTCATTTTTACATTAATGTTACTTTAAATAGTGCGGCAATAAATTAAAAGACTTAAGTGACTCACTTTTTATTTTATTTTATTTAAGTGAGATGCACTTTTAAAATAAAGTAACTTGAAAATAGAAATTGCATGCACTAAAAAGTAGCTTGCTAAGACTTGAACTCAAGACCTATTAAGGAATAAAGCAACTTTGGACTGAGTGAGCTAAGTTTAAAAGGTACGTAAAAGAATGGAAAGAGGAAGGGGATTTTTTTTTTATTCTTCTCTCTTCTTTTTTGTGCTTGCCTTTGTTTCCTGCAAATCACAAAAAAACAAAAAAAACAAAATTCCACACTATGGGTGGCGTTAGATCTTGGTTAGCTTACTTAGAAAGTCTACATTTTCAAGTTTTCTCGTTGTTTTTTATTTTCCGCGGTCACACAAGGTTCATGGCAAAGAGCATATGTAGCCGAGAATACAAGAAAAAAAACTTTCCCTTAATGTTTCTGATTCGCCGCGATCACGCAAGGTGCATGACAAAGAGCATACACAGCCAGGGAAGGAAATAGTTCGATACTAAAATAGTAAATATCTAATAATAAAACTGATAAAATATGAGATATTTAAAAAAAACAAAAAAACAAATCCGTCACTGTAACATTATACCTTCAGATTTGTTGAAATGGGTGTTTCTAGATGAAAGAGAAACAATTTTCGATGAAACAAATACTATTTCCCAATAGAAACGGTGCTCCAGACACAATGGAATAGCTCTCACAACCCACAAATGCATAGAAACTCTAGATCCAGAAACCCTTTTAAAGTTTCGGCAACATCGATTCCAGATCTTGATCAAAACCAAAAGCGACTCTTCATAAACGCCCTAATACCATGTTCGGGTACACAGGGTACTCCCAAAAGACCGAACACCTTGAGTAACCACTTCACACAAATAAATCACAAATTAACACACCGATGTTTGTCACATGGTTAAATCCCTCAAGAGGGAAACATTCCACGGCCCCAGCCAAATAGCTACTTGGAGCAATTTATTATGCAAAAGAAAGAAAGTTACATATGAGCTTCTCATAATAGATCAACTAGACAATGACCCTCCATGCTCTTTAAATAGAGATCATGGACCAATCGGGTGTTAAGCCACAGATCAATGGTAGGTATGATCTAAGAGAAGTTGAACCGTCGGATCACTCTATGTCTAGAACATATCGTGACCATTGGATTAGAATATTTACAAATGCATACTAATGCATACTAAAGAAACACACTTTAACCTAATGGATATATTACACAAGTTGATCTTAACTAACTCCTAATTGTCTAAATATCCTAACATTTCTTTCATTTATGTTACTGGTCGAGCCTTCCCGAGGCCGACTCAAACCTATTTGGCCATAGTACCAGTCACTGTCGATCGTTCTCAGTTCTGATTTTAAATTTTTTCCATTCATGGACCAATTCTTCTATTTTGGTCCTAAAAGGGTGACCCCCTCGCTGATTTTGGGCCTAAAAGAGTGACCCCCTTCACCACATTGGCCCTGATAGGAGAGACCTACCTCTGTAGGCTAAGTCACCTGTTTCAGGCCTAAAAGAGCGACCCCCTCGCCTATTTTGGGCTGAAAGAGGAAACCCCCTTGCCACATTGGCCCTGAAAAGAGTGATATGCATATCGAATTGCTTGTTGCTTCTGTTTGGATTGTCTGTGCGGCTCAACCGCCTCTGTCCAATAGCCTATTTTTTCTACAAGTATTTTTTCAGATTGGTTTTGTGTGCTATTAATTGTTTACAAATACAGATTTGTTTAATGCTTAGTTAAAATTCTGCAAGTTTATTTCATTCTCATTCTTAAAACTCAGAAGCAATAAACCTCCTTTCCCATCCCTTCCTCCTCTACTCAGTCATCACCCTCTGGTGTATTCTGAGATAAGATGGAGGGTTGAGCAAGTGTAGTAATAGGCACCTGTCATTAATATTGTTCCAAACCATTAAAAAGAAGTGACTTGGAAGATAGAGGGGGTGGAGACCATTGGGGGTCTCACGGTGTTCGTGTCCTCTCTGTTGATCAACCTTGCATTTGAGGAGTGACCTGTTGATATACAGGTGGGCTTGTTCCCACTATTTTGAGAGCCCAACACTCTTTCTTGGACAAAGAGGAATACAAGGACAGGGTATATACATTACAGATTTGCATGTTTTTAGTTTAAAGTATCACTTTTACTTGTATTCATTTATTCTCGTTTTACATATTACAGGTTTCCCATTGCTTCATAGAAAAAACAGAACCTTGATTGCTTACCATATACTTGCAAAAATGATTTAAAATAGACATAAATCATTCACAAAAGTGCACACAACCACACCATTCTAATCAACCAAACTCGATTCATGATGCCGAGCGAACCTCTAAAATCAACCAATTTACTTTAAGTCAAAAAATTTGTAGTTTGAGGACATAAGTCCCTAACTTCCATAACTGTGGGAAGTACTTTGGCTATGCCCTAAAACTCACTATGAGGAGTACCACAGGAACCCTAAATTAATTGTCCAATGAGAGGAATTGCTAAGCGAAATGGGACAACGAACCCCTCCAATTGAGTAGTAAAACCTGTGAGGAAAAATCCAAGTGTTGTCTCCTGGCAGTCTTGGTGGTCAAGCGACCACCTCCAAGCCACTAGGAAGCCATTAAACTAGGGTCAAGATCTTCATTACTGGTTACTACCAGAACGACACCATTGATCCATCACGCTCCTCTAGTCTCTGGGGGGAGTCCCCTCAGTTTGGACCTTTAAACAAGCATTGTTGAGACCATACTCGACAACCTTCTTCACGATCAGAAGGCCACATAGCCTCTGACTCTAACTCAGATTCATACCAATCTGAGCCACACTTCCATACTGCACCGTCTAGCCCCATGGTTGGTGCAAATTCGGATCCTTTCTCCAGACGGGTGAGTGGCAGTGGACCCACGTCCATGCCTCACCTAATCACCAACATCCTTACTAGTGGTCCCCGTGCCACTTCACATACCGTTATAAGTCAACTACCCATTAGTATAGGACCTACACCAACCCCCATCCTTACTACTGTACCGCCATTTACACCTAGTGGCAGTGGCCCTGCCATTCCCATGATACCCCCTCTCATACCTAGTGGAAGTGGCCCAGTTTTTTCCACAATATCACCTCTCATACCTAGGGGAAATGGCCTTTCCAACACCATCCCAACTATCTTCGTCGTGGGAAGTCAACTTCAGGTACCCAAACCATGCAAGGACACCAAGTTCCTGCAAACTTCGACGCCATTGCCGTCCCCTCCCACACCAGACTTGGGGATAATCTCCCATTCATGGCACACCTCAACTTTCTTAATTTGGCTACATTAACCAATGACCCAATCTGCCACCAACCCCAATGACCTCATATGCCAACTAAACTCCCATCAGACATCCCAAAATTTGAAGGGAAGGCAGGGGAGTGCCCTCAAAACCATATCATGACATTTCACCTGTGATGCTCCTCAAATAGCATCATGGATGATTCAATCAAACTCGGTTTGTTCCATCGTACCCTCATAAGCACCGCAGCCAAGTGGTACATTGAACTTTCGCAAGCTGCCTACCCAAGCTCCAACTCTTTAGGCTTCATCTTCCTGTAGTATTTCCAACTCCCCATCTGCTATGATGAAGGCATGGAAATACTCCTATATGTTGGTGAAACCCACCAACAAAGCTTTGTGTATAGGGGTTCCCACTTTGTCGATGCCCTATAGCGCAATCTCCTTGAGCACCTGCCCAGAAAATTTTTACCCTTCCCAGCAATGTCTGCGGAGTAGATGAGGTCTCACCTGAGGCATTCAAGGGAGAGATATGAGAACTGAGTTTTTGACAGTGGGAGAGGAGGATATGGGGATCCAATGGAGGGACACCATAAGTTATGCAATCATCACACAGTAATATCAATATCGCAACATTATTCAAGGAATAATATTACTCACAGCACATCAAACGGTTACAGAAACACATATTACATCGACATAAAAGCAACAGATCTCATTGATATAGCAGGAAGAGACTGAATCACATCTATATTATGCCATTGTAACAAAACAGAGTCGCAGCATCATAACAGATCTATAACAACAGGAAAGAATTGAACCATACTCATCACATCATATTAACCTTGCATAAATGTGCTGCATTACACAATTCTTCTCCAAAACCAGAGACTGCATACATCATGAAGAAACCCAGATAAGATCACAGTTAAGACAGAAAATTCTCCATAAAATAGATCGCACTAGATCTTATCCCATACAGTCGCGCATACAATCACATATAATCGCTCACAACAACTACTCCTCCTCTACGACTCTCCAAAATAGATCTATAAATAGGCTTTAGCCTTTACATTTAGGTTACACTACTAACTGACTTCTAACCGCTACTGACCTATTGTAACAAAACTTCGTCAAAATATACATAAAATATTCAAAAAGCGGTTATTTTTTCGCTTATCGTGCCAATTTTCCCTTGCACAGTACCGGGTGAGCTTGCACAGCTATCATGACACTACGCAACTCACTCACCCCAAACCCCTTGCTAATAGGCCCCCAACACAGTTTTTTGGCTCGCCCTCGACCCACGTCAAGTTGACAGGGTGTGTGCCGAAGTATTGTCCTTAAAATCTACAAATTGCTGCTCAATTTCTCGAACCTGCAGTTGGACTTTACTGGGAATACTCTGACAATTAGTCAAAGTTGACTGGATCGGGTACTCCTCACTAGCCTTATTTTCAACCATTTGTAGATTCTCTTGAACGGCCTGGAGCATGGCGATGGCCTTAAAAGCCAACTAGCCACCGAGTTCTTGGAATTCGTCGAGCTGCTCGCGGCACTTTTGTTGGTGTTCTTATGCCCAGGAAGCTCACTGCTGTAGATCCTTCATCTTTTGTGGCCCGGGTGATCTGCACCATCAGCGGCATGGCCTTCAGCGACGTCTTCAGGGTTGTCATTTGGCGTTCTACCTCTTGTACTTGCGCAGTCAGTTGATCAAGTTTCACATCTTGAATAATACTTTTCCAAAACTACGTGGTCTCCTCCATAACAGTTTTATCCTCTTGCTCCATAGTGCTGAACTGAGTGGTAATTTCTTCAATAGAGGTCTTGCGCTTCGCAACCTATTCCGGTGGCACTGTGGGTTGCACCTAGGCCTGGAGCAACAAGTTATTATCCTGAAGTTGAACCAGATTTTTCCCCAATTGCTTGGCCTATTCAACTGGGGTGAGCCTTGTGGTGTTTTCAAAAAATTTCTGGCAGGCATCAGAAAGAGCCTGCTCAAATTTGTTGTATCGTGCACATAGCTGTGCTTGTTCAACAATCAGGCGGTCTTGTGCCATCGTAAGGTCGATAATCTCTTCAGCAGACTTCCATTGCAACTCGGCCTGTGACACCTTCAACTGGTTGATTGCTTGTAACTTTTCCTATGCCAACTACACGTGGACCTGGTGCACCTCCTGTGCTTCCTTCTGCAGCTTCTCATCGGTATTCTGGGACTCGACATAGCCCTCAGCCAAATATTTTTGTCGTGTTGCCAACTCCAGTGCGGTGCCATGCTACAACTCAACCAACGCTATAGCTGACAACTTGTTCAGATCCAAAGTTACACTCTGGATTGGGTGCAGCTTCTAGTGAACTTCGTCATTGCTGGCATAGATCGTAGTCGGGGGAACTTGCACGTTCCTGGCCTGAGGCTAAGTGCTGATCAACAGGTTGTATTACAACAAAGGTCTTGCCGATAGTTGTTTGGAAATAATATCAAAAATGGACTCTACCCTATCTCTTACCACGCCAAATTCTTCATGGTTGGATTCACGAATCACCATAGTCGCAGCCGTAGATGAATCCATGATGGCTTTGATAAGTTGTTGTAGCTGGTCTTCCATCCTTGATTTGGTACCATTTCCCACCTCATACTCCTAACGCCATTTTGTGCGAGTCTCCACCTGCATACGTTGTGCTGCATCTTCAATATCCATCGATGACTCATTGTCGGAGTCATGGGTGCTCAATTCCTATGGGGAAGGGTCTTCAAGGACCTCTAAGGGTAGCTCCTTATCTAACTCCTCTTGGCTCATCGGGACGCGCCAGTCCCCCAGCCAATCTTGCACAATAGTACCCAAATCTTCCATGGTGAATTTATAAGGAAATGGTAGCAACTGCCAATCAGGGTCCCGCCTGGCCTGAATATGAATGGAGTGGAGTCCAATAGAAAACCAAAGGATTCTCTAATACTTGGTCACAACGAAGGGAGAAACTTTAGGAATGGCAACTGCGGTAACCTACAGCACTTCCCAATAGATCCAGAAATGAATGGCATAATTCATTTATCGACTGGGCTCGTCGACCCACCATAGGTCCTGATAGCGGGAACCATAGAAAACCTTGATTGCCTCATCTGCCATTGGTTGGTAGTCTTCAGGTTCCATCCAAGCAATAAGAGCGATTAGAATCAAAAGCCAACTATAAGAAAAGGGCTTCCTGGCATGAGCAGCAAGCGCATCTTCAAGAAATTGATTCAACAAAAATAGAGACAAATTCATTTGTACCCCTTCAATACATTTTTGGGCATAGGAGACAACACTCGAAATGCATTGGACTGGTCGATTGCCACATACAATCTTGCTCGCTAGAATTCTTGATCCAATGCGCACCATATGTGAATTAATTTTGTCAACCAAAGCACTCCTTCAGCTGCTTCACAAGTTTCTTATCCGTATCTCTTCCACAAATATACTGTGTCGGGTCCTCCCAACCTTTGGCAAACCAGTAATGCTTGCAATCAAGTCAACTGTGTTATCTCCCAAAATAAATTTATTTTGATGGTAGGAAGAATATTCTTGTGTAATGAAAGATATGAGTATCACTAACAATTTGAAAGCCTCTATTTTTTATTTGGATGAAAATTTTACAAGTTATAACTTTCGGTGGCTTAGGAGAGGACTATTATAGCTCATTAGCCACCGAAAATATATGTTTCGGTGCCTAAACAGTTGAACGCGGGGAAAAGGCGAACCACCGAAAGCAATCTGAGCAAGCAAAGTCAAAGTAACACTTTCGGTGGCTTAGGAAAGACTGCAGAAAACTCATTAGCCGCCAAAAAGGGGCGCTTTCGGCAGATAAGAGAGAGAAACAAGAAAGGTTTTAACAGCCGAAAGAGAGTGGCAAGCAGCATTGGGAAAAGTACATTCGGTGGCTTAGGAGAGGCTCGGAAGATCTCATTAGCTGCCAAAAAAGGTCGCTTTCGACAGATTAGAGAAAGGTGCAACACATATGCTAACCACCGAAAGCAGGAAGATAAGCATCAGGTAAAAAACCATTTATGCGGTTTAGACAAAAGCTAGGGCATTTTATTAACCACCGAAAGAACAGGTTTTTGGAAATTAAAAAAGGTTTTCTGATGAGGTCATTATCTGCCGAAAGTAGAAGTTCACCATAGTGATGGGGTAAAAGTTCCGGTAGCTTAAGCAAGAAAGACAACGTTTCATTAGCCACCAAAATCCATCTTTTCAGTGGCCAGCTGAAAAATTCCTAGACGATCTTAAACACCAAAAGGGAAAAATAAAGAAAATGGTTAGGGAACTGTCACATCTAACCCCGTCAGCAAAAAAAATGATCATTTGTGAGCGTGACTAACCACCGAAAATATCTCGGCCTGTGTGACTGCATGGGAAAATGAGTGAAGAAGGTCATTATGTGACTGGCAAAGGACTGATCTGACTACAAACCCTCAGTCTTCGTCCACCTGTCCAAAGGATCATCAAATAGCCACCAAATGCTCTAGCTAAAGTAGGTTATGGTTATGTGGGAAAAGAGATCTAGAGGTTCGAGCTTCTATCATCATTTTTGTGATCTTAGCCTCCATAAATGACATAAAACCCTCATAATCAGTGCCTAAAGTCTCCATCTAATTTCATTTTTGGAATTGTCATTTTCTCCACCTGAAAAAAATAGCTCTGAAATAAGCAGCCTGCTAAAGCATACTACATACAAGTCTGAAAATCATTTTCCAGGTACCCTGGAGATACACCCATCAAGATGAAGAAGAGTGAACCATCTCTCAGGCAGGATCTAGGTGATATCAGTTATCTAGAAGCAAATCCAAAGGTCTATAGACTTTTCCAAGAGGTGGGCTATTACAAATTCTATGAGAAAATACAAGGCTTCCATCAGCAGGTGGATGAAGATTTTTCCCTCTCATTTGATGGTTTAAAAGAAGTTATAGGAAAAGAGGAGTTTCTCATATATGAAACACTAGTCAGTGAGGTGACAGAAATCCCTTCCACGGGAGAGAAATGGTTCAAGACCACCATACCAAAAGAGGTGGAATTCAGGTCTTACCTTAAGCCTGATCATAGAGGAATAATATGGAAGAAGAGTGTGCCATCATCATGGCTGGAAGAGAACTGGCAACAGTTGCTGAAGGCCATTGTGGTCTACTTAACATGTGAAGGGAGATATAATAGAGCAATGATCTACCATTTCAAGCTCATGAATCATTTCACAGGTAAAAGCCCTCTGAATCTACCCTTTTATTTACACATAAGTCTAGGGAAAATGGCACATCAAGCAAAAGCCCAGCCACCCAAGATTGTTGGTAGGCTATCCCACCATGGTATTATCTAGCTATTCGTCCAGAAGCTATTGAAGATAAGAAACATGGCTTGGCCTTATTTTCTATTCTGGAATGGCTTTGAGACAGGCCTTAAGCCAGAGGAGAAAGGGAAGTATCCTGCCAAGAAATCCAGCACCCCAAGGATTGGGAGAAGAAGGAGGAGGGTCATTTCCCCAGTAGCAGCAATAAAAAAACCTCCCTCCTTTCCAAGACCAAGAAGGAAAAGAGGAATTCAGACTTCAATGAGAAAGGTCAAGAGGCAGAAGCACACCATGAAAATGTCTTAAATCTGCCCTATTCATATTCTGAGGAATAACAAGAAGAGGATGCAGCCCTAGCTCTGCAAATTGTACCAGTATCTGAAGCATTTCCATCCCCCACACCACAGGAGCAAGAAGAACCAGTAGAAATGGCTTCCCCAGCAGGCCTAGAAGTCAAAAGATCAATCCGCTACTGAGGAAGGTTTATGAAATGGAGGTCTTGGAAAGAGAACTAAAGAGAAATAATGAGACATTGACTAGGAGAAACAAGCTACTGTGCAAGTCCTACCTGGAGCAGAGAGAAGGATAAATCTTCTTGAAAAGGCTGAACAAAATATACCTAAAGGAAAATACCAGGTTATATAGGATGGTTAGGCTCCAAAGGCTACAACTGAAGAAATCCAAAGCAAACCCTAGCAGCCACCTCACCTTATCAACCCTAGTTGAAGTAGCCATCAGTCTCCAGCCTCCTGAAGCTAGCCAAGGCACTGTTAACACCCCTAGCATGAAGCCTGTAGAAGAGGAAAGCTGATCTAGTAGGCCTGAAAAGAAATTTTTGATGAAAACCAAATAATTTTTTGTAAAACAGGGCTTTCGGTGGCTTAGGCGGACGATGGAGTAGTCCATTAGCCATCGAAAGCATCACTTTCAGCAGCTAACGGTTCCAATAGACTGGTCGCTTAACCACCGAAAGCATACAGAGGCTTAAGAGCAAGTTTTGATAGACAGAAACAGTTGTGGGCGACTTTAGATAGTTCATGGACGTGATCTAAAGACAAAAGGCACTGAGGGAAGCATCAGAAAGGGTTTTTGTGAGATCCACTATGACATAACAGCGCCAAAAGACACCAACCCTGGCTGCAAAAAGGAAATCAGTGGTTTAACTGGCAGAGAACTAGCAGCAGTGATCAATAACAATTGCTTCAGTTATTTAATATTCATTCGTTGAACTAAATATTCATTATAGTTAGACAAGTATTTAGGTAAGGTTTCAAACCCTAATTTGCAAAAAACAGTTACTTTGTTTATTTTTGTAAAAACAAATCCAGGGTTTTAGGAACTGTATATTTTGTAAAAGGCTATAAAGCCTAAGACTATTTTTATAAAAAAGGTTCAACTTCGGGGATTTATAAGCCTATACTATTGTCAACTTCTCATTTTGCTCATTCTAGAATATAATCTCTTTTGTTATGATTTGTTCAGCCATCATCTTTGTATTTACTGTACTTATGCCTGAATGTGTATTTAGGTTATTTTCAAGTTGATTAATAACTAATAGCTGTCATCCTATTGGTGTGTTAATATCATTTGATTTATAAGTACCATCCTTATCATGATTTAGCCATTTATATGCATCTGTTTTGTATGTAATTCTGTCATCTTGATGAGTTCTCCATCCCTGCACCTTATTGTCAAACTACTAAATAGTTTTAACTAAAAGCCTTGTAATTGAGTGAGTTTTATGCATGTCTTGAGAATGGAAGGTTATATAGGTAACCTGACTTGATCCATATCAGAAAACCCTAAAAACATTGTAAGTTACCAGACCTCCTCGAGCTACAACCTAGAGGAGTTTCCCGGAGTGATAACAAATTGGCGCTGTTGCCGAGGAGAGGAGACTAAAGCTCAGCTTCCCTGGCAGATGACATAGATCCTTGCTTTAATGATAGACAAAGCTTGAACACTATTCTAGTTGTAATCATCTATCTAGCGACTCCACTGAAATAGGGTGGCTTCAAGAAGACCAAGTACTAGAGCAAACCCTAAGGGGCCACCAGCAACACCTATTTCAGATCCAAAAGAAATCTTGAGAAGAGCTAGAGCTTTGCTAAGACAGACCAACAGTTCTGCAAAAGAAGCCACATCAGGTATTTCAAGAAAAATTTCTGCTATTATTTCTTCTGCTGAAACACTTAAATCTCAGGAATTCATAAATACATCAAAAAATCCTAGGGTTTGGGCATCTTCAAGCACTGCTGCTTGTGAAGATCCAATCCCTGGTGACTCCACTAGGATAAGTATACCACCACCACCTTCTCAGCAAGTACCTTCATCAGTGATGCCTTCCTCAACCCTATCCATACCCATTTTCAAAATGGTTGCCCCTCAATTGACCAAAATGGTTTCCCCTCAATTGACCAAAATGGAAAGGATCCTGGTAGCTAGGTATGTCCCCCTAAATTTTCCAAATCCCCTCTCTGCCATGCCTACTTGAGATCACCTCAAGTATATGCCTAATTTCATAGGAGAAGGGGATTTCATAGCTGAAGAACATCTAGAGGCATTTTACAGCTATGCTGAGAATATTAACATAGAGCAAGAAGATGTATGGACTAGGTTTTTTGTGTAAATCCTAGATGGTCAGGCTAGGAAATGGTTTAAGGAGTTGCCTGCTGGATCAGTGGTAGGCATTAAGGCCCTATATGACATATTCCTAAAGCATTGGGGAGAGAGGAGAGACCACCTCTACTATATCACAGAGTTCAGCAACCTAAAAAGAGAAAATGGGGAGTTTGTCTCCAACTTTACCAAGATATTCAACAATATGTACAGCAAGATCCCCACTGAAATCAATCCCACTGATACCTCAGCTAGGATAACTTATGCAAATTCCTTTTACTCTAATTTCTACCCTCTTATCAAGAAAAGGAGGTTTTCTTCCTTATCACTCATGCAAGACGCTGCCCTAGAGGTAGAACCAAACATTTTGGCATCTCAAAAGGTCAAGGGAAAGATAGACAGGAAGAAGTAGTCAGTAGACCCTATTGGGTCTTCTTTATCATAGAACAATATTGAAAAAATGAAAAAATTATTAGATAACCTTACTACAGAAATGTCTAAATTGAAGGACCAAGGAAAGATGCCTATGAGGGGCAAAGGACCAAGTGACTTTGCTCCTCAAAACCCTAATTTTGTCCCTTATAGAAGAGGAAACCCCCCAGTTCAGATTCTCAGAAGGGAGAGGAATCAAGGGGAAGATCAGAGAATAAGAGATCCATTTGAAAATGATATACTAGAAGAAGAGACAGAATTCATTGCGGAAGAAGGAGAGGCTGAAGACAACATCCACTACATGGAGGATGAGGTGGACTGTTCTTTTCTGACACAAGCAAAATATGAGGAAGCCCTAATTGATCAGCAGATCACTGAAAAGGCTGTATATCAGGATTATGGTCAAGGAGGGTACAATATGAGGTTTAGGTTGGTTTCCCCTCTCAAGAAGAATGATGGGCCTATCAAGCAGACTGCTGCACCATCCAAAAAGGTCACCGTTTTACCAAAGAAAGGGGTTGTCATATCCAAAACATTGCAGAAACTAGCACCTTCATCCATTCCTGATCAGGTCCAAATAAAATTTCTAGGGAATGAGGTAAGGTTTCCAGATAGGATGCATTATTCTTTCAACCTTGAGTCAGAAATTCAAAAATTGAAGATCCCTTTCCCATTAATTGAGCTAATGAAAAATGATGCATTCAAGTCTTCCATTCTGAATTCCCTTTAGCCAAAGATGCATATTGACACTGACTTTGTTAACCTGTAAGATGACAAGCCTATTGTAACCCTGGGCCCCATGATCAAAGACCTAAAGGACTCATGCCCTCCTTTCTACATGTCCCTGAATATCCATGATAAAATCCTCCATAACTGTCTGTTGGATTCAGGAGCCTCTCATAACCTAATGCCAAAGGCTATGATGGATGAGCTTGGTCTCAGCATCACAAATCCCTACCATGATTTATTCTCCTTTGACTCCAGAAAATTCAAGTGCTTGGGCCTCATCAAAGACCTAGTTGTGAAGCTAACTCAGCTACCTTCGAAAAGCATCATGATGGACATTGTAGTGGCTGATATCCCTCCAAAATTGTAGTGGCTGATATCCCACTATCCCCATGTTTGGAGGAGAGACTAAGAGGTTGTACCGGGAAAATCATTTGGTCTACATCATAAGACAAGAGAGCAATTCAGTAAATCACCCCATCTATGTAGTGGACACTAATTTTGGGTCATGCATTCTGTAAATAGATGATTCTCAACAAACATCAGTCTAGCTCACTGAACCCACCTATCAACAGCCTGAAGAAGTGACCACAATAGTCTGGAACATGTATTTTGATGGGGCTATCACTCAAAGCTCTGCAGGTGCAGGTGTAGTATTGATCTCCCCATCCAAGAAAAATATTCATCTATCTTACAAGCTTGATTTTAAAACCACTAACAATATATCAGAATAAGAAGCCTTGCTGCTAGGAGTTAAAGTTGCCAAGGAGATGGGCATCATGTGCATGAGGATTTTTGGAGATGCAGACCTCATTATACAGCAAGTCAACAACACTTTTCAGACAAAAAACATTAGACTAAAGGCCTACAGGGATGAGGTATGGAAACTAAGAGACTCCTTTATGCTTTTTGAACTATCATATATACCTAGGGATTTGAATCATCTGGCTAATTCCCTAGCTCTCTCTGCAAGTCTATTCATTCCTCCTTTACCTTTTAATCTCAGCTATGATGTTCAAGTTAAATACAGACCTTCCCTACCAAAGAATGTCAAATTCTTGAAGGTGTTTTAAAATGATGATGAGCTTGGTAAGTTCCTTCAACTAGTAGATGAATTCTCTGATATGCAGATAGACTAGGAAAACCTAAACACGGAGGAATCCAAGCAGCTCAAGTTGAAAGATAAAGTGGCTGATCAGAACATTGTCCAATTACCCAGAAACTACATACCTTGAGGTCTAGTACCATAGGAACATCTATTTGACCACAATGACATCCCTTTTAAGCCTACCAAAAAGGAGCTAGATCCTGCTGTCCAAGAGAAAAACATAGGTAGCCAAAGCCATCCAAAACTGATAAATCTGTCTACTAAATTGACTGCTGATCAGAGGTCAAAGTTTTGCAACCTGATAAAGGAGTTTGCTGATGTCTTTGCCTGGGAGTATAGTGACCTAAAAACCTATGACACTAATATCATCCAGCACATGATCCCTTTGGAGAAGGACACCATCCCTTTCAAGCAGAAGCTGAGATCCATCAGTCCTCTCCTATTACCAGTAATTGTAAAAGAAATCCATAAGCTCCTCAAATCCAAGATCATAATCCCCCTCAGGTACTCCAAGTGGATTGCAAACCCAGTGGTGGTAAGAAAGAAAAATGGAGAAATCAGGTTGTGTGTGAATTTTAGAAACCTGAACAAGTGTTCCAAGAAAGATAACTATCCACTTCCCAACATGCAACACCTACTGCAGAAAGTCTCAGGGGCTAGGGTTATGTCCTTCCTAGATGGCTTCTTTGGATACAACCAAGTTGTTGTGCACCCTGATGACCAAGAGAAGACTGCCTTTACCACCTCCTGGGGAACCTTCATGTATGCTAAAATGCCATTTGGGCTAATGAATGTTGGGGCTACTTTTCAGAGAGCCATGGACCTAGCTTTTGTAGGGTTGAAAGAAAAATTTGTGCTGATATATTAGGATGACCTAACAGTTTACTCTCACAGCCATTATGACCACTTGCAGCATTTAAGGAAGGTATTTATGAAGTGCAGAAGGTATGGAATATCATTGAACCCTAAGAAGTCTCAATTTTCACTCAGTGAAGGAAAACTCCTAGGCCATATAGTCTCAGCTAAGGGTGTAAAGATCGATCCGGTAAGGGTGGAAGCAATTCAGAAGATGTTAATACCGAGGTAAAAAAGAGACATTCAGTCCTTTTTAGGAAAGATAAACTTTGTCAGGAGGTTCATCCCTAATTTCTGTGAGCTAGTAAAGCATATAACAGTCATGCTAAAAAAAGAGGCAGAAATAAAATGGACTGACCAGGAAAGAAACTCTTTTGAAGACATTAAGAAGGCTATCATGAGGGCCCCAACCCTGATTAGTCCTGATTACACCAAGAGTTTTTATATATTCTCTTTTCCATCCTATGACACAGTGCAGCTGTACTATTACAAAAGAATGATGAGGGTATTGATCATCCAGTTGCATTCTTCAGCAAAACCCTGAGATATGTTGAGCTGAAGTATCACCCAATTGAGAAGCAAGCTTATGCTTTCATAAAATCTTTGAAGACTTTCAGAATTTATATTCTCCATGCCAAGGTCCTTGCATATGTCCCTTCAGCTGCTGTGAAGGATGTTTTAACTCAGCCTGACATTGATGGGAAGAGAGCTAAGTGGATTTCCAAGCTCATTGAGTTTGATATAGAGGTGAAACCCACTAAGCCTGTGAAGGGACTAGGTCTGGCCAAACTCGTGGCCAAAAAAAATTGTGAACTAATGGGAATAAACTTCATGTGTCAAATCAGCAAAGGTGCAGACTATGGTAGTAGCAGAAGTAGATCAAGATCAGAAGGACATTCCATCAGTAGTTGAAAACATATCTGCATGTGAGTGGTACTCATGTATTATTCATTTTTTGCAAAAATTAGAAGTTTCTCCTGATCTCACTCCTAACCAAGCACGAGCTCTTAAGTTAAAATCTGTTAAGTTTTGCATAATTGACAAATTGCTGTACTGGAAAGATCAGTTTGGAATTTTGCTAAGGTGTCTAGATAAAGAGGAAGTAGAGCAGGTCATGCCTCACTTTCATTCCAGTGCATGTGGAGGCCACCACTATTGGAAAACCACAGCCCATAAGATCTTAAAAGCAGGATACTATTGGCCAGTCCTCTTTGCTGATGTATGCACTTTTGTAAGGGCCTATGACCAATGCTAAATATTTATAGGGAAGCAGCAGCTCAAATACTTACCCCTTAGGCCTATTGTAGTGAATGGGCCTTTCCATCAATGGGGTATAGATTTCATAGGTGAAATAAATCCATCTTCCAGTGGACAGCATAAATGGATCTTAGTAGCCACTGACTACTTTACCAAATGGATAGAAGTAGTACACACCAGGAATGCCACTCATCAGGTCATCATGAGATTTTTATATGAGAATATCTTCAGCGAGTTTGGTTTCCCAGTAAGGTTGGTAACTGATAATGCACCAGTGTTCAAATCTAGGGCATTATTTAACATGTGTGAGTCAATGGGCATCCAACAAAAGTTTAGTCAAGATCATCAGGAAACTGTTGGAGACAAATAAAAAAAGCTGGGATTCAAAGATTAAGTTTGCTTTATGGGCTGATAGGGTAACAGACAAAAGATCCATAGGGACTTCTCCATTTAAGCTAGTTTACGGCACTGAGGCCATTTTTCCTATCCATCTCACTCTTCCAGTGGAAATGTTATTTTAGGAAGAGGAAGATGAACCAAATGATATGGTGAGAAGGATGATGGACTTGGTGGAGTTACAAAAAATCAAGGAGCAAGTTATAGGAAAATCAGAAGCCCATCAACAGAGGCATTAGAGGAAATTTCAACTAAAAATGGGCCTTTTAACTTTAACTCAAATTCCATGTCATCATGTGTTAGCCAATGAAATTGGTTTAAATTTTAAATACTGTATAGGTCTTAAACACTTTTTTAATATAAATTTGGGGATAGGTATCATAAAAAAAACTACTTTTTTGTTTGTATTTTCAACATAACTCCCCGTTTTTTTACTCAAATTTCGACCGGGAGAGCTCGTTGGATGCGGAATTAAATTCTGCATCCAATGAGTACCCACTCGACATACTTTTGATGGAGCCCACTACCCTAAAAACAAGAAATACCTGAAAAATGTGATGATGACATCATCATCATGTTTTTTCAGGTATTTCTTGTTTTTCGGGTAGCGGGGTCCGTCAAAAGTATGCCGACAAGCTCTCTCGATCGAAATTTGAGTAAAAACACGGGGAGATATGTCGAAAATACAAACAAAAAAATAATTTTTTCTTTTCTTCCTCCAAAATTAATAGTCTTATTTTATTATTTTAACTATTATTTTATTAATTTTTTTTAGGAGGCCCATTTTGAGGTGAAATTTCCCCTAATGATAAAGGGCATGTTTACAAAAGAGATAAAGTAGACAAATTCCAGGTTGGAGATTGGGTCCTCAAGTGGGATGCTGTCAGACAGGACAAGGGAAAACATGGAAAATTTGACTATTTGTGGATTGGCCCTTTTGTGATAGCCCAGCTACATAAGAATAACACCTTCAAATTGCAGAATCTGGAAGGGGAAGAGTTATTTAATGGCCCAGTGAATGGGCGGTTTTTGAAGCTCTACTTGAGTTAAGGCTCTGAGGCCTTATTATTGTAAATTGATAGATAGTAGGTTGTTTTTGCTTACAGAATAAACTCCATGCCCAATGGAACACTAAATGATAGTGTTGATTTATTTAGTTGCTTGCAGGGAAAGGCATTTTGGTCTAGGATTCTTGGGACCTCATTGGGAGGTTCCCATCCCCAAGTAGGAGCCAGATGTTATCTCCCAAAATAAATTTATTTTGATGGTAGGAAGAATCTTCTTGTGTAATGAAATATATGAGTATAACTGACAATTTGAAAGCCTCTATTTTTTATTTGGATGAAAATTTTACAAGTTATAGCTTTCGGTGGCTTAGGCGAGGACTATTATAGCTCATTAGCCACCAAAAAGCTATGTTTCGGTGGCTAAATAGTTGAACGCAGGGAAATGGAGAACCACCAAAAGCGATCTAAGCAAGCAGAGTCAAAGTAACACTTTTAGTGGCTTAGGTGAGACTACAGAAAACTCATTAGCCTCTAAAAAGGGCTTTCGGCAGATAAGAGAGAGAAACAAGAAAGGTTTTAACCGTCGAAAGCGAGGGGCGAGCAGCATTGGTAAAAGTACATTCAGTGGCTTAGGTGAGGCTCGGAACATCTCATTAGCCACCGAAAGAGGTCGCTTTCGATAGATTAGACAAAGGTGCAACACATATGCTAACCATCGAAATCAGGAAGATAAGCATCAGGTGAAAAACCCTTTCGACGGTTTAGGTGAAAGCTAGGGCATTTTATTAACCACCGAAAGAACATGTTTTTGGCAATTAAAAAACGTTTTCTGACGAGGTCGTTATCTACCGAAAGCATAAGTTCACCATGGCGACGAGGTAAAATTTTCGATGACTTAAGCAAGAAAGACAATGTTTCATTAGCCACCAAAAGCCATCTTTTCATCAGCTAGCTGACAAATTCCTGGAGGATCTTAACCACCAAAAGGGGAAAATAAGGAAACGGTTAGGGAACTGTCAAATCTGACCCCGTCAGCAAGAAAAATGATCATTTGTGAGCGTGACTAACCACCAAAAATATATGGGCCTATGTGATTGCATGGGAAAATGAGTGAAGAAGGTCATTATTCGACTGGAAAGGGACTGATCTGACTACAAACCCTTAGTCTTCCTCCACCTATCCAAAGGATCATCAAATAGCCACCGAATGCTCTAGCTGAAGTAGGTTATGGTTATGTGGGAAAAGAGATCTAGAGGATCGAGCTGATGTCATCATTTTTGTGACCTCAACCTCCATAAATGACATAAAACCCTCATAATCAGTTTTTAAAGTCTCCATCTGATTTCATTTTCGAAATTGTCATTCAGATACAGAAGAAATTTTGAGAAGAGCTAGGGATTTTCTAAGACAGGCCAATAGTGCTGCATAAGAAGCCACATCAAGTATTTCAAGAAATTTTTCTGCTATTATTTCTTCTGTTGAAACACTTAAATCTCAAGAATTCATAAATACATCATAAAATCCTAAGGTTTGGGCATCTTCAAGCATTGCTACTTATGAAGATCCAAAAGAAATTTTGAGAAGAGCTAGGGCTTTTCTAAGACAGACCAGCAGTGCTGCACAAGAAGCCACATTAGGTATTTCAAGAAATTTTTCTGCTATTATTTCTTCTGTTGAAACACTTAAATCTCAGGAATTTATAAATACATTAGAAAATCCTAGGGTTTGGGAATATTCAAGCACTACTGCTTGTGAAGATCCAGTCCCTGGTGAATCCACTGGGATAAGTATACCACCACCACCTTCTCAGCAAGTACCTTCATCAGTGCTTCCTTCCTCAACCCTATCCATACCCATTTTCAAAATGGTTGCCCCTCAATTGACCAAAACGGAAAGGATCCTAGTAGCTAGGTATGCCCCCCTAAATTTGCCAAATCCCCTCTCTGCCATGCCTACTGGAGATTACCTCAAGTATATGCCTAAGTTCACAGGAGAAGGGGATTTCACAACTAAAGAACATCTAGAGGAACTTTACAGCTATGCTAAGAATATTAAGATAGAGCAAGAAGATGTATGGACTAGGGTTTTTGTGCAAAGCCTAGATGGTCAGGCTAGGAAATGGTTTAAGGAGCTACCTGATGGATCAGTGGAAGCCATTGAGGCCCTATATGACATCTTCCTAAAGCATTGGGGAGAGAGGAGATACCACCTCTACTATATCACAGAGTTCAGCAACCTGGAAAGAGAAAATGGGGAGTCTGTCTCCAACTTTACCAAGAGATTCAGCAATATGTACAGCAAGATCCCCACTAAAATCAATCCCACTGATACCTCAGGTAGGATAACTTATGCAAATGCCTTTGACTCTAATTTTTTCCTACTTCTCAGAGAAAGGAGTTCTGCCTCCTTATCACTCATGCAACATGCTGCCCTAGATGTAGAATCAAACATTTTGGCATCTCAGAAGGTCAAGGGAAAGATAGACAGGAAGAAGCAGCCAGCAGACCCTATTGGGTCTTCTTCATCATAGAACAAGATTGAAAAAATGACAAAATTATTAGATAACCTTACTACAGAAATGTCTAAATTGAAGGACCAAGGACAAATGCCTGTGAGGGATAAATGGCTAAGTGACTTTGCTCCTCAAAACCCTAATTTTGTCCCTTATAGAAGAGGAAACCCCCCAGTTCAAATTCTCAAAAGGGAGAGGAATCAAGGGGAATATTAGAGATTAAGAGCTCCATTTCAAAATGTTGTACTAGAAGAAGAGCCAGAATTCATTGAAGAAGAAGGAGAGGCTGAAGACAACATCCACTGCATGGAGGATGAGGTGGACTATTCTTTTCTAACATAGGCAGAATATGAGGAAGCCCTAATTGATGAGTAGATCACTGAAGAGGTTGTATATCAGGTTGATGGTCAGGGAGGGTACAATCTGAGATCTAGGTTGGTTTCCCCTCTCAAGAAGAATGTTGGGCCTATCAAGCAGCCTGCTGTACCATCCAAAAAGGTCATTGTTTTACCAAAGAAAGGGGATGTCATATCCAAAACATTGTAGAAACCAACACCTTTAGCCATTCCTAATCAGGTCCAAATAAAATTTCTAGGGCATGAGGTAAGATTTCTAGATAGGCTGCACTATTCTTTCAACCTTGAGTCAGAAATTCAAAAATTGAAGATCCCTTTCCCATTAATTGAGCTAATGAAAAATGATGCATTCAAGTCTTCCATTCTAAATTCCCTTTAGCCAAAGATGCATATTGACACTGACTTTGTTAACCTGCAAGATGACAAGTCTGTTGTAACCCTGGGCTCCATGATCAAAGACCTAAAGGACTCATGCCCTCCTTTCTACATATCCCTGAATATCCATGAAAAAATCCTCTATAACTATCTGCTGGATTCAGGAGCCTCTCGTAACCTAATGCCAAAGGCTATGATGGATGACCTTGGTATCAGCATCACAAAGCCCTACCATGATTTAAGCTCCTTTGACTCCAGAAAAATCAAGTGCTTGGGCCTCATCAAAGACCTAGTTGTGAACCTAACTCAGCTACCTTCGAAAAGCATCATGATGGACATTGTAGTGGCTAATATCCCTCCAAAATTTGGTCTCTTGATGTCTCGATCATGGAGCAAAAGGATAGGTGGCACCCTTTATATGGATCTTACATATGCCACTATTCCCATGTTTGGAGGAGAGACTAAGAGGCTGTACTGGGAAAATCAGTTGGCCTACATCATAAGCAAGGAGAGCAATTTAGTAAATCACCCCATCTATGAAGTGGACACTGATTTTGCATCATGCATTCTATATATAGATGATTCTCAACAAATGTCATTCCAGCTCACTGAACCCACCTATCAACAGCTCGAAGAAGTGACCACAGCATTCTGGAATGTGTATTTTGATGGGGCTAGCACTCAATTCTCCACAGGTGCAGGTGTATTATTGATCTCCCCATCCAAGGAAAACATTCATCTGTCTTACAAGCTTGATTTTAAAACCACTAACAGTATAGCAGAATATGAAGCCTTGCTACTAGGAGTTAAAGCTGCCAAGGAGATGGGGATCATTTGCATGAGGATTTTTGGAGATGCTGACCTCATTATACAATAGGTCAACAACACTTTTCAGACAAAAAACATCAGACTAAAGGCCTACATGGATGAGGTATGGAAACTTAGAGACTCCTTTATTCTTTTTGAACTGTCATATATACCTAGGGCTTTGAATCATTTGGTTGATTCCCTAGTTGTCTCTGCAAGTCTGTTCATTCCTCCTTTACCTCCTAAGCTCAGCTATGATGTTCAAGTTAAATACAGACCTTCCCTGCCAGACAATGTCAAATTCTGGAAGGTGTTTGAAAATGATGACAAGCTTGGTAAGTTCCTTCAACTAGTAGATGAATTCTCTAATATGCACATAGACCAAGAAAACCTAAACACGGAGGAAGCCAAGCAGCTCAAGTTGAAAGATAATGTGGCCGATCAGAACAGTGTCCAATTACCCAGCAACTGCATACCTTGAGGCCGAGTACCACTGGAAGAGTTGTTTGACCACAATGACATCCCTTTTAAGCCTGCCAAAAAGGAGCTAGATCCTACTGTCCAAGAGAAAACATAGGTAGCCAAAGCCATCCAAAACTGATAAATTTTTCTACTAAATTGACTTCTACTCAAAGGTCAAAGTTTTGCAGCTTGATAAATTAGTTTGCTGATGTCTTTGCCTGGGAGTACAGTGACCTAAAAACCTATGACACCAATATCATCCAGCACAGGATCCCTTTGGAGAAGGACACCATCCATTTCAAGCAGAAGTTGAGATCCATCAGTCCTCTCCTATTACTAGTAATTGAAAAACAAATCCATAAGCTCCTCAAAGCCAAGATCATAATCCCCCTCAGGTACTCCAAGTGGATTGCAAACCTAGTGGTGGTAAGAAAGAAAAATGGAGAAATTAGGTTGTGTGTGGATTTTAGAAACCTGAACAAGTGTTCCCAGAAAGATAACTATCCACTACCCAAGATGGAACACCTGCTACAAAAAGTCTTAGGGGCTAGGGTTATGTCCTTCCTAGATGGATTCTCTAGATACAACCAAGTTGCTGTGCACCCTGATGACCAAGAGAAGACTACCTTTACCACCCCCTAGGGCACATTCATGTATGCTAAAATGCCATTTGGGATAATGAATGCTAGGGCTAATTTTCAGAGAGCCATGCACCTAGCTTTTGTACGCTTGAAAGATAAATTTGTACTGATATATTTGGATGACCTAACAGTTTACTCTCACAGACAGAATCGGTTTTGGGTGACTTCAGATAGTTCATGGACGTGATCTAAAGACAAAAGGCATTGAGGGAAGCATCAGAAAGGGTCTGTGTGAGATCCACTATGACATAGCAATGCCAAAAGACACCAACCCTAGCTACAAAAAGGAAAGCAGTGGTTTAACTGGCAGAGAACTCGTAGTAGTGATCACTAGCAATTTATTCAGTTATTTAATATTCATTCAGTGAACTAAATCTTCATTATAGTTATACAAGTCGTTAGGTAGGGTTTCAAACCCTAATTTGCAAAAAACAGTTACTTTGTTTATTTTTGTAAAAACAGATCCAGGGTTTTAGGATCTGTATATTTTGTAAAAGGCTATAAATCCTAAGACAATTTTTATAAAAAAGGTTTGACTTCAGGGATTTATAAGCCTATACTATTGTCAACTTCTCATTTTGCTCATTCTAGAATATAAGCTCTTTTGTTATGATTTGTTCATCCATCATCTCTATCTTTACTGTGCTTATGCCTAAATGTGTATTTAGGTTATTTTCAAGTTGATTAATAACTAATATTTGTCATCCTATTGGTGTGTTAATGTGACTTGATTTATAAGTACCATCCTTATCATGATTTAGCCATTTATATGCATATGTTTTGTATGTAAGTCTGCCAGCTTGATGAGTTCTCCATCCCTGCACCTTATTGTCAAACTACTGAACAGTTGTAACTAAAAGCCTTGTAATTGAGTGATTTTTATGCATGTCTTGAGAGTGGAAGGTTATATAGGTCACCTGGATTGATCCATATCAGAAAACCCTAAAAAAATTGTAATTTACCAGGCATCCTCGAGCTACAACCTAGAGGAGTTTCCTGGAGTGATAACAGACCGTGATAGGGATCAGCGTATTCAGCCAAAGCGTTCCTCCATGGAAACACACCAACAGTTACTTCACACATGCATGTGCTTCATTCAAGAGGCCAAAATGGGGCATATTGATGAGCCCCAATAACCTAGACTTGTCTAACCCATTAGCCCATGGTTTCAGAATTCGCTCAATGGGGCCACTAGGCGCCATATGGATGGATTCATATGGCTCGCCACAGACATATTTAAGTAAGAGTAGGCCATGATTGTCAAAATTAAGCCTGATCAACACCGGGATGATATCGATTGAGCATGTCATCCCTTCTGGAAGAACTAGCAACTTGGGTGGGTACTTCTGATTCTTCGACATCTTTCGTGGATTGGCTTATGGACGCGTAGGAATGACATATCCTGAGATACCATGCATTGAGACACCCCGAGATGTCGCAGACTCAACAACTCCTAATATCGATGGCCCAGTCTGTGCAGATCCTTCTCCCTGCATTCTCACAAACATGAGAGTTTGCCTCTTCTCTAGTGGCATAGGACTGGGTCTCTGAGTCTGTTGCTTCCTCTTGGGAATGGATGACGAACCCACTGGCATACTCATGACTTCTTCTTCCACAGTCGTGGTCCAAACAAGGGACTCGTACTCACTAAAAATTTCAATAGCGCCAAGGCCACTCAGCATCCCTTACCCCTCAAAACCTAAAAATACACTCAACAGCTCGGACTGTACTTCACTCAACACTTATGCATAGAATTCACCTTCTATTTTCTACTCACACAACTGAGGAATGACATCTGATGCATCCCACGCAGTGTTTTATAATGGAACCATTTGTTGGTGAAACCCACCAACAAAGCTTCGTCGACAGGGGTTCCCACTCTGTCAACACCCTACAGTGAAATCTCCCTGAGCATCGGCCCAGACAGGTTTTACCCTGCCCAGCAACGTCTGCGAAGCAGACGAGGTCTCACCTAAGGCGTTCAAGGGAGAGATGTCAAAACCAAGTTTTCGACAATGGGAGAGGAGGATATGAGGATCCGACGGAGGGACACCATAACTTATGAAATCATCACACAGTAATATAGATAGCGCAGCATTATTCAAGGAACAATATTACTCACAGCGTATCAAATGGTTACAGAAATACAGATTGCATCGACATAAAAGCAACAGATCTCATTGATATAGCAGGAAGAGACTGAATCACATCTATATTATGCCATTGTAACAAAACAGAGTTGCAGCATCATAACAGATCTATAAAAACAGACAAGAATTGAACCATATTCATCGCATCATATTAACCTTGCATAAATGTACCACATTACACAATTATTCTCCAAAGCCAGAGACTGCATACATCACGAAGAAACCCAGATAAGATCACAGTTAAGACAGAAAATTCTCCATAAAACAAATCGCACCATATCTTATCCCATATAGTCGCGCATACAATCACATACAATCGCTCACAACAACTGCTCCTCCTCTACAAATCTCCAAAATAGATCTATAAATAGGATTAAGCCTTTACATTTAGGGTCCACTTCTAACTGAATTCTAACCGCTACTGACCTATTGCAACAAAACTTGGTCAAAATATACATAAAATATTCAAAAAGTGGTTATTTTTCTTCTTATCACGTCAATCTACCCTTGCGCGGTACCACACGAGCTTGAGTAGCTTTCGTGACATTGCGCAACTCACTCGCCCCAAACCCCTTGCCAACACTATATTGCCGCAAAAATAAGGCAACCCATATAACTGAGCACATCCACGAGTGGTGGCGGTGTTGGAGCTTGTGCAAGGTTTAGCTGGAAGATAGAATATTCCTCGATTGGTTTTTAAAAACCTTGCTACCACCCATAGCTAAGGATGTCGCCTCTGAGTGCCCCCAGTCTGAGGAAGAAGCCATCTTGAAGGAACAACAATTTGATTTAATTTATGCACATTCAAGGTACTTATACACCATTCTTCATGATGCTCCTCATGCTGGTACCTACCACTACGACATGTCGAGGTCATCACATGCTGTGGATGGAATCATAGCTTTGGTTTCCCATCACTCACAGCGCCATGTGGCACCTCCTATGATGCCACATCATCCAAGTAACACCACTAGTGTTTCCCACCCTAACCAACCCCTCGAATACTCAAGGTTGATGTCCCATTCTGTAGCCACAAATTCCTACGCACAACCCATGCCACAACAGCAGGTCCATGCACCAACTTAGCTGGCACAACAGTATTCAGGACAAATGGCCAGAATTGTATCCCCCCAGCTCTTCCAGTCTACTATGCACACTTGCGCAATCCATTTTAGCCCCTGCCCCAGCTCTGTCAGTACCCTTGGGACAAGTTTTTTCTCAACAAAATCATCCCAACCAACCTGCCCCCAACGACCAACAAGGGAAAGGAAGAAATAAACCAAGCTATAAATCGAGGCAACAACCAATCACAAGGAGGTGGCCAATAGTCGAATCCTCCCAACAACACCGAAGCAAACCAGTCGGCTCTAAATCCCCAACAACCCAACCCACCTATGCGAAACACCCCATTACAAAAGAATCATTCATGCAAACTATGTGACATCTATGGTCACTATACGCATGAATGCCCCCTCATGGGTCGCACCAAGCAAGTTCTCTGAACAAAGCTCAGCACGATACCAACACGGTAGCTCAAGATCAACCTAATCCATCACCACTAGGCCCTCAACCCATAGTGCTCTAGAACTTGTTACCACTTCAAGGACTGGTAGAAACCAAACCTGATCCCCAACCCACTCCCATAGCCCCTGTCGCACCTCCACCAATAGAGATAGGTTTTCACCACCTGCTAGGCATGACAGATAAAGAGGTCAATTTGTAGACTAGTAGAAATCAGTATGGATCCAATACTGAACTCACTAACCCATCAGCAGCCTCTTCATCCAACACAAGAAACATACCTCTTCACTTACCCCATTTTCCCCCACACCCCCCCATGTGGCGAGTTGCCAACAATGCCACGACTAGAGCAGTAGTGAAATATAGCATCATTGATGACTTGGCCCAGTCACCTATGGCCATGTCCACTCTAAAAGTACTAAAAAAATTCCCACCATAGTGAAAAGAATTGTTGGTCACGCTCGGTGCCATAGATCCCTCTGACTCAAAATTGATGACATTTGATTTGGAAAACAGAGAACCCAGAATGTCATCAACCATTGCCTTCCAAATTTAGGTATCAATTCATAATTTGGTTGTGCATCACTACATTGTAAATGAAGGGAAATCAACTTGCGTCATGTCCACATTGGTCTGGAAGAAACTTGGATCCCCTCTCCTACAACCATCTACTACTACTCTGTGTGCTTATGATGGCCACCCCACAAAAGCTCAGGGCATCCTCTCGCATGTTCCCATATCAATAGTTGGTAAAATGGTGTTGATTGACATAGAGGTAGTCAACACACAATTTGAATATAACCTTCTCTTGGGACGGAGTTACATGTACACCATGAGAGCCATGGAATCCACCGTGTTCTTCCTTATGATGTTCCCTCATGATGGGAATATTGTGACGGTGGATCAACTAACTTACCACGATCCACAGGGGCTGACTACACTAGCCAATGTCATCCCCATTATGAATACTTCCTTAGACAATGCAGCCAATCCTTCATTGTTGGCTACAGGTCCCGGGTTGTTCACCGACATGACCATGACAACTTCTTTCCCGTTCTTACCTCCCCCACAGGAAACAAGTGAGACTACGGATTTGTGCATGCTCTCACCCAGCACCGTTGCACTCAACCTCCAACTACAGCTGCAACTCCATTCACAGTCGCAGCTCCATCTGCAACTACAACCCCTTTTGCAGCCATATCCCCATCTGCAGCCGCAACCTCAACCTCAGTCACTAGGGAACTATTCGGTTTCATTCCTGATCAACACGGTCCTTTTCCTTTTCCTTTTCCTTTTCCTACCATCCGGGATCGTGAGTAAGCATGTCTTGGAAAACTACAATTTATAGGATTTCACACTGGTATTTCCTATGTGGTACCTTGACCCACCTACCCTACCTCTGAGGCCCCAAGATGTGTTGACTCCTATCCATCCAATTGAGATGATGTCGCACCTACCTCCTAGTCCATTAAAGACTCCTCCCATCTCCAGGCCTGCCCCTCTTCCTCCAACAGAGACTAGAGGAAAGGCCACCAAAAACACAACCAATACCATTTACATGATCTCTAGCACCATTTTCCCTTCTGTCTCATTGGTCGTGGAAGATCCACCTGATCTATCCCGTTGCCACTGACGCAATGACGGAGAGATATGTAAGACCACCTCTGATTTTACCCCATTCCCTTTAACCCATAGTGTGGAATTGGTTCTTCCCATAAAAGACCAGATTCTACCACACTACCTTTCCAACAACCTTCATCTCAATAAGGGGAATACCTCTTCCCTAACTCAAAAGGTCACCTATTGAAGAAGCCACACAATGGGATCCACCTCAAGAGAGTCTATGCCTGATATAACCACTATGAGTCCCTTATAGTGTAGTTTTTTCTTTTGATCATTTTTTCCATGATTCGGTGACCCCCTCTAGTATTGGTTCCACGTCTAGTCATAGTGAGTCCATTATAGAACTCAGTTGCATCATTTGCATGTGAGTAGGTTGATATGATCGTTGCCTCTGCGCTTCTAGTATCCCACTGGAGGGTGTGGTCCCACATCTGCACATGCATATGGTATGTCACACATATGATCTAGCTACCATGATGCTAGCATACCATCAGGTCCCTAGACCTATCCTGGAGGTTGAGGCCTCTCCGTATCTCCTTGGTTTTACATATGGATCATTCTCTACCAGAATAGGAAGCTGCCACCATTGTGCGAAAAGCTCCTAGGTCGAGAAACGCCCTTCTAGACCACCTCCCTCCCTAATTATTCTTAGTTCCATTTACCAAAGTCACGTCAATTTGCATACCACCATGTGAATTGCACATTGTATGTTGATCTAGCTTCATACCCATATGCCCCCATTTGGTCTAGTTTTTTCCCTGTGCATCACTACACGAGGGGCAACACCATTAGCTGTTAGTCAGAGTCATCCGGAATCTGTTTGAGACACCCCTCACACCTCCGGGTTTGGTTTTTCATCCTTTGTCTTTTTATCAGGCCATTGTCTCATGTTTACACATGATTTTTTGGACCTTTCTCCAGAGGTCACCTTGATTTTTGTACCTCTGCTGCATCGATTTGTGTGCCTTTGCTGCATCGATTCGTGTGCCTCTACCGCATCAATTTGTGTGCCTCTACTGCAAACCATCCCATGCATGTATTGGTATGTTCAAGAGCCACCTGCTCCATCCATGCTACATGGTTGGTCACCTTTGACCACCCTTCACTTACCCACCATGGGGAACCACTAGTGCCCTCGGATTGGTTGACCATAATGGAGTTTCTGTTAAGCTCTTTTCTGACTCCTAAAGGAATGAAAAGATCGCCGAATACATTTGCTTCCTTTCCCTCTCGCTAAATTAATGGAAAGAACATCTACATAGCCTCACTTATCTCCTTTTGCGAACTATGTAGGCTACCATACAAAAAGGACCACCTCGTCATATTCAAGCCAGGAACATTTCCCTCTGCATCCTTTTATGTTTTCTCGGGAACTGGGACTGAACTCTATGAAAAAGCTCACCTTGGGTTGTATTTAAGCTCTTTTCCATCCTTCTCATAATGAAAATATTTCCGAGCAAACTTGGTTTCGTTCATGCTCATAAAAGTATTTGAATGACGATCCATCCAGTATAGGTTTAACCTTTTTCAGCCTGATTGGACTACCAATAGTAAAGAATTATCCCATCCCCCCAAGGATGGGCGAGCTCTCCTATATACACTTTTATCCTTTTTCGGGCACAAGAGACTATCAACGAAAAAGAGACCCCACTGGAGTCCTCTTCATGATTTTATACTCTCTAAAATTGAAAGCACCATCGAGCATTTACTTTCTTGGGATTGCTAAAAATCCACAAGATCGTACCATAATGGTGTCTTTAGACACCACCCCATAGGTTACAGTTCGACATCATTCCCCCTTTGGGTCGCCTTTGTTCAGAGTATTCTGCGATACATCTTCCTTGAATCCTATGATCAAACAAATTTTCTACCCCACCCCAAGTATTTCCCACTTGCAGTTACATTCCCAGTATAACAACTATGATCCCCCTCCCTTGAGACAGTTTCATTTGCTGCCAAGTCAGCCCTGCCGTCGTACTCTAAACAAAGGAAGTTTGAGTCCCCTGTGATTCCCTACCCCTATTTCCCCATTTAGTGTGTCATTCCCCATATTGTCTCACATTTTTTGTTATATCCCTCTCTCTTCTGGTCAAGGAAACATCATCGCCTTGGTCAGTTGCAGGTCTCCCTCTATCGACAACAACACATCTATTCCAGAGGATAGAACTAGAGGTTCCTCTATCCTATTTTTATCCGCTAGCTCTCACAATTCACAAATGAAAAAAATCCCTTCTCTTGGTGTTGGGCTATGGGGCAGACCCGGGGTTTATACTTTAACTTCGCACCAACAAAAAGACCCACAGTGTTGGCCCTTTCGGCAACAACCTGCGAACAGGTTGCAGTCTCACCTGAAACAGCTATGGGGTGCCACAGAAATAGGTTTCTGCAAGCAGAAGAGGGATATTACTATACCTTTAGCCTTGACAAAAAATATTTATACCAAATAGAGCTTTGATATTCACTTAATTAGCTTCGCAGTTACATAAAAGAATTTTCTTGCTTAACCCTTAACTGGGAATTCACAGCGAATTTAATATTTAACAGTTATCTTACTTTAGCATTCACCTACTTATCAAAAGCATCAAAACATAACATAAACCACACAAAAGAACCACAACACAAGATATCACGTGGTTCACCCCCAGTGTAGGGGCTACGTCCACAAAACTGTGCTTTTATTCCACTACTTACAAAACAACAGTTCTGATCTACGCACTCAGCAGTAGATCCGTCCTTCAAGTCTAACTGTGCACTCAGCTACAATTCCTTTCTTACAATCTCTAACTACGCACTCAGCTGCAGTTCCTTTCTTACAATCTCTAACTGCGCACTTAGCTACAGTTCCTTTCCTTACAAAAACCCTCTGCACACACAGCTGCAGAGGTCGTCCATGCACACAGCTGGGACTTGACCTTAAAACCCACAATTAGATCTAACTTCTTTGCATCACATGATCCTCATGTCATTAGATGATCTTGATATCTTTATATGAGTTCCTATTTATACAAGTGCACTATTACAAAATCATGGGCTTACACCGGAAAATTATGGATAATTACAAAAATAGGGCTTTGACTCAACCCCGACACCCCTAAGACTATTTTGAGTCGCAACTTCGCTTACAAGTTTCCACAAAAACCACGGAGTTACCAAAATTAAGGACCGTTAAGGTGCGCGCCCCAACAGACCCCTAAGACTCACCAGTGTCCCGTCCTGGGACACTCTGCTGCTTGCCTGGTGGGAGAATTGTTGGAGCAGGGTCCCGCAACTACAGGAAAAGGTACTACATCAGGACAGGGAAGTTAAAGAAGATAGTACCTGAGCGACCGAGAAGAGAAAGCTCAACCACTGCACTTAAGGCAGTGGCGAAGATAGGAGGGCTCAGCTACCCTCATAAAGGAAAGGGAGCAATGGGATGAGGCATTGAAGATAAAGGAAAAAATAAAAGCGACCGAGGAAGCGGTGCCCATACCCACGATCAGTGTCAGGAAGCATGGAAGACTGCAGAAAGATGTGGTGTGACGGTGAGTGGCAGCCCACAGTACAGATGCACCGACTATCACAGTTAGGGTTTTTGGGTTACTGTTGGGAAAGGCCCACAGTTTTGTAATGGCGAGACCTTCGGGCCGCCTATAGAAGCATGTATTTTGTAATGTAAAAGGTTAGACAATTGGGTAGCTTCTTAGACAGTCAGACATGGGGTAGCTGCTGAGTCATTTAGCTATCCAAGTGTCTCTAGAGTCTCAGTATTGTAAGAGTCGACCTCTGGTCCTGTTAATCCATCTGTATTATCTTACTGTAACCAATAGCTGGCTCCTTGAGCATGTATGTAACAATCTGCAGGGATTGAGAGAGAGAGAGAGAGAGAGGCAGAGTATATTGTAAGAGAAGGAAATATAAGAGAAGAGATCTAAGAGAGAAGGGCTCCCGGTTGTGTGTGCAGAGTTTCCTAGAAGATCTCGAGCTACATATCAGATTGCAGTGGAACTGTGTTTATCCTCTCAAGATATAATATAAAAACCAGTTCTCGTGGACGTAGCTTCCCCCCTGGAGGTGAACCACGTAAAATCCGTGTGTTGTGCGACTATTTCAAGTGTTTGTGCTTTACTTATGTATTATATGTTATCTGTTACATGAATGTTGCTTATCAGTTGATGGACGTATGTATGTTATGCTTCAGTTTATAGCACATAGAGGGTTAAACGCAAGTTGAAGGTATCAAGTAGCCTGTATATGAGTTTATCAGTGTTTAGTTCATAACAGTTTGACAGACACAATGTTAAGTGACTCCGGTATATGAGTTCTGTGAGTTCAGTGTAGTTGATGTTAAGCATATTAGACTATAGGAGTATAAGTGAGGTTGTTTAGCTTAACTATTATACTAAGGGAGGAAGCCTTTGGATCGTGAGAGTCATATTGACATCTTACCATAAAGGATATCACAGTATAGAAAGGCGATATCGTACTGTCAGAGGAACCGTGGTGTGAGATATCACAGGATAAGAGCTGAGCAGAGGAGATAGTTTGCGCATCGCGCTAGAAGCAGCAATGCGATAAGAGTCCGCTTCCTACCAGCACCAACTAGAAGGAAGGATCGCCATCGCAGAGAGATCCCGCTGGTGAAGAAGAGTCGTGAACCAATAGGATGCTACAGAACCCAGTTGAAGACACCTGAGTCTTCATCAGACCCATCCAAGATCACTTCGGGTGAGACTTCAGACTGCTCTGTGGTCTGTCACCGAAAGGGCCAGTGAGATAGGGGTTTTGCTGGTACATTAAAGGAAACCCGGGTCTGCCCAGAGAGACCAACAAATGGTTCCATTGTCGGTTTTGAACAAACTGACGAGCTAATGTTTTGTTGGCATCCTACTAAAGAAGAACTTAACCATAGGGTTGAGTCTAAGGAGAAAGAATTTGCTAAAAAAGAAAACAAGAGTCCTAGACTGAGTACAGAGGACTGGTTACAAAAACATATCTTCACTGACCTGCATATGATATTTTTTGCAACCTATGCAAATGAGTTGTACGACTGGTTATCAAAGTTGACTGATAAGAATATATTCAAGAAGAAAAGAAACATAGTCTGGACATTGGAGTTGATCCAGACCGTGAAGAGTGTTGATAATCCCATTTCACGGGCGGTAGACTTCTGGCTTGCGAGTTTGCTGGAAGGCTTCGTTACAGAGTTTGTAGTCGATCAAAGAAATACCTTCAGTGAAGCAGAGAGGTACTTCTTCAAAGGATATCACAATAAGTACATAAGCTCTTTAAACTTGTCCATTAAGATGTTATTACATGAAAAAGGAGTAATGGATATAGTCTCAGATGAATAAGTAAATAAGTGTAATGTCACAAGAGTTTGAGAGTGACTTTGATGAAATTGGATGTACACGTAGTGGTAAGAAATATAAAGTAGATTTCAGATCTTCTCTCTTTGAAAACAGTTCAGACACTACTAGAGAACAGAGTCCAAGTAATATAGAGAGAACAATAGGGGGTATCCCTTACCACCCTTATACCCCACAGAAAGCAACCGGGACTCAGAATAATCCCGCAGGAACTACATCTAGTAGTTCACATATAGCACATACTACCTTTACACCACCTACATCTACACTGTCGAGTGGTAGTAATACAGCAAACCAGAATCCACCACGTAGAAACAAAATGGGGGATGACATGAAACTACCTACCTTCAAGGGTACTGGGGCAGAAGACCCGAAACAGCATTGGTTCTTATGTGAAGCCGTATGGACCATTAAAGGGATCCAGGATGATAATATTAAACTTGTCCAGTTGGTCACTACACTTAGAGACAGAGCCTTAACATGGTATATGAAATATACAACAGCACCGTCCAGAACACTTGTACAGGTCAAGACCACAATGATTAAAGAATTTAAGAAACCTAATTCTGAGTCACAGTGTATCACAGAGCTTAAAGACATCAAACAGCTACCTACAGAGTCATGATGGGACTTTGACTAGAAGTTCAAAGCCCTTATAGACCAAGTCAGCTTTGAGTTTGTGCCGGAGCAGCATAAAGAATGGTTCATTGCAGCACTGCTCCCTCACATCAGACTTCCATTAATGCAACAGAGACTCCGTACTCAGGATGAAGCATTGGAGATGGCAATGAAACTAGAGGCCTCACCTCTAGCTGATACCAGTATAGGAATGAAAAACCTATAGAACTAGTTAGCCAATCTCACGTTACAGATGCATGAGATTAAGAAAGGAAAAGATATTGCACAAGAGCTATGGTGTATAAAGTGTAATGGGCAGGGCCATACTAAGGATAATTGTCCAGTATTTGTTGATTATTTAGTTAGTGGGGATCCTAACCCCTTATTACAGACTCAAGGGCCATGGTGTGAACTTTGCAGAACAAGAGGACATCGACCACCGGAATGTCCTTTACTTCAGAAGTATGTACAAACCCCTAAGAACTTATATTGTAACTTTTGCAAGTCAGTAGGTCATGATGAACATAATTGTCGAGCTTATACTCTTATGATAGAGAGAAAGCATGACTTGTACAGAGTCCAGTCAGAAACACCCGGTCCAGTAGCAGGACCACAGCATGAACCGGCTTGTGATGGTCGTGGAGGAGGATTCAGAGGACGAGGCCGTGGAGAAGGATTTGGCCGTGGAGGAGGATTTTTCCATGGAGAAGGATTTGGCTGTAGCTGTGGACCTATTACTTGTTACAATTGTGGAATTGTAGGACATTATGCTGGGGACTGTCAGAACCCTAGTACGACATGTAAGTATTGTAAGTCCTATGATCACCCTATAGAAGAGTGTCCGATCTTGATAGCCAAGATTAGAGACCCTAAGCTAGTAGTACACCAGAACATCTAGTTTATTGCTGCTGAGCAGAAAGAGGCAGAACAAAGAGTCAACATTGTGACTCGCAGTGGTGCTTCTACTAGTCCGACATTGCAGGATGCAGAAAAGAACACAGGTCCGGAGTGGGTGCACAAAGACACTACTAAATTAACACCACTTGACCTACAGAAGAACAAAGAAACATTTTAGAAAGCTCAAACTTTATTTACTGAACCTACAGCATCGTCATCGCAGGTACTACCGTGCAGGGGCGTACTGCAGCAACAAACACCTTGTGGCATTAGTCCTGTGCAGATATCGCAGGCTACCACATTGGGAAGGTGTGAAGAGGATGAGTCAACAGGAAGTGTACAATCCTTCCTACGGAGTTTCTTCAAACTCGTTAGAAATGAGAAATCTATCAGAGATCTTCAACGCATCATAGATTAGTGTCAGCCATCTTCTTCTGTGAGTAGTGTGCAGCGTGTTGTTCATAATATTATGGGCCATACCAGAACAGGAAGAGAGATGAGACTCACAGCACAAGTTGGAGAATTTGAAATGGATGAGGTAATCCTAGATTTAGGATCAAAGGTAAATGTTCTGACTATACAGACATGGGAACAGATGGGTAGCCCTAAGTTAGCTATATCACCTATCCATCTGTGACTAGCCAATCAACAGCGGGTATCACCACTGGGTCGATTACCGCAGGTACCAGTTGATATTGACGGAGTCTGGAGCTTTGCAGACTTTGAATTTATAGAGATCATTGGCAATAGTAGACCATATCCATCTCTACTAGGTATTGATTGGGCAATTGATAACATGGTTGTTATCAATTTAAAGAAAAGACAAATGACCTTTGAGTATAGTCAGATCCGGGTCATCGCACCATTGGATCCTTTTCAGGGTCCCAGGTATATTGAACCTATCCGAGCAGAGGAAGAGGTGCATAATATGGAGAGCCTCTATCAGATGACAGCTAATCAGAGTGATTACATCAATCTGACTGTAGAAGGAAACATCAGTTGGTGATGCGACAGCTCATGCGCATCAGATTTGGACGTTGGTTTAGAGAACTGGCAAGACAGACTTTACAAAGTCTCAGCGCTCAGATGTGCATTTATGACTAAGTCACTATGATGGATTGGCGCAGACATTATTGATATTTTGTCCTTTCATGGCTTAGCGGATGTCAATGACTTCTTACAACAGTTTGAGCAGGAAATTCCTCAGGCGCAGAGGATGACAACTATTGACCTTGCAGTAAGATCCACACCTGCAAGATGGTGGCATGCACATAAAGAACATATTGCATCATGGGATGACTTTAAGATATTGATGGAAATCAGGTTCTCTAATGACAAGGATCCCTTACAGCAGAAATATATAGGAGAAAGTGACCCCAGGTCACATATTCAGACTTGTGAACAGAATTGGTCAGAAATTCCAGAGGATGAATGGGTTCACCTATTCATTCACACTTTAGACACAGTTCCAAGGAACTAGTACACTGAAACTGAGTTGTGCAGAGGAACCATCACATGGCCACTTATGATAGATAGCTTTTTACTCACTTTCACTTTTGAATCTGAGTATCCAAGTATTGATCAGGCCCTAGATGTTATAAAGACTAAGATATTTGATGACTGTACCCAATCAGTGTCTGCTCAGTCTGATTGGGCTATCCAGTTGGAACATGCGGTAGAGTGCTACAACTTCGCAGCAGAGCCAGATGATGAGGATGAGAATCCTCACAGCATCAACATTCTAGAGTCAGAAGGGACTCGTGATGTTGATGGACCAAGACTCAAGATTCCAGCTATCACAGAACCTATCAATATTAAAAAAAATCAATATTGGCACAGCAACAGAACCAAAGTTTGCCTTTATAGGAGACTATTGGGATGACAAAACAGTAGGACACATTGCAGATCTTTTACACGACTATCAGGACTTATTTCCCACTAAGTTCACAGAGATGAAGGGAATAGTAGGAGATTTGGGAGTCATGCGCATACCATTGAAAGAGGATGCTAGGCCAGTTAAGCAGTGTCCATACAGATTGAATCACCGCTATAAAGAAAAAGTTAAGGATGAGATTGATAAGATGCTAGTAGCAGGCATCATTGAGCCAGTAGAAGAAAGTGAATGGGTTAGTCCCATGGTTGTGCAGGAAAAGAAAACTAAAGGAGACATCAGGATTTGTGTCAATTTGTGCAAACTCAACGATGCATCACTTCATGATCCATTTCTGACACCGTTTACTGATGAGGTTTTAGACAATGTGGGAGGACAGGAGGTATACTCCTTCATTGATGGCTTTTCAGGCTATCACCAGATCAGAATCCATATAGAGGATCGACATAAGACCACCTTTGCGATAGAATGGGGCTCATTCCAGTATACGGTAATGCCCTTTGGTCTTAAAAATGCACCAGCTATCTTTTCTAGAGTAGTAGTTGCTGTATTCAAGGAATACATCCATAAATTATTAGAAGTCTATTTTGATGATTGGACTGTATTTGGATTAATCGACAAGCATATAGGAGATTTAAGGCTCATGTTAGAGAAATGTAGGCAATATCAGATTTCTCTTAACTTGAAGAAATGTATATTATGTGCACCATTTGGTATTTTGTTGGGTCATATTGTTTGCAGACAAGGCTTGATGGTAGATCCTGCAAAGATTACCATCATTGTACATCTCCCAGCACCCAACTCAGTCAAGCAGTTGAGGACAGTAGTTGGTCATACCGGGTACTATAGAAAATTTATCAAAGGTTATGCAAATATCACAGCACCTGTGGAAAAGCTGTTAAAGAAAGACGTGACATTCCTATGGAATGAGGAATGCCAGAAAATTTTAGACACACTTAAAGAGAAGATGGTTATAGCACCCATCTTAGTATTCCCAGATTGGAACAAGCCATTTCATGTTCATGTGGATGCATCTGGCATCACATTGGGCATTGTCCTAACGTAGCCGGGAGAAGGGGGTATCGATCATCTGATCGCGTACTCCAGCAGAAAGCTATCTACAGCAGAAAAGAACTACACCACCACAAAATGAGAAGGATTATCCATGGTGTATTCTCTACAGAAGTTCAGGCACTACCTGTTGGGTGCACCATTCAAGATGTTTACTGACCATTCCTCTTTAAAGTATTTGGTCAATAAACTAGTATTGGGAGGAAGGATCTGTAGATGGTTACTTCTATTTCAGGAGTATGATTTTGAAATAATTGTAAAACTAGAAAGATTAAATGCCGGACCTAATCATCTATCCCGAATATATTCAAGAGAAGAACCAAGTAATTTAGAGGATAATTTGCTAGATGCGCAATTATTTTCTATCCAGATCGCAGATAAGTACTATGAGGATATTATTCACTTTCTCACTACATGGTGGGCACCAGTTGAATTCACTAAGAAGCAAAAGAAACAATTAGTTGTGAAAGCAGCAGACTCCACTTTGATTGCAGGACATCTATATAAGTTAGGTCCAGATGAAGTCTTGCGCAGATGTGTGATGCCACACGAGAAAGAGGCCATTATCAGAGAAGTACACTAAGGTACCGCAGGAGGTCATTTCGCAGGAAAACCGACTGCTCAAAAAATCCTGACTGCAGGATTATGGTGGCCTACTTTGCACAAAGACAATAAGGAATTTTGCAAATGTTGCGATATCTGCCAGAGGGTAGGAAAACCTTCGTGGAGAGATGAAATGCCGCTGCGACCACAGATTACGCTGCGGGCATTTGACAAATGGGCTATAGATTTTGTGGGTCCTATCAACCCACCAGGGAAATGAACTAGTGCGAGATACATCATCATAGGAACATAATACCTCACCAGGTGGGCAGAGGCTAAAGTAGTAAGGAATTGTGATGCTGCTACAGCTGCACAGTTCATTTTTGAAAACATCATAAGTAGATTTGTATGTCCAATAATTTTGATGAGTGATCAAGGCACACATTTTATAAACCACACTATTGAGGCCTTGACGGAGGAATTCTAGATCCAGCACCATAAGAGCACTCCCTACCACCCACAAGCTAATGGTACGGTGGAGTATTTTAACAAGATTCTAGAAAATTCCCTTACTAAGATCTATGACAGCCAAAGAAATGAGTGGGACCTCAGGGTTAATGCTGTATTATGGGCATATAGGACTACATGTAAGAAACTTACAGGACACACACCTTTCAGCTTGGTGTATGGACAAGAGGCTGTTATGCCTATGGAATATATTATTCCCAGTTTAAGAGTTGCTCAAATTACTGAGATAGCTGATACAGATACGATGAATGAAAGGCTAGCAGAGCTGCTTTCCTTAGAGGAAGACAGATTCATCGCAGGATTCCATCAGAAAGTGCAGAAGGCACAAGAAAAATCCTGGCATGACAGACACATTACGAGCAAGACTTTTCAGATAGGAGACCTAGTGCTCCTATATGATAGTAATTTTGTTAAGTTTCCAGGTAAGTTCAAGACGCATTGGTTGGGGCCATATCAAATTCAGTATGTTACAAAAGGAGGTGTCGTTCAGCTCAGCAAAATGAACGGGGATCTTCTTCCTATGTTGATTAATGGCAGTAGGCTTAAGCTTTATAGTGACAGCCACTCCACCTCCCAGCCCTAACTCAGACAACTTTGTGAGTGCAGATGTCCAGTGTAGTTGAAAGGAGGCATCGCACCGGGAATGAGTCTACACAAAAAAAATAAATCCAAGTATGAGGAATCGCATCAAAAAAGTTATGTTGCGCAAGTCATAGGACGCTTGCGGAGTTCATGCCGACACTTTGGTTTGAGACGATGCGGTGTGACATCGCAGCAATGCGATGCTCCCCATGCCACGTAGACAAGTTTGAAAAGAGACAGAGGGCCAGTCACTTCGCCTTTTGACAAGCAGTTAATACAGAGATGACCGGTATACGTTACCCTAGATTTGGAAACAGTATAATAATTTTTCTAGATTTGCTAAATCTTGGTCGAGACCGGCGCCTGCACACAATTTTTGAGGGAAATTTCATCGAATTTCAGCAATTAATGAGGATCGAAACGATGGGTATTGTCTTGTCCATGCAATTAATACCACCGATGGTTCCAGCCTAGATGACCGTTGCTTTAGAGATTATCGCTTTCGTTATAAGTTTAGAGATCATTCATACAGAAGGGTTACTTTTGCGATTTCTGAGAGTTACAGAGCAATTTGGAGAGTTTTCCTATGAAGAGATACTTCACTTACAGAGTGCTAGTTTCCCCAATTTCGCAGCCATTTCTAGTCCAGAGTATTGCACTGAGTGGTTTCTGTTCGAGACAGAGCCTTTAGAGGACATTGTGCAGAGATTCTAGCATGGTGGCCTCCAAGGTTGTGAAATTAGGTACATCACAGGTCAGACAGCCGCCAAGGATGAGGAGTCAAGTGCAGGATGTAGAATATGTCATCAAATTATTTGCTGCAGAGAAGCAGAAAGATGACCAAATCACTGAAGATAAGAAAACAGAGCAGAAGAATGATGAGAAGAAATCTCCATCCAGGAAGAAAGTAAAAATGAGGAAAAGATGGCAATGGGAGAAGGAAGATGACCTATCTCATCACCTAAGAGAAGAACAAGAGATTCCCGAGGCAAAGAAATGAAAATATGAAGATCATAGGAAGCATGAATACCTGGAGCGATTTGCTGAGAAGAAAAGTGAAAGGGGAAAGCAAAACAAACAAGACAAACTTCAGAATGCAGAAAAAGGCTTGCTCTCGGAATGGAATTCATGGTTTGTATAGTTTTTCATATGAAAGGATCCATATTGAGTGAAATGTTTAAGAAGAATGGAAGATACAGATTTATATTTTCTTTGGGATACGAGTTCTAATCCAGATAGGGAGGAGTTCTCGTGATACCAGGGATTTGAATCCTTATGGTGAAGAAATGGATGGCAGGTCTTGCAAGCGACGAGAGCAAGAGCATGACAATAATGGAAGGAAAGGTAAGAGAGACCTACGAACTAAGTTTACAGAAGACTCCAGCATTAGTTAAGCTATGCTTGAAATGGCACAAGAGTGTGTCAAAGCTATGAACAACAAAGTCGCAGGACTTCAAGAGAAATTCACAAGGAATTTGCAGGAAGCTAAGGAGAAGCTATAGCAGGAGAAGCCAGCTATTAGTGGCTTAGGGATGAGCCACAAGTAAGTGTTAGGGGACTGTTGGAACAGGGTCCCGCAGCTACAGGAAAATATGATACATCGAGACAGGGAAGTCAAAGAAGACAGTACCTGAGCGACCGAGAAGAGAGAGCTCAACCACTGCACTTAAGGCAGCGGTGAAGACAGGAGGGCTCAGCTACCCTCATAAAGGAAAGGGAGCAACGATCTGAGGCATTGAAGATGAATGACAGAAGTGGATCAATTGAGGAAGCGGTGCCCATACCCACGATCAGCGTCGAGAAGCGTGGAAGACTGCAGAAAGCTGTGGTGTGACGGTAAGCGACAGCCCATAGTACAGATGTGCTGATTGTCATAGTTAGGGTTTTTGGGTTACTGTTGGGAAAGGCCCATAGTTTTGTAATGGCGAGACCTTTGAGCCACCTATATAAGCATGTATTTTGTAATGTAAAAGGTTATACAATTGGGTAGCTGCTTAGACAGTCAGACAGGGGGTAGCCGATGAGTCATTTAGCTAGCCAAGTGTCTCTAGAGTCTCAGTATTGTAAGAGTCGAGCTCTGGTCCTGTTAATCCATCTGTATTATCTTACTGTAACTAGTAGCTGGCTCCTTGAGCATGTATGTAACAATCCGCAGGGATTGAGAGAGAGAGAGAGAGGAAGAGTATATTGTAAGAGAAGGCAATATAAGAGAAGAGATCTAAGAGAGAAGGGCTCCTGGTTGTGTGTGTGGAGTTTCCCATAAAATCTCGAGCTGCATATCAGATTGCAGCAGAACTATGTTTATCCTCTCGAGATATAATATAAAAACCAGTTCCCATGGACGTAGCTTCCCCCCTGGAGGTGAACCACGTAAAATCCGTGTGTTGTGCGACTATTTCATGTGTTTGTGCTTTACTTATGTATTATATGTTATCTGTTACATGAATGTTGCTTATCAGTTGATGGACGTATGTATGTTATGCTTCAATTTATAGCACATAGAGGGTTAAACGCAAGTTGAAGGTATCAAGTAGCCTGTATATGAGTTTATCAGTGTTTAGTTCATAACAGTTTGACATACATTGTGTTAAGTGACTCCGGTATATGAGTTCCGTGAGTTCAGCGTAGTTGATGTTAAGCATATTAGACTCTAGGAGTCTAAGTGAGGCTATTTAGCTTAACTATTATACTAAGGGAGGAAGCCTTTGGACCGTGAGAGTCATATTGGCGTCTTACCATAAAGGATATCACAATATAGAAAGGTGATATCGCACTTTCGGAGGAACCGCGGTGTGAGATATCGAGGATAAGAGCTGAGCAGAGGAGATAGTTTACGCATCGCGCTAGAAGCAGCGATGCGATAAGAGTCTGGTTCTTACCAGTGCCAGCTAGAAGGTAGGATCGCTATCGCAGAGAGATCCCACTGGTGAAGAAGAGTCCTGAACCAATAGGATGCTACAGAACCCGGTTGAAGACACCTAAGTCTTCAGCCGACCCATCCAAGATCACTTCGGCTGAGACTTCAGACTGCTCTGCGGTCTGTCGCCGAAAGGGCCAGTGAGCTCGGGGTTGTGTTGGTACATTAAAGGAGATCATGTGATGCAGAAGATGAAGAGTATATGTTCTAGTTATTGACTAAGAAAAATTCCTATGACGTATAGATGTGTTTCCTCGGTCTACTATTGTAATTATTGTCTCTATGTTCTCCTATAGTCTATGATGATGTTGTCAGTAAAATAACCTTCTTGTTAATGGGTTGTGTTGAAATATTGTAACTTCAAAGGATATTCTAAATGTATTTTATTGATGTAACCCAAGGGAGATGTTATTATTCCTCCAATGGGGTGTTACTATTGTATTTGGTCATCATAGAGTCATGAGGTAAAGCCTCCATTTTGTGCCAGGCCTTTAGCACCCTAATAAATAATATAATATATTGTTTTGAGTCTTCCTAGGTGAAGTCGGCCCAGACAGTTTAGTGGGGCCGAATTTTCTAGGGTAAAAGTCAGTCGACTCATTGTGTATAAATAGAGGAGTCATGGTTCTTATTTGAACACAGACTCACTCACTTGAGTAGCGCATAGGAGAGAGAGAGAGAGAGAGAGAGAGAAACATAAGGAGGATAACACCTATTTTTGGGGTTGTATTTTATACATCTTATACAGAAGAAGTTTTGTTGGGTTTTCTTCCCCTTGATGGTTTCCCGGGATAAATACTATGTCTATATTGTGATTGTGTTTCTATCAGTGATTTTGGATATGTTGCTGCTATGATTTTGTTTTGAAACACTAATGAATATAGTCTAGAATATGAAATATTAATAGCTCTATGGGCTTGGAATAACCTTCTAAGATAGATAAATATCTACAAGATTGCAATAAAATAAGTGCAACTAGTTAAATATCATTTCAATGAAGCTCAAGTAGTCACAACCATGAAAATTTGCACCATATGGACCTCAAAGTCTTCACTTTTTTCAAAATAAAGAAAAAATACATGTATTAAAAGAGAAAAGGTTCAATTCTCCATGTAAAATATGGAGAAAGACTTTTCTTTAATAGCCAAACTCAAGCCTGGGTGGGGCGCATTCTAACTGGAGATGTGGGGTGTAAAATGCGATATTTGAGGGAATGAATGATGAATTGGATTAATAGGATGGGTGCCACCTATCCTAAGGTAGTATCCACCCTCTATTGGGATCTCCACCATTGCATCCGGATTGTCCCCACTCAACCTAGAGATGACACATAAGAGGATGTCCACCCTCTTGAGAGATGCACCCCTCTCTTCATGGAGCAACTCTCCCTCATTCAAAATTGATTGATATTATCTTGATTCGGATCCAAAAAAAATCTAACATAGTACCCAGTTAACCTTCCACCATTCCGGACATGTCTCATACTTGTTTCCATTATTTTACAAATTTGTCTTTTGTCTTTTTTGCCCATTTATTTGGTCTTTTTGGCATTTTCTCGAGAGAATTTTATTTAAGTGATAAATAATCACTCAAATACTTAGGAAAGTGGTTTTTGGGGTATAGTGGGAGATATGAGTTAGAAAATGAGAGCCCCCATGGAAAACCCCCCCTCTATACCACACTTTTATGATGCTTTGAATTTTTACAATTAACTTATTAAAAAATTGACTTGTTTTTATGGGGAATTTTTTTATTCTTGAAAACTAAAAAAACAATGGGGGAATAGTACATGTTTATAATGACACAAAATATTTCATAACATGGTAATATAAATTGACACTTATACTTTAATGACCTCCTAAGTCCCACACACCCATGCGACCATTCCAGCTTTGGAGGAGTGGGTGAAAAACTCAAAAATTATACATTTCTAACAAGCCATGTATAATTAATAAGAGAAAAACACCATGGAATAACCGACTCAATGTTTAGGTCCTAGAAAATCCAAGTCTGTTACATACTTTCCTACTCTAAGCATGATAAAATAAACATTTTAGGTAAAATCAAATATCCAATGTATCCACCTAAGCATTTTATCAACTTTACATTTTTTTTCCTTACCTTTAGTTACCAGCCAAAGAAAGGACATACTTATTAAGAAATGAAAACTTGCGTGATGATTCAAGATGGGAGGCTTGGATGGGAGATAATAGGAATGTAATACACCATCAAATTGTTTCCCAAACTAGTGAGTTCTCCCACAATAATCTTCTACCCAAGCATAGATGGGACTAATGTACACATCTGCATGATGGGGAAGATCAACCACTCCATCATACTATTCAACATGACTTGTTGAATAATAACTCTTTGTATATTCCCCAATATGCTCCAAATCACAATGAATGTCTATATATGAAGACAAAAGATGAGATTGATCTTCAATTAACTACATCCAATATGACTCTTCACTGCTTTGCCTCTCCAACCCTTCATTACTAATACTCATATATAGCTCTAACTGATTATATAAAAAATTGAATGCTCCTCTTTACAACTTTCAAAAGTATCTGAATAAATACTCCCCTCATTGGACATATCATAGATGACATTCTCAAAAATATTTTCAAAAGTCTCATAGATTGGATTTTCAATAACAGTCCAATAATCACCGTCCCCATCCTTGTCATACATGAGAAAGTTTTCATTGCTGGTATAAATTCCCTGGAAACACCCACCCTCCTCATGATCATGACAATCCTTTTCAGAGAGACAGGTTTCAAATATGTCACAAGGGACCTAACTTTCCAAACATCCGTTTCCATGTGGAGAACAAGGGGGAGTTTTATCACACACTTTACATACCTCATGGTTTTTTTAAGTATCAATCTCTATGTTGGCCCTAGGTTTGTTTTGGTTATTTTTTTGTACCACTTTTGAGTTTTGGTCGAAGTGTGAACGGAACCAATATGGGATGGTAAAGGAAGCAGTCAAGTGCAAAGATCTAGCCGATTATAGAGGAATTTTAACCATTTTAATGAAGTACAACTGAAAGGTTGGTTAGTTGATTAAAGTTTTTGTCCACTTACATTTATGGGATTGGGTAGTGGGTGGATTGTAAAAAAAACCATTAGAGCCTATAAATATGTGATGGGTTGTGATTTCTTGGTTTAGTCTATTCTTGAAAGAATATTAAGTTTTGCATTTGTAATGTAATGTTCCTGTCAAATATTAAGCCGAGCCACAATTAGTTATGAGGTTGATTTGTAGGTTGTGTGCGCAGATATGATGTAATGGATATGATGAGAAATTTTTGTATGCTGTGTGCACAAACTTAAAGCATTTGAGCTATGACTCTATATAATAAACAAGTGATTTGTGGTTTTTCTCATGTTAAGTTTCCATGTTAAATCATGGTTTCTACTGTCTATGATGTTTTATGTGATGGTTTTATATTATTTACCAATGCATGAATGAATATTTGTGGATGAATAACGGAATGCAATAATACAGTACCGATTAATTATAATGCTATGAATATTGCTAATGTCGTATATACTCCTATGTGTTACAGTCGTAGTTTCTGAGTTATCAAGGTTAGTTCCATCAATGATTGGTATGGTGAAGATCCCCTTCATCACTGTGGAAACATGGTTCCTGTAGTTTCCATAGGTACCTCGGGTGAGACCTCATATGCTATGTAGGTGTTTCCAACATGGATAAAACCCTGTTGAGATGGTATCTTGGATTTCGTTGGTATGACATGGGATGAACTTGGGTTAGTCTAATATTTTTCCAACAAATGGTTCCATTTCTAGGACCCAAATCATTGTGAAGGGGGAAATGTTTATGTGGAATCCGATGAAACCGGAGATTGAAATATCATTAGATCACAAGGTGAAGGAATTTGCTCAAGAAGAAAATAGAGATCCGCGACTAATTCCAAGAGAATGGTTGGGAAGGTATGTATACTCTAATATTCATGATATTTTCGTTAATGAATTTCCTATTATATTGTATGAGTGGCTGGAAAGATTGACACTCCAAAAGAAAATTTTCCAAGTAGGTGAGCCTAAGAGTTGGACACCTCAACTGATTCAGGGACTAAAGTGTGTCAATAATAAGATATCAAGGGTTGTCAAATTTTGTGTTGATGGCATATTAGAAGGGCACATGACTAAAATTGTTGTGGATACTGTCAAGTCATATAGTAGAGCAGAGCGAGAATTCTTTCGGGGTCCATGAGGAAGATACCTAAACTCTTTAAAATTGTGGATTAAGATGTTGGTGTGTGAAAAAGGGATTATGAGAATGAACTCTGACAAGTAAGAAATCATACATGAAGGGAATGGGTATTGATGGGAAGAAGTTATGGGAAGAATGTGTGAGATAATATGAAATGATCCAAGAGGAAGTAAGTGAGACTGATGTTTTCTGGAATATTTCACCTCCTGCGGACAGTAAGGTGTTCCACTAGTCTGAATGGTTCAGATCCAGAACAAATAGAGGACAGATATTGAAGACTCTCCCTAGACACTATAGATACCTATATTGCAATGCTTCGATCATTACCCTATGTACCTGCAATAAGATTCAACACACAAATAGATCAAGGTAGCCAGAATATAATCTACTGATCTATGTTAGTGACTAAGGAATCTAAAAACATACATGTGAAATCGAACAACAACAATATATATGGGACAGAAATCAACTTGCATTAATATAGAAATATGAAGAAGTTTACAACCAAGCCTTAGTGTTGACATGCATCTCCATGAAACCAAGCATTCTCATCCCCATAAAATCCGACTCTAGCTCTCTCTATGCTCTCCAATGGTATGGACCAAGTGATCAATCCAACAGCATAACAATACCTTAAGAGTTCTCCCCCTCAACCATGGCCATAAGCTTGTATTTATAAGGCTTAATGGATAGGGTAGGTTGATAGATATGTGGGTGAGGTGGCCTCTAATATCCTAGGATGAGGGATCTCGAGCTCAACTAACCCACAACAGTAGGGATAAGGGAGGACACGAGGCTTATCATCTAGAAGCCTCAAGAAACTTCTCTTTTTCTCTTTTTACACAGGGTACCGCGTTTCTCCTTCAATGACAGAGTGGTTTTGGTAAGAAACGCTTATGGACTAAGGGCCATAAGTGGTGGCACTGCTTGTGGATAACAAGGGATAAGCAGTGTGAACAAGGTACCTCTCTTGGCTATCAAGGTAAGTGTGGTGCTGGGAATTTTCATGAAAGATTGATATTTAGTATGGGTTTCCACTCCAAGAGCTGGGATTCAGGGAAAGTAGGTATGTCAAATGTCTTATCACATGATGGTGATAGGATTTTGGTATAACAAGATGCCCCCCAAAGCATGAGTCTTAAAGGGATACGATAAATGAGAGCTTTGAGAGAACAAGTCGTTGCCATGAGATGAAAATCTTGGCTCGATCGGAGCATGTTTTCAAGTAGGCATCTGTATTACATTAGTATGTTGACTCATAGACACAAGTAACCAAACTCATGGCTGCAGACCAATACAAGACAGATCCATGAGAGGAATAAACAATCATGGCTACTAGAATATAGCGTAGGTCCATGTGATAGAGGACTCAAACTTGGACATAGCTGCCAGACATACAATGTATATCTATGTCATACAAACGCAAATTTGAGCATGGCCACGACCATACAAATGCGGATCCATGCTAGATATACAAAACTCCATCGCAACTTGGGGAAAAGAAATGAGCGCTTTAAACAAACACCCAGGGTCTTCATCCTGTCTTCCACAAAGTACAATTCTATCCATGTGATTACAATGATCTAAAGTCGAACATGGTAGAAACCAATCGATTACCGGTCAATGATGTGAACTGTTAACAAGTACGAGGGATATCACCATTAATGTCAATGATTCCCAAGGTACTCTAGTACAATCTACTAAGTGTGAATAGATGTCCTGACATCAAACAGCCAGTCGATTCTCTCGATCAAAGGTCAATGATGGGAACCTATGTCAAGAGTGAGAGAATTTGTCATTAAGGCATACAAATCTCAAGGTACTAAATATTGTTTCTAAGACTATTTCCCGAATAATGAGCTGATGTCGACGGGAACAGTCTCGTCGAAGGAGGGTCATGATGAGTCCCACATCGACGACATGAAACTCGGAACATAGTTTTGGAATGATGTGGATGTAGTAACCATATGAATGACTCAAATATACTAACACAAATACTATGTAAACTGCAGAGGTAAAAATTCTTCAAATCCCCTTTGAACATCGGGCGGCACAACAAAAAGACTTAGTAGCATGACTAGATGGGACAGACACACAATGTGACAGTGGACAATGCATTCTTTTGAAAGACTCAAAGTGGTGACATGACTCATGAAAGTGGATCATCACAGAGATCAGATGAATACCAAATTTGTTAGGATATTTAGACACTTAGGAGTTAGTTAAGATCAACTTGTGTAATATATCTGTTAGGTAAAAGTGTGCTTCTTTAATATGCATTAGTATGCATTTGTAAATATTGTAATTCGATGGTCATGATATGATCCGACGGTTCAACTTATCTTAGATCATACCTACCATTGATCCATGGCTTAACAGCCGATTGGTCTATGATCTCTATTTAAAGAGCATAGAGGGTCCTTGGCTAGTTGATCTATTATGAGAAGCTCATGTAACTTTCTTTCTTTTGCATAATAAAATTGCTACAAGTAGTTATTTGGCTGGGGCCGTGGACTATTTCCCTCTCAAGGATTTTAACCATGTGACAAAAATTGGTGTGTTTATCTGTGATCTATTTGTGTGAAGCGGTTTCTCAAGGTGTTCGGTCTTTTGGGAGTACCCTATGTACCCGAACATGGTATCAAATTTTTTATGAAGAGTTGTTTCAGTTTTGATCAAAATCTGCAACCGATGTTGCCAAAACTTTGAAAGGGTTTCTGGTTCTAGATTTTATATGCATTTGTGGCCTATGGGATCTTTTCCATTGCATCCAGATCACTATTTCCATTGGGAAATAGTTTTCGTTTCACCGAAAACCATTTTCGTTTGCTCCAGAAACACCCATTTCGGCAAATCTGGAGGTATAATGTTACAATGACGGATTTATTTTTTGTAAATCTCTCATATTTTATCAGTTTATTATTAGATATTTTTTGTTTTAGTCTCAGACTCTTGCCTTCCTTGACTGTACCTGCTCTTTGCCATGCATCTTGCACGATCACGGCGAATCAGAAACAGTAAGGGAAAGTTTTTTTTCTTGTCTTCTCGGCTACATATGCTCTTTGTCATGCACCTTGTGCGATCACGGAAAATCAGAAACGGCGAGAAAACTTGAAAACATAGACTTTCTGGGTAAGCTAACCAAGATCTAACCCCATTGTGTGGAAAAAAAAATTGTTTTTGTTTTTCATTTTTTTTGTGATTTGCAGGAAAAGAAGGCAAGCACGGAGAACGAGAGAGAAGAGTTAAAAAAAAAAAAAAGCCCCCTCCCTCTTTCCATTATTTTACGTACCTTTTAAACTTAGCTCACTTGGTCCAAAGTTGCTTTATTACTTAATAGGTCTTGAGTTCAAGTCTTTTCAAGTTACTTTATTGTAAAAGTGCATCTCACATAAATAAAATAAAATAAAAGTGAGTCACTTAAGTTTTTAATTTATTGCCACACTATTTAAAAGTCACATTATTGTAAAAGTGAACATCACTTATTCTACAAAAGTGATTCACTTCAAAGAAACTTTATTGTAAAAGTGGTTGTCAAAGGTTGATCTTGGGAAGAGGGGACTTCCTTTTTTAGTTGGTCAAGGTAATATCTGCCACGTCACTATTGGGGACATCTTCAACTTTTATCTTTGATCAAGCATAACTTCATCATCCAAAATCAGTTTTAAGTGCTGTTTTTTATAAAACCCGCATATTTTTTCGAGCTCTTTGCATCCAGACAGTTAGTTTCTGTTCTTTCAGCCATTATTTTATAGTATGGCTGCCCCTTGTGATATTATACTTACAAGTTCTAACTATTTCTCATGGAAATATCGTATGGAGGATGTTCTGCAAAGTAGGGGACTTTTCAGGATAACCTCAGGGAAAGAAACAGAACCCACTGATGATGATAAGAAAAGTAAATGGGAAAATAGATGTGATGAAGCTCATGGATTGATTGGGATGTGTATAAGGAGCAAGTCGATAAGTCGACTTGAATGACAGCTGACTTAGTCGATGGGCTAAATTAGTCGATCAGCCGACTAAGTCGGTCGGTCGACTAAAGCTAGAGATTAGGTCGACCACCTAAGGTCTTGTCGGTTCACCGAACTGACAGGTAGTTATTTTGTAACCGTTCTGTAATCATATATATTAGGCTGTTGAGCCATATGAGAACTCAGTTGAGTTCTTTGTGTTGTATGGACTCATTTGTATAATATAATCTGTTATTCACCTATTCGTTCTTATCTGTTGTCTCTGTTTTATTTATATATGTTTTAGTGTGTATTATTGGTAACCTTATGTGATCTGTGAGATTACAACATTGGTTTCGTTGCCGGTAGTAAACGACTGGAATGTATGCAAACAGATGATACCAGAGCAGGAGATTAAGGACTAGTGGGAACGTAAAGTTGCAAACTATTTGTAGAATTACGTGCGAAGGAACAGATTAACAATCGCACAAGCAAAAGAAAGATTTTTCACAGAGACGCATGAAAAGTTTGTCGAATAAGTACCCCAAATTTTGAAGAAACTCCTGGATGAGAAAACTAGAAGGGATTAAAGAACAACAGTTGCTGGAAAAACTGATCCGCGGAGGTAGAACAAACTTGTCAGAGTGGTTTGAGAAAATCACCGATGACTTCTATGAGGAACAAGCATTCGAAGATAGAACTTTAGTGGAAACAGTCAAGGAGAAATTTTACACAGATCTCACAGAACAATTTCTGTGTTATCTACCAACCTTGCTATTCAAATTCTTGATCAAGAAAGGAGTAGGACATATCATTGAACCTCGTCCATCACTTCACAAACTTCCATCAAATTATAACTGGGTGGAGAAGCAAAGGAAGTGGGAAAAATTCATTGCAAAAAGGGAGTGGGAATACTTCCTAAGCAAATAGATCGAACTATCCGGGCTTTCTAAAAAGCATCGGGTAGGCTATGGGGGGGTAGCTGGTCATATGTCGAGATAGAGTATAGTAGATTCTAGTCAACTAGAACTAGATACCAGGCACCAGTAATGAGCAGTCAACTAAAAGGGAACTCAAGAGAATAGTATCATACAAAGGTATGTAGAACATTCAGAAAATAGAGAGAGAAGAGAGACACCAGAGAAGGGAAGCAAGATGAGAAAGAGCCTTAGAGATGCACAGAGGAAGGATTCCTAGGGAGAACAACTAGGAAGAGAAATCGACAGAGTCGGGTCATCACCGACATGAAGAAGGCATGGAACAGGAAGCATCCCCTACGGAGGAAGAATTGTGGATAGAGCAACTAGAAGCTCTCCAATTAAGAGCTCCCAATGAAGGAACAACCCTCTCTCCATTGAATCTGCATACTCGAATAAAGAATATTGTTGAAGATGACCTCCAACTATGAGCTGGTGACTTTAGTATATGGATTCGACTAGATGATGACACGTACACTGGACGAAACCTCATTATATGTCGACCAAAGGAAGGGAATTGGGTGACCTTTCAAGTGGCACCCTCCAACCGAAGTATCCACTTGCTCTTACCGACACATGAAGGAGAACCCCCCACCAAATACATCTTTAGAAGACACACAACATTTTGAACTGCAGACAAATAGTTGCAATGGACCATCAACAACAGAAGTCGACATCAACCGACTGCAAGTCGATGAAGAATCAAAATCGACGGGAACGGAAGTTCCGTCGACCACAGTTTCACAGATACGAACACACCAAAAACCCCACCACCCTCCACACCACCCCCACCTCCACCATTGCCACCTTCTGAGAGAAGTGACAATGATTTAGACATGGGTTATGGATCGGATCACATTCCTCTATATGAGGGGGATGAGGACCCCAGACGACACTGGTTCATCTGCGAGTCGACTTGGGAGGCCAACCAAGTTATAGACAAAGATAGAAAAATGGCATAGTTCGAGGGTGCCTTAAGGAAAAGGGCATTAACGTGGTACATGAACTTTTCGGAAAGACAACCTAAAGCAACAAAAGCTGAGATTAAGGCACAATTTTTGTCATTTTTCAAAACTCCAAATGTTAAGCACCTGGCCGTGAAAAAACTAAAAAACACATCACAAAAGCCAAGGGAATCTATCTGCGACTACAATAAGTGTTGGAAAGACCTACTGAGCCAGTTGGATTACATTATATATGAAAATTTACTAATCCAGTGGTTTCTTGCAGGGCTATCTCAGAAAGTGCACTGACACATTAGTCTAGAAATGTTCAAAACTTACGAAGATGTGCTAACAAAAGCTCTTCAGGTGGAGATGGACGAAGACATACCTGCTTACCCCACGGACCATAGATTGGAAGAACAGTTCGAGAAAGTACATAAGTCTCTAAAATAGTTAAGCCTCAAGAATCAGGAGATCTGGTGCACCAAATGCTCGATGGCTGGCCATTCCAAAGATAACTGTCGACAAGAGTACAGCCGACAGGACGTTCGATTCGTATAGACCAAGTCTTTTTGTGACATTTGCTAGGACCACGAGGATCACTCGACGAAAGATTTCCCGTTCAACATGAAGAACGGCCAGGCCTCCTGGTGTACCATCTGCGAGACCAAAATTCATAACACGGCCGACTATCAATTGAACCTGAAGAACCGACAAAACTATTAGGCAGTCTACCAAACTAATGCAGTAGCACAGCATAATGAGAAAAAAAATCTAGCAAATGATCAGAACGGTCAAAGATACGATGGTCGACGATATGAGCTCCAGTACAATAATTGACATGCAGGCTATGGAGGAAGAGGTCGATTCCCTAGGAATCGCGACAACCGAACACGTTGACCCATCCAGTGTTTCACATGTTATAAAGAGGGTCATCGGTACGCAGACTGTCCATACAAAGATAGAACTAATCTCAAATTCTGTACTTACTGTGGGGTAGGGGATCACTCACTAGAAAATTTTCCTACCATGTTAGAAAAAATTAATACAAAAAAAAATGTTAATGTCTTGTCCTGTGTGCAAAAAAATGATCTAATAACCACCAGAAATTTACACATTGTAACTCGACAAGGAACAAAAACAAGAGTTGATAACCCCAAAATCAGTAAAATAAAAGAGAAAAATGTCTATCCTGACCCACTGAAGGAAAAACAAATATACAAAGAGGCAACTAATGTATTCAAAGAAATTGCACGACAAGAAAACATTCATAATAGTCGACCTAACACAATAAATGAATTAATCCAGCTCGTTCAAATAGACAATTTAGTATCCCAGATTATCGATTTGTTGTATGAAATAAAAGGTACCCACTCTGAAAAACAAATAAAGAACATCTGCAACTTAAATAAAAAAGGCAAAGGTGATGTCGAACTAGAAATCGAATGTTACCACGTCCGACAAGTAGTGCTCCACTTCGGCTCACAAGTAAACATCATGACCCGTGACACTTGGGAACAAATGGGTAGACCTTGACTCTATGAGTCAGGCATATACCTAAAACTAGCTGACCAAGGCTTAATTGAACCCATTGGATTCTGGAAAAATGTCAACATGACTATAAAAGGAATGTCGACCACGGTCGACTTCGAAATCATCAACCCAAAGGAAGGACCAGTTCCTTCCCAGCGCTAGTCGATCGACCTTGGGGTAGAAAGATGAAAGAATCCATATCCCTGGACAAGGAACGAATCAAATTAAAAGGAAATGGACAAAATTTCATTGTACCCATTCATCCATCTCAAGGGGAACCTTGGACTGAACCTATTGATGAAGAATTCAATGTCCGACAACTCTACCAAATCCACAACAACGCAGACTACACAGAACCAAACATCCATGGAGAACTTCACTTAGGTGACCAAGACTCAGTTGGTTATAATTCCGACACTGAATTATATGACTGGGAGATTGAGAACTATGAAACACAAGCAAGAGGGTGCTAGACTATACAAAAAGTGCAGAAAAATCCCACCCAACAGTGCTTCATAGTGTCCATTGTCCCAAAAAAATTTGAAAAGAAAATTCGGGAACACCCTACCTTACAACCGACCAACCTGAATACTACACAAATACCAAGATATAAGGAAAGGGAATCACCAGTCATGCATGTCGAACAAGTTTCCAAAAATATTGGTGAACATGACCAACTTCAAAGCCTAGTTGAAACTTTTATAGGACAAGCTGCTAGATGGTGGGATACCCATCAGACAAGATTACAGACCTAGACAACTGATTCAACATACTTTGTCGAAAGGTTTGGAGGAAATAAGTTAACCCAACAAGCTTAGATACATGTATTCACTCAAGGACAGAACCCAGAGGACCATATCAAAACTTGTGAAAATGAGTGGAGAAGACTTGGATACAAGGATGAACAAGCATGGCCACACTTGTTCCCATCAACCCTAGCCGACTTACCAAAAAAATGGTATAAAATGGAAGAAGCTAGAGGTGAAACCTTCTTCTGGAATGAACTTAGGAAAAAGTTTATTAAAGATTTCAACTTTATACCTCAAAATGAAAATCTGGTCGAAACAGCAAAACAAATTAAAGAATTTATCCAGCCGACCGAAAATAAACCCTTACAAGATCACTGACAGATAAGGAAATGTAACAAAATACAAACACAACTAAAGCCACAGTTGACAAGATTACAGCTAGAAAACGAAAACACAGAAGGAAAAAGCTTTCGATGGAAATCCAGCCATATCGAAACAACCAAACCTATTTGTACAATCCTAAAAGTCGAAACAACTGACAAACATGATACCGACAGAATGAATGCAGCCGACTTCCCTGCCACATTCTCACAATTCAAAGAAGGAAGTCGATCGATCAATGAAGCCAAAGCACTAGAGTGGCTAGATGCTAAAGTCAAAACTAAAGAATTCAACATCTCAAATGATGATCGACCAAAAATGGCAAAGATTGGTGACTATTGGAGCAAAGAACAGACCACAGAGATAGTGAACTTATTAAAGGAGTTCCAATATGTATTTTCTAGAGATTACAAAGACCTAAAAGGCTTAGTCCTCGAAATGGGAGAGATGAAAATTGATACTAAACCTGATGTTCGTCCTGTGAAGAAAAGACCTTATAAACTAGCTCACAAATACAAGGAGATAGTCAAAAAGGAAATTGATAAAATGTTGGTAGTAGGCATCATCTACCCTATCAACCAATCAAAATGGGCAAGTCCAATGGTTGTACAACCTAAGAAACATGACCCGACCAGACTAAGAATTTGTGTCGACTTCAGGGAACGAAAAAAAGTAACACTGACAGACCCATTTCCAACACCTTATGCAGATGAAATCTCGAATGAAGTTGCAGGACATGAATGCTACTCATTTACAGATGGATTCTCAGGCTATAACCAAGTGCCAATAGCTAAAGAGGACCATAAGAAGACAACCTTCATGTGTGAATTTGATTTCTTTGCTTACAAAGTTATGCCTTTTGGATTAAAGAATGCACCTGCAGTGTTCTCTCGAATTGTTGTCAAAACATTTCAAGAATATATCTATAAGACCATGGCAGTATATTTTGACAACTAGACAATATAATCTACACTGAAAGACCATTGCAAATGGCTCAGACTTATGTTGGAGAAATGTCAATAGATTCAACTCTCCCTAAACATCAAGAAAAGCATATTTGTGACCCCCATAGGGATATTATTAGGGCACAATGTCTGTAAGGAAGGTATTAAGGTTGACTTTGCAAAGATTAAAATTATCCTCGACCTGAAACCACCAGTAAACCCCAAACAAGTCAGGGTGTTACTTGGCCACACAGGCTATTACAGAAAATACATAAGATATTATTCAGATATGACCTATCCTCTGGAAGAACTATTAAAGGAAGATTAAGAGGTTAACTAGACAAAGGAATGCCACATATCATTTGAAAAATTAAAAATAAAACTAGTCGAAGCCCCAATCCTAAAGTTTCCAAACTGGTCGGTCAAATTCCATGTCCATAATGATGCATCAGGCCTCGCAATAGGTGCAATCTTAAGTCAACCAGGAGATGATGGAATGTACTATCCTATAGTTTACAGTCGCATGAAGTTAAATAAGGTTGAAAGAAACTACTCTACCACAGAAAGAGAATCCCTAGGAATGGTCTTTGCCCTACAAAAATATCGACATTATCTATTAGCTAATCCATTTATATTCTATACAGACCATCATTCCCTCAAGTACCTCGTCAATAAACCACTACATCATGGAAGGATCTATCGATGGCTACTTCTTTTCCAAGAATTTGAGTTTGAAGTTGTTGTCCAACCAGGCAAGTTAAATGTCAGTCCCAACCATTTATCCTGAATTGACACAGGGGAAGAACCGACGGGAGTCAATGATGACTTACCTGATGCACATTTATTTCGAATAGAAGCAGTCCCAGCAGAACTAGAAGAAATAGCTCAGTTCTTAGAAGACGGACATGCACCAGAAGGTATGAGCACCAAGAAAAAGCAGATCTTAGCTATGAAGGCTACACCATACAGTATCATCAATGGATTTTTATACAAAATGAGATTAGATGATATCCTCAAAAGATGTGTACTTGAACATGAATGAGACCACATTATGCTTGAAGCACACTATGGACCTGCAGGAGGACATTTCCAAGCAGACACAACTACAAAGAAAATCCAACAGTCATGATTATGGTGGCCGACACTCCACAGAGATTGCAAAAATTTTGTTAGTCGATGTGACAATGTCAACGACAAGGTCGACCCCTGCCTAGTATAGAAATTCCTTTGATATCAGTAAACCCCATTCTCACATTTGAAATCTGGGCTATAGACTTCATAGGACCATTTCCTATACCAGCAAAAAGGTCAGGTGCAAGGTATATCATTACTGTAGTTGAATATGTCACTAAATGGGTAGAAGATAAACCGGTCGATACATGTTCCAGTGAGATAGCTGATAAGTTTATCTATTAGAATATCATCACTAGATTTGGATGTCCACTAACCCTTATTAGCGACCAGGGGACACACTTTATCAACAAAACTATCAAAACCCTAACTGACCAGTTCCAAATCGACCATCATCGGAGTACAACATATCATCCTCAGTCGAATGGAGCAATTGAAGCATTCAATAAAACATTAACATGAGGATTAACTAAAATATGTAATGCTTACAAGGATGACAGGGATGACAAAATACCTGCAGTCTTATGGGCATAGAGAACAGCCTATAAACGATCAGCCGACCAAACTCCTTTTCGACTAGTCTATGGACAAGAAGCAGTAGTTCCACTACACTTCCGAAAATAGACACCTATTATCACAGAAATACTACATGTCGATGTCGAATAGGGAAGGAAGGACCAACTAGTGCAACTCAGCAAGCTGGAAGAGCACCGACTCATGGCTATACAACACCAAGAAATCCAGAAGCAACAACAGAAAGCATGGCACGACCGCAACATCAAGAACAAAAACCTGTCGGTCGGAGACCTTGCTTTACTATACAATAGTCGGGTCAAAGGAAAACCTAAGAAGCTCCACACATAATGGATGGGACCTAATGTTGTCGAAGAGATACATCCCAACGGATCAGTCCGACTAAGGATGTTACAAGGCATAGTATTTTGGAAGCTCGTTAATGGAGCCCGACTAAAACACTATAGAAACTAAATTCCTAAAAAAAAAATCATATAACGACCATAACCGTCAACCAAAATCCATAAAAAACCAAAAATTCCAAAAAAATAATAATACCCTACAAACATAAAACCATGACAGAAAATCACCATCTCGACAACCGCCATCATGACCATCGACCTAGAACCACCAACCACTTTCATCAACCAACTACTTTCATTGACCATTCTCATCACCGACATCAACCGATGACGTCAATAGTCCCATCGCGCATTCATGACATCAAGCGCCGAAAGCAATTCACCATTAACACACACTCACATATTCCAGTTGGAACATCACATCCGCCATTAATACACCCATCGATGCACACATCCACATCATTTCCTATAAATACTATATCGTCGAAGGATCATTCATCGCAACCTATACAGATAGAGCATCAGAGCATCCATTCGACCAAAAGCTGAGAACCCCTTAGTGACATCGACCACCAAACCGACACAATGGCCCCCAAACAAACTAGAGCCTCGACTAAAGCCAAGGAGATACAAGCTGTGGATACACCTTTAGTCCATAAGCTGAAAAACATCAAAAATGCCAAAGTATAGGAAGGCTCATGGAAAAAGCTATGGACCGAAATACAAGAATGGGCCTTTGTCGACAAAAAGGCCACTCAAGCAGCAAAAAAAATCAAACGCAGCACTCTCTTCAGCAATGCCAATGCACCGCTTATGGCCAGCTTTAGCGGTACAAAGGAAACTACTATAAAGTTCATCATCAGTCGGTATCACAATGGCTGGTTCTACTTCGACAAGCCGGTCAACATCTCTAGAGATGTCATCTCCAAGATGACCAGTCTCACTAATGGAGGAGACCCCGTACCAGTCGGAATCAAAGAAGGACTAGTCTAAGAGCTCACTGGGTCACCTTCTGGAAAAAACTCCAAAGGGTTGATGATTAGCCGAATCACAACCCGAACGCCACAGATTGTGGCCAAAATCATTGCAATAACACTCACTCCAGTAGGTCGAGGTAGCGACCTTAAGTTAGAAATGCTAGAAGCCATCGACAACATTGCCACCGATGGACGAATATACAGATGGGGTGATTATGTCACCGACATGGTGAAGACCATCTGTGAGAGATGTCAAGAAACGGGGTTTATCATCAAGTCCACCTCCCTCATATTATGGATTTTCATGTATCACATCTGCCCAGAGGGGAGTCCGGTATGTGGAGGTTTAAACCATTCTCCTAGAAAGGAAACTTGCACGAACTTGAGCGTGGGAAAGTACTGTTGGAGAACTGGTTTCAACAGCTCAAAGTCCGCATGACTAGATGGAGGGTGCCTCAAAACATCCGACGAAATCTACCAGTAAACTCCCACATCTAGCTGGAGCTCGACCATACCTCGGTGTGGTACATGCAGGGTGACAATTCCAATGCCAAATCCCTCGACTACTATCCATCTGTCGACCATATCTTCCGAGAACTGTATCGACAGGCCAAAACAAAAATACCAGTACCAGCAGTAGCAAAACAGATCGACTTCTCGATTGAGGAGCTGCTCACAGACCAAGAAAACGAGGAAGACTATGAGCTCAACCTCTATATCAACACATTTGCGTCGGAGGAGACATCGGTCTAACACACTGGTCGACTACAGATAACCATCAAACCTTCGACCACAAAAAGAACAGAACCCCAGACTGCAAAGCCAAAGCCATAGCCACAACAGCAGATAACTCCTTCGACTGCAGAGAGTGTCGTCCCAACTCAGGAACCGATGGGCAAGACAGAACCCGACAACCCTGAGTATGCTGTTACAAAAGGCATTATTCAAAAACTCTCAAAAGAAATAGCAACAGCCAGGAAGAAAATAAAAACACAAGAGCAACAATAAGGTAAAGGTAAGCGCAAGCTTATACTTGTTGACTCCTCAGAATACGAAGACGAACTGGCAGCCATGGCCCTCGACATCATAGAGGATTCCACGGCAAATAAAGTACCAGTCAAAACCCAATTCCAGCGATTTGTCGATGCAGGAGCACAAGCAGGTCGAACAAAGAAAGCAAAGACTACGATGATGCCTGAAAATGTTGTTGATATTGTTTCGACACCTCCACCCCCATCACCGACACAAATAACCGAGGAACAAGCACCGACACCACAATCATTCAACCCCCTCAACGTATGCAAAAGTGCGATGTCGGAGGCTGTCAAAGCAAAATTCGACAAAGATAGGGACTTGCAGGATTTCTTTGAGAAACTGCCTGCGATTTTTACGTCCGCTTAGAAAATATCTACAAAAGCACCTATCTTCACATCTGGAGGACACCAACCAGGATAGGGCACACAGTCCCTAATTGTTGCAACCATATCGTTCATTTTTGAAAGAGATCCCGACAAGGAATCCAAAGTGATTGCATGTCGGTCCTCAATTATCACACCGACCGTACCCGTACCCCAAGCTGACCTACCAGCCACTACACCGACTGAAGAAGAAGAGACTGAGGAGGACATATCTCAACATATCAACCAAATGTTCTCTGGTGTCGACTCGCCCCCTCAACCCGACAATCCACCACAACCACCATCTCCACCACCACCACCACCCCCCGAATCAGAGAAATACCCACCACAACCAACCGCATCCAAACAACCAGAGGTGGTATTCATCCAACCTCCCCAACCAGAGAAACCATCGATCTCTATCCCAAAAACCAAATACCCACCTCAACTGTTGCAGGTACACAGGAAGCAGATAAAGAGAAGCATAAGAAGCAGAAGGAGAAGCAGAAAAAGGAGCATCATGGATAGCCCTCAAAGGTCCAAATCATATTAAAGGATAAGAAGGTCATGTAACTTTCTTTATTTTGCATAATAAATTTCTCCAAGTATCTATTTGGCTAGGGCCATCGACTGTTTCCCTCTCGAGGGTTTTAACCATGTGACAAACATCGGTGTGTTGATCTGTGATCTATTTGTGTGAAGTGGTTGCTCAAGGTGTTCAGTCTTTTGGGAGTACCCTGTGTACCTGAACACAATTGACTGACATGATTATGCAGACAAGTGCCATGTTCAAAGGTAATGACAAACAACTACCATTATTTGCAAAATGATTCCCTTCCCATTTCCCCCATCATCATCGATGAGTGTCTCTTTTCGGTTTTACGAGTTCAAAGAGGGTAACAAACACTTGATATAGCTTGTCAGAGGACAAGTCCAGACTCATATGTTTTATGAACCTGAGAGAGGAGGGGTTCATTCCCAAAACCGGTCTCTCAATGTTTAATTTAACAAGTCCACTGAAAGAAAACTCGGTATCGTTCATGTTTAGAGAGTCTAAACGAATACGGAAGAAGACTCCAAAGGGTCCTATTTAGTATGATTTAGTCTCTAAGGCCCAAAAAAGTATAAAATCATACCTTAGAGAACTCTTCTAGTCATGACTGGCTGGAGTGTTCCTTTTTCGTAAATAGTCCTATCCGAACCGAAAAAGAGATAACCTACTGTTGGATGGACGACCCTTCAAATACTTTAACGAGCATGAAGAAGACAAGATCGCTCGATAATCTTTTTGTATTTAGGGAGCCTAAAAAGAGTTTAAAGAGGACTCCATGAGGTTTCTTTACACAATGTCACTTTTTACGAGCCTAGAAATATTCAGAAATGGACTCGACAATCTTTTCATGTTTAAGGAGTCTGGAAAAAGATGTGAAAAGAAGACTCCATGACGCTTCTTTACACAATGCTGATTTTTACGAGCCTAGAAAGAAACTTGAAATGGACTCGGACCTTTGATACTAAATTTTAACAAGTGTGATGAAGTGTCATAATAAATGCTCAATGACCTTTTCCATTTTATGAAAGTACGAAAAATCCATAAACAAACTTTCAAAGCTTTTTTGCTAGAGTTCCCTATCCTACAATAGCCTCAGAAACAAGTGTTAAATGCATTTAAAACTATCATTAAGGGATTATGACAGATAAATTTTTCCTAAAACATGATTTTATATCAAAACTATAGTAAGTCGGACCCAAAAATTCCTATATAAGTTAAGCAAATAGTAAAAAATCAAATCATTTCACTATTTACCTCTAGCAGAGAGCACTTGGAGCATTTTCTTAGCCAGATCTTCCGCAGCTGATACTGGGAGTTTCCATCGTCTATTTTCAGCATCATCAGTTGCAGGTGATAGCTAATACCTTTATCTTTCATTTCATAGAATTTATTTTGAGATTTTGTGGGGTTTTGGGCTCATATGGCAAGCCCTAAAATCCAAAATGTGGGCACCACGGCTACCCCTTGCGGGATACATGGTACCACCCGAGAACCGTGCCAATAACACAGTGGACAGGTGGTGCCACCGCCTATCTCCAATGGTGCACAGGTGGTGCCGACTGTCAATAAGTTAAACTAATAGCAAGGGTAATATAAATTCATTCCTTTGATTTTTAATGATTGGGGAAGACTCTAATGCATGCCATTATTGTTTTTGGCAGGTCTAGGTTGCTCAAAACATGGTGATATGGAAAGAAAGAATGCATGACAATGAGGATGTTGCTACTGAGATAAATGCGGGTTGTATTGCCACATTACAGAACTGTGGGCTCCTGAAGTTATTTCGAACCCCAAGTATGGTGTCACAGGAGCGGTTACCAGAACATATACTGCGGATGTGGAATCCAGAGCAGCAGTATTTTGAGGTGGGGGCCCATATCCTTATGATGGAAGTAGAGGATATCTACTTCTTGACAAGTCTCTAAAGACGGGGTGCCCCCATCTCACTAATAGGTTCCCATGGCAGGAACATTACTACTAGAGAGATTATAGATTGACACTGTGCACCAGGGACAGGTACATCGGGGAAGAAGATCCCCATCAAAGCACTGACGGATAGGTCCCTACAGACCGTTTTGTTAACCATGTAGAGGGTTTCTAGGAGTCAAGGTGTGCACCAAGATTCTAGGGCACACATGTTGTATGCCATGGAGGCCATGGCACCCACGGTGTTCAACTAGGCTGAAGCAATGCTTCCAATCTTCAAGGATCAGTTGACTAAGTGTCGGCAGGGAGAGCTAAAGTAGTTCAGCTTTGGTTCCATTTTAGCTTGCTTCTTCTTCAAGCGGGTTCCACAGATGAGACCTCAAGTGGTCTTCTGAAGTCTAAGAGCACGGGACCCCCGTATGCTGAGGTGGGTCTAGGTCATGGCTCGTACAGGAGAAGGTAGGGGAAGAGTGAAGTTCGGTGATCTGTTCTTCAGATGGATCCGATATCATATTCTCATGGTTGAGGATTACGCTTACGCATGCAAGGACTTCACCAGAGATCCTGACCTACCACTCCCACCTGGTGGCCAGTGGGGCGATATCGGTGAGAAGCAAGAAACCCTAAAATGGATGAAATGTTTTTATGTTTTTTAAAGTTTTATATTTTTTATGTTAAGTGACGGGACCTGTAAATTCTCATGCAGATGTTGGAGCAGCGCGACCTGGAGGAGCATATCCGTTGGATAGGCGAGCTGGAGCTTGCTTTGTACCACAGGGTGATGATATCACCGGAGAGCTAGAGGAGAACCTAGAGAGGCTGACCTTGGACATCCCAGATGCTGACATAGATGACCTCCCGATGAGATATTAGAGATCCACACTAGGAGTACCAGGTCAATTCAGCAGGCTGCTACGTAGGGTAGCTTGAGCAGTGATGTGCTATCACGAGCACCACTAGTGTATGAGACATGTACTAAAAGCTGATAGCTTCAGGATTTTGTATGATGATTTTGCCTGAAAGCCTACATGCTTCAGAGAAGGTCTCAAGACCTATTTTTTGTAAACTTTTTTGTATATATATATATACAGACTTTTACACGATGTTTATATGTTTCAAATGGCAAATGCGTTTTCTATGAGTTTTATGTGTTTCTAAATGTTTATTTACAATGTACCATGTTTGATTTTAACGTCATGAATGGGAAATATGCCAATCTAGGATGTAGTTAACCAATGAGTCAGAAACTACATTATGTTCCCTAGGGATATGCCTATAAGTAATAGTTTCAAATGACCTTTCTAGTAAACGCACTCTCCGGAAGAGCCAGATCAGGAGTACCGGGTTCCTAATGGTGTAGACATGATTCAAAAGGTGAACTATGAGCTATGAGTCCATCAAGACTACTAGATCACAAACATCCTAAGAGGTAGATTCAGTCAGAAGACCGATGACTGCTTCATACTCAGCGATGTTATTAGTAGCGGGACGTGTTATAGCTGACTTCACCACTCCAGGTGAATCACACTTTGTATGGCCTTCCCCTGTCCCGCTGCAAACTCCTTAGACCCCATGGACCATTTTTTGTCCTTTGATGTTTCCTTGATCATCCCTAAAAACATATGAAAAATGATACACGCGACTTTTAAACCTATAAGCGCATATATACGTGGGTTTGACCACTAAAACCGTGTACATCAGGATGTGTGCATAATCCAAATCCTTTTGGAGTTTTCCTTGACATGGATCTGACTCATTTGACTCCTGGCCTTCCTTATGCCTTGAGATCGCTCGGATTCAACCTTTCATTACCCCTTTGAAAAGATATATAAGGAACCCCTTGGTACATTGAAGGCATAAGAGAGAATTGAGAGCAAAGAAACTATAGTCCATTGTTGCCGGAACTTATGCTTGAGTCTGCATCCCTTTGTCCCTTGGAGCACTTTTGTGTTCTTCCCAAGCTTGGCTTTTTCTTGTGATCTTGCTATCGAGAGATGGAGGATTGAAGTGGTGGAGGCCCAAGTGGGGGATTCAGTTTTTCCAGTTCGCAGACGTGCCGTCAGAGGTTGTATCTTGTAATCTCTTATTTATATTAATAGAAATATCTTTTCCTGTCCAATAATGTGTGTTTGAATGAATATTTTATCCATTGGATTATGTCAAATGATTTTACATTATTGATTATATATGCTAGAATAGATCTAACACCATGATATATAGAATACTTGTATTGTTTACTTGTTGTTGAAGAAGTAATATATCAATTCAAGCTGGAGATTGGAAAGCTCAACGGGGATCTACTTCAACAGTCCGAAATAAGGTACGAGGTCTGATCCTTTAGTGTTAGACATTTAATTTCTATTACATATTGGAAGGGATTTATTTCCGGAGTCAAGCTGTCTATTGTGGTACCCCAAGCCATAGGAATTTCTCTCCGTAACAGAATTGGCGATTCCACTAGGGAGTTCCTAGTAGTTGTCCTTTGGGGGTTGTTTTATCGGCATTCAATGAAATTGAATTGGTCTTTCTCTCTTGTTTCTGTGTCGGGTCTGGGGGCATGTATGCCTAGTAGAGTCTGATTGGTGTGAAGTTTGTCTCAGCCTATCTGTTTGCCTTGAATTTATACACTTTTATTCCTGTATGCGAGTTTTTAACTCACAGTCGCGTATACACATGTATTCCTCTGCGATTTCCGCGTATACATGCGGGTTTACTGCGAACAGTCACGTATGCCCTTGCTTTTGTCTTTTTGTGGAAGATAATTGGTTGCTAGGTGAATTCTGATATTTGCTGAGTCTCCTTTGGCACTTCCTGAGTCTGTTTAGACCTCTGTTTCTGACTAGAAACGTTTTTTTTTAGGCTAAATTTTTTTTAAGAATGTTCTTGTCATGGCATTTTCGATTTTTTGTTTGAGATTAGTGCATTAGAGTTATTGTACCTTAGTGCTTTGCTTGAGTGCTGTTTGGGTTTGCTTGCAGAGTCTAGGGGTTGTAGAATCATTCTTTTGCTTTTTGCATCTCATTTTATTTGAAAAAAATCCAAAAACATTTGCTTATCATCATGCATTGCATTTTTGCACTTTGCATTGTACTTGCACTAGATTTTCTTTGGAGTACTAGTTAGGACTTCATATAGGAAAATTTGCATTCATCATTTGAAGAAGAATTGTGCATTTCACGTAGTAGCATACCTTGTTTTCATGGACACAATGCATTTACATTGATTGTTAGGTGTGCATTTTACTTCATGTTGCGTCATAACACCATTATTTGCACGACCATATCCCGCTTTTGAGTAATAAATCCAACTAAAATCAACGCTAAATTAAAATGAACTACACTCTTTTCTTTTATAGGGTACACCAACAAGCTTAGGTTTTAGGATCTTGGAATAGTTCATTGTAAGTCAATTCTCCAAGATCACTAAACAACAACATGTATGTGTCTGTCCAGGTGAGTGTGTGAAATCCTTGGTATAACCAGTGTTTCTCAGGATCCTCCTCTCAAAAGGGAGTTAAGCACGAGGTAGTGTGAGCGGTTATTGATTCAGATGACCCCTAGTCATAACTGAGTAGCAACGGAGATATTTCCAAGATTGTATTCGTATCTAGGGGCTCTTTCAAGAGTTTCGGGCTTTGCTACCCTACCCATACGGTCAATCCCACCTATGACTGTCCGCCTGAGCATTGATTATATTGAGGTGACCTTAGTGGCCTTACCTAGGATATCGAGGGGGTACTCTGCAGGGGTTATTCTGCGGGTGTCCCGACCAGGTTGGGGTCGGATAGCACAGTCTCTTTATGCGTTGAAGATTAGGGCCACAATAATTGGTTACGTACCTCCGCTTGTTGTGTATGGGAGTCTCAAGCCTCTCCTAGGCGAGACATACCTGCTTCATTCGAGAGCTCACTTATCCAGCCCTTGTTTGCTTGCATTTGGCTATAGATTTTATTAGTGATTGCTCTGTGCACGATAGTTTTCCTAGGGTTTACGTAAATAGAGAGTCTTTTCTATTTTTTTGAGTCATTGTGGATTCGGGTGCGGCTCCTCGTCGTTCTCTTCGTTTAGCAGGAATTCTGCCTTATACTTCTCCTCCTCCTTTGGGAGAGAGACCTAGACAATGAAGGTGGAATATGTTGCACATTGATTCACACACCATGGGAGACCATTTAGAGGATATTCCTGAACCACCTCCTCCCATTCATGTAGACGATGGAGAGTTTACTCCTACTTACAATCCTTGACCCGATATGGCTGAGTTAGGTCCTGTGATTTATGAGATAGGAACCATCCACGATAGAGCTACTCACTCTAGGGTTGATTCCCCATTGACGCATTACCGGTATGGAATGCCGGAAGACACCGAGACTCATTTTGAACCTTCCAGCACTAGCTACGGTAGTTATGCTATGTCTGGTTTTCCTACCCATGATTTGGCATTTCATGTCGAATCTGAATTCAAGCCTAACACTGTGCCTGGGGGCACTCTCATTCCTTACCATGCGGAGAGGTTTGGGAGCACTAGTCAGATTGCACCTTCCGTCCCAGTGGTGGAAGCTACATCATATATCCCTCCTAGGTCTAGGGTTAGCGATCCGATTAGGATACCAAATCCGAGATGAGTGACGATAGGCGGTAGCACGTACATCATTACTCAAATTCCTTCATCCTCGGTCCCTAGTTCTTCAAATGTACATCCTCCACCTTATTCACATGGTCCTTCGAGTCGGCACATGGCTACGAGTCAGGTCCGTACTGCAGTTACTAGACTGATTGTGTCTCAGGTTTACATACCACCCGTTGCTTCGGGAGGCTATGGTCATAATTCTAGAGGTCATGTTACTAATTTCGGGGCATATATCCCTACTTCGGGTATGTATATCCCTACTTCTGAAGCGTATCTTCCTACCTACGGAGTGTCTCATGGGGCATCGCATGTGATGACCTATGGACCCTATTATGGGACGTAGTATGGACAGGGTTCTTCACCTTATGGAGGCGGGTATCAACAAACTGATTACTCTCCTAATTATAGCTTTGTAGCTCCTACTAGTCAAGGTCCACCGCACTATGGTTCTTCCACACCACCCTATACGGTTCATACGGGAGGAGGACATTATGGCCAAGGCCATGGTGGTAATCAACCCTATATGAATCAGGGAGCAGTCCATCGACCTCATCATCCTAGGCTCCCTTTCCTCGTGACTCTTAATCTTCCTGACTTATCGAGACTAACGAACGATCTTGTGGCTCATGACCCGGCTTGGCCGGCTGTCCCTACCAAACTTCCTTCAGACATACCTAAGTTTGAGGGAAAACCGGGAGAGGATCCGAGTGAACACGTTACTACATTTCACCTATGGTGCTCTTTGAATTCCTTACATCAGAACTCAGTCCGTTTGAGACTATTTCAACGCACCCTCACAGGGCCTGCTGCGAAATGGTATATAGAGTTACCTAGGGGTGCTTTCGCTTTGTTCGACCACCTTGCGATGACTTTTCTTAATCACTTCCAGCTACCAGTGTGTTATGACGTTGGTACTGAACTCTTGTCGACATTTCGGCAAGATAAAGCCACACATATTTCTGATCATATTCAAGAGTGGTGTAGACAAAAGAGGTTAATTAAAGCTTTTATACCACCGGCATTCCTCCTCGAGTGGTTCTTCAAGTCGTTATTTCCATATATAGCGAAGGATGTTTCTATATCCGGAGTGTAGAATGAGGAACAAGCGATTTTTAGGGCACAGGAACTGGACTTGATTTATGCTCAGTCTGGTTTTTTGTATGAGATTATTCCCAATGCTCCTCATTCCAATTTCAATCCCAAAGTCAAACCTGGACCACATGCCAATGGCATTGTGGGTTGTGCAAGTGCGAAACCTATGGATTCGGTTGCAAAACAAGTTAGTCAATTGTTAATCAACCAATCTGCTTCAGGACAAGCTACGGCTTCGTCTCAACCCATCCAAATGACGAGTGTACTCTCTGTGCAATCGTCGAACCAGAAGGGTAACTAGCAACCCGGACAGAATAGAAAAAAGGGTAAAAATAATCAAAAGGGTGGGAATAAGAATGAAAATGATAACAATAATGACAAGAATGGTAGAAATGCTGGGGGGGACAAGCAAGCTAAACGTAAGGTTAAGTTCCCTTGCAAGTTGTGTAAGGACGATCACCTCACTAACTTGTGCCCCCTTATTGAGGAAGCTTCAAGATTCTTGGCACAAGGCCCAGTTGTGCTAACTAACCCTTTACCGCATAATAAAAATATGAACTTGAAGTCCCATGACCAGTCTGATGATGATCATGATCCACCAGAGACTAGTGGTCGTGGGTGCATTAACATGGTCCATGCTGCAAAAGTTGTGATCCTGTTGCCGCCTTTTCACACACCTGGATCACGTGGTAGAAATCTTCAAGCCACTCAGTGTGTCCTTGGGGGCAAGTCTCGAGTCAAGGCTGTCACCTTGTTCTTGACTTATCCGTTTA